>OY744516.1:133572326-133587326 GCA_963556195.1 Sepiola atlantica | reverse complement strand
AGCCGTGACCTTTGTTAAGAGAAGGCCATTCCATTGAATCTCGTTTTTCTGCTTACGTCACAGTGGTTGGTTCTAAGCAGATAAAAAAGACGTTTCGAGAGGAACATTACATGTAGACATAATCGTGGTCATTCCTGTCTCAAATTATTTCATGTTTGATCTAGTAATTGTTTGGTATCTAAAAAAGGATACTGATGGTTTTGTTCATGTTTTCAATGTGGAGATCTGATTTACGGTAAAGCTATAAAAAACTCATTTAGACTAAAATTTCAGATGGATGACAAATGTCTTGATAAGAAAATCTTAAAAAACATACTCATTTGTTTTCCCTAAAATTTGAAATATTTTTTTTTTACACAATAACAAGTCTGAATAACAAACCGTTTTCCAATTTTGTCTACCTGTGGACATGATTGTTTTATGGCTAAGAAATTGTCAAAAAAATCATCAGGGTCTTTATTTCACTCCTGGTGCAGGAATCCCTGCCTGGTTTCTTTTCACCTTGTTTTATCCCTGGCTAGGTGTGGCCAAGTAGGACGTAGTTGTCTATCGAGATTGTCTCTGCACCAGGTTTTTGGCCTTCCTCTAGGTCTTTTCATTGCCTCGGGGGTCCATTCTGTCGCTCTATATGTCCACCTGTTTTCTGTACATCTCGAAAGGTGACCTGCCATCTATGTTTTGCCGTTTGTATGGTAGTGATGGTGTCATTTACCCCAGTTTGTTGTCTGATCCAGGTGTTTTTTCTTTCACGTCGACTGATGCTGAGCATAATAATGTGTTCCATTTTGCATTGTGCCACTCTTAGCTTTTCTATTGGTGCATTAGTGAGTGCCTATGTTTTGCTACCATATGTTATGACAAGCATGATGTATTCATTGAACACTTTCTTCTTAATGAAATAATATAATATTGACTAGAAATTTCATTAAAACTTCAAAGTAAATGTTTGTGCCAAAAAGTTCTTAGTGTGTACTAACATTCTAAAACAGTTCAAATCTGTTTGGCGCTAGAACAAGACAATGATTAAAACATTGAATTAAAGTTATATTCTGAACATGTTAAAAAGAATTTTATTTCAGGACAAGAAATACAATGTAAACCAAGTAAAATAGACAATAAAATAACTTTATTAATTTTCAAATAGTTTTGCATTTTTTTTTATAACATTTACAAAATTCATTATTTAATCAGTTTTTAATTATTTATCGGTTTTATTTTATTTTTTAATTATTCATCGTTTGTTTTTAATTTGTTTGTTTAATTGCTATTTGTTTGTTTCCTAAATTCATAATTAGTTATTTGACCTTTTAAATTTAAATGAAATATTTATTTGTAAAAAAATATATAAGTGTAGTATTCGTTCTGATAATATACTTCATCTTTTCTGTCCTCGGTCAGTGAAGGAGAAATCATTCTAGACTGAGGCAGTTATTTTTGTCCCAATCCAGATTACCTCTTTTTTGGAGACTGGATTTTCTCAAAATTAAAAACCGACCTTATGTCTAACTACCCTCGTGGGGAGGCAAATAAATAGGAACACACAATTATATACCTCGTAATAAACAATATTTTCTAGATAACAAATGGGTTGATATTGTAACTTTAAAAAGTATAATTGCATTTTTCGTTCGCTCTTGATAAAGCCCACGTAACAGTTGGGCGAAACGTTGAGCTCACAGATCTTCCGCTTTTTTCCATTTTTAATCTCATACCGTCGGATGTTTTATCCTTTCATATATATATATATATATATATATATATACACACACACACACACAGTGAACTGTTTTTTCCCCCTATCACTTTGACGATAGTAAGAAAATAACATGCATGATAGGCTACACATTTCACCTCACCACCAACAGCAATTCCCAATGCGTGTTTCACGAAAAAATAACATTTCCATTTCTAACAAAAACATTAAAATTAAAGATTTCCACCTCTCACAAAAACATCTTCGAAAGAGAGGGTAGCTACAATTATCCCTCTCTATAAAATCAAGGTGAATCTGGAGTGAAGAGGTTAGCACTTTTAAAGACATCATGTGCAAAACAAACATCCTTCTTTAAAATTGCTGGTGATTCGAAAGCCATTAGATTTCATACTGAGTAAGTCGCTTTCTTAATTCAGGTATGAAGCCGTATTTTACAATGAAATTATAAAACAGGCTATTGAGACATTTACTGGAGTTGTCCGTCCCTATTTACTTACCTCGCCACGAGGGCAGAGTTAGACACAAAATGTGTAGCTAGTGTGATGATATTTTTATGTGTGTTGCTTGAGAAGTTTAACTTATGGTTGTTGTAACACATTTTCCACTCTGTGTAAGCTGAAATTACACTTTTCTTATATATATATATATATATATACATATACATATATATACATATATATATACATATATATATATATTACTAGCAAAACATACCCGCCTCCGGGCAGCAATTAATTGGGATGGGAGGCCGTTAAAAAAAAAAAAATTTTACTCAGAGAATTCCAAAATTTTAACGACAAACTTTAGTAAATGTGTAGATTAACACACTCAGCTAAATTACACACCCCTAAAAAATGAGATTCTTCTTTTTACGGTCATTCTAAATTATTAGGACAGTTAACTTATATTTTTTAACACTAATCCTAAGTTCGACTGGCAAGGTCGTAAAACCACACACAATCGACTCAAAACAATAACGTACAGAATCCATCTCCAATGGCAAAAAATGGTTAACTAACATAAAACCCCAGAATGGCTCGAAAATGGAGGATCATTTTACGTTAAATTTACTTGCGAAACTAATCCACCAGTCTAAATTCTAAACTTTTTATTTTTTTTATTTCTCTTTCCGCCAGTTTTTTTAGGGTATTCACACGTAATCGCCTTAAAAAAAAAAGTAGAATCTTATTTTATTGGGAGATGGGTGTCCAAACTTTTAATTTTTATTTATCCATAAAAATAAGGTATTCGTTAGATAATTTTAAAGTTTTTTTTATTTAATTTTCACGAGAAGAGTTAACTAAAATAAATTGCGTAAAATTAAAATAAAAAAGGTGCGTATCATTAAAAAAAAAGATATAAGATTTTTAAAAATTTAATATGGGTAAATTTGCAGATTAACACCCTGTGATATCTCCCCCCCCCCCCCCGAAAAAAATGACATTCTGCTTTCTTTTTTTCTTTTTTTTTTTTTTTTTTTTTTAAGCGATTGCGTGCTAACACCGTTGAAAACAGATAACGAAAAGCAAATATTTTATAATTTAGTGGGGGATCAGTTATATATATATATCTCAAACGTACTATGTCCCCAATTTCCGCGCCATTCTATCTTTTTAGGGAACTTACTAAAAGTTTTTATTACTAACCTTAAGTTCGAAGGGCAAGGTCATAAAACGACATGTAATTGCCTAAAAAAGTAGCTCCCCTCCCCCCCCCAAAAAAAAACCCACAGTGGATTTAACTCCCATAAAAAAATTTAGTTAACTGCCCCCTAAAATGGGGATCATTTTACATTAATTTTACATTAAATTTATATACAAAAAATTTCCCCCACTTTAAATTCCAAAATAATACTTTTTTTTCTTTTCATCTTTCTTAAGTTTTTCAGGGTGTTCACACGTGATCACCCAAAACATGTAGAATACTTTTAGGGTGGATAGGGGGTAATTTCGTGGAGGATGTTAATCTACAATCATACCAAAATACGAATCAATATTTTTTTTCCGTAATTGGGACAGTGCTACTAAACTATTGTTTTAATTTGTCAATAAGAATAGTGATAAGGTCTTTGTAAACATTAAACAATAAGTGTGTTGTTAAACTTTACAATTAAGGAATTAACTTAACTAATAAAAAAAAAAGTTCTTTCAGGGAAAATGTAAAAAACTGAAAAAAAAGAGGGCAATAGAAAGGGATCAGAGAGAAAGTGGGCAAGACAGCCACACACTCTCCCCTATTCTCACTTATGCCTCGCTCGTGACAAGCCACAGCCTTCGGTAAGGTCGTGAGCGAACGCTGGTTGTTTAAACTTAAGGTGTTTCAGTTATTTATTCCGATTTATTTATTAAATAAA
Organism: Sepiola atlantica; assembly: GCA_963556195.1. NCBI lineage: Eukaryota > Metazoa > Mollusca > Cephalopoda > Sepiida > Sepiolidae > Sepiola > Sepiola atlantica. The sequence goes on along the minus strand of OY744516.1, from coordinate 133,583,259 downwards.
TTTACATAATTACTGTTAATATGGACGAACCTATTGCATATAGATAATAAACATAAGCAAATGGAAATCCAAATTAATAATACCAAATGTTAATTAATTATGAACGGTTTTGCATTTATTCATTTAGATATATATTTAAGGGGAAATAGCTCCTAGGATTTAGGAAAATGCTTCACTGTAGACATCTGAATTCCTTCATTTGTCTACCGCGAAAAACAATAACAAAAAAAATAAATAATAATGTATACATTTATGTGCAATAAAATGTCCCTGTAATTCCAGCTAAGTTTTGTGGCTAGACAGTAAAGGCACCAGACTGTAGTAACTGGTTGTGGTCTCGAATCTCACCAAGTTCAGCCATGCTGACAAGCCGTATGACTAGGAAACACATATGGGTAACTATACATTTTATAAATAAAAATGTAGATGCTCCTCATATATGGGGGTGACACAGTGTAAAGGAAACAACTCCTTTTAGCATTGAGGAAAAGGCTTCACTGTAGATACCTGAATTTGATCATTTGTCTATCAAAAACAATAATATATATATATATATATATATATATATACACACACGAATATATATATATAATATTGTAAACATTTTTTTTTAATTTGTATTTTGAAAATTTAGCAATAAAAAGCCATACATACGATGCAAATATTTTTTTTAATAAAAAAAAAAAATCTTTGCATCGTATGTATGGTTTTATTACTAAATTTATATATAAATATATATATATATATATAAAATTAGCTGTACTTACCCAGCATTAACCGGGATGAAGTGAAGTCATTTTAGTTTTCTAGTTTTATTTGTTTGCACATTTTTAAACTTAAAGGTAGACAACTATTATATTCAATTTAAACTGAGCCATCACGTTTGCTCATTTTTATTTTTAGGTCATTTAAAAATGTTTTATATTAGAAGTCGTCTGAGCTGAAGCAAACACATACGTTTACTTTTATTATATAGATTAAGTAGTCTATATAATAAAAAGGAATGTACATGTATCCAGCTCGCTCCAATAATCACATATGCAAATTTCATTTTATGGGAAAAGGAGGGGAGAAAAACTTAACTGATAGTAAAAACTGAAATGCATTTCTTTCACTTTTCATATAGACACAAACCTATTCTTAGTAGTAGTAATAGTAGTAATTGTAATAGTAACAGTATTTTTTATGGAAATCGTTTCAGACAAGGCATGTAGCCACTTGATGTAGGGAGCTTAAAAATACTTCAAGATCAAAAACTAGTCAACGATAAGTGTTATGTGGGTAGATTCCGACCCAGAAAGCAGCAATTCTTCCCCCTTTGTCAAAAACATCGCTCATTTAATGAGAGGACTAAAGGACAAAATAAGGGAAGCAAGAGTTACGAGGCTTCCGAAAGTAAACCCAAGGTCAACTTTCTACTCTCTAAACTATGTATGGCTAGTAACAGTATTGTTAGTTATTTAGTTTTGTCTTTTTATTACTGATTAACTTTCTTTCAATAATTTCAAAAAGTGAATAGGAATAACATGGTACAACAATAACAAATGAAAATTGGCTAGTGAGAAGCACAGTTTGATTTGTCAGCTTAAATGCCCCGATTTTGAAAATCCAACAAGATAACTTTATATGTTAGATAAGTAAATAATGGAAAGTGTCAGAAGAAAAAGAGGGTAAATAAAAGAAAAAAGATGTTCGCCTTCATAGAAAGATGAAAAAAGAATGCAAGAATTGCCTTTTGAAACAGAGTAGAGGAATACAAAGATTAAAACTGCCAAAAGTCTGGCAGACAGTTGATTTGGCAGCTTTTTTTGGTTTGCAAATATTTATTTGCAAACAGCAGAAAAGTAAAAATGAAACCAGTTCCAAAAATAGAGACTAGCAATGCCCTTGAGTCTGAGCAAGAGATAACCACTGATTTTTGGACCCTAAAGAAACACCAGTCACAATTCGTATTAATAATACGCTAAGGTATTTCATGTTCATATGTACGTTATCACCTTTCACACATATTTTTCAAAAATTAGATCATTCGATCAGCAAAGATGCTGATTGGTAATTAATCTGATGCCGCTAAAATAAAAAATACCGACTTTACCTATTTTAAAATTAATTGTTCCAAAATCAAATTATATTTATTTAAAATTGTCTTGTTTTAGTAGACATATTTAAAAAAAGTGGAATTCGTTTTGTTTTTTTTATTTGAAGAATATTTAGCTGAGAATTATTTTTACAATAATAGGACAGAATATTTATTGTTTTTAAAAGAATTAAATTGTTACAATTTTGAATAAATATAGCAGAAACATACTAGTTTTATTTAACGAATATTTAGCTGTCAATGACAATTATTTTTATGAAAGAAGACAATTGACCCTGGCAGACATTTATTATTTCAAAAGGGATATTATTATTAAAAGTAAAGTATGCAGATTGATGTAAAAAGCACCGTAGAATTTCCATGGGGTCCCGCAAGTTCATATTGATTATCATGACTTATGCGTCAATTGACTCAATTCCGAGTCAAGGATTATGCCAGCGATGCCAACGACCTTTGAAAAGTACAAGGATCAAATAAAAGAGTTCATGTAATTTGCCTGCATGTTTAGCAGGTGTGTGCGTGTGTGTGGGTGTGTAGGGGGGGGGGGGGCAGTAGCTCAAATGCTCAACTGGTAAAGAATTATTTGGGAAATATCAACTCCAAAGGGATTATTTTACATCAAGTATATGCATAACACAATGCCCCACTTCCACATGCACTTCCAACCCTCCTAAAAAAATTTTTTTTTTTTTTTTTTTTTTTTTTTAATGCTTGATATGAAAAATTGGTGCTTAGTTAATAGAAAGACAAAGTTATTTATATGCAGGATGCTTGGAAAATAACTTCCTATTATTAAGTGCTCATAATTTATTACTGAAACTGAAAGATAATGTCAAGTCTTCCATTTCGTACCTGTAAACATGAGACCACTTCTTATATAGGCAGTAAAATTAGTTAAAACCAAAATCTCCATAAATATATATAGCATACACTTACGTCAATCTTAAACAAAATAAGTCACGAATAAAAAATACTCGATATTTTAAGTTAACTGGTTTTTCAACCCAGATAACCTAGTTTTCATTATTTAAGAAAAAATTTGAAAGTGACGTGGCTAGTCTTTCTCTACTATCGTTATTTCTATGAAAGGTTCTCGATTGAGCTTCAATCTGTTTCCTCCTTGTAAAACATTCACAACAAGAACTCGTCCTTCTATAACAACTGCAAAGAACTTTCCTTTATTCCTTTTTGTGCTTAACATCAAACAGAATTTCTATGAACAGTTTCTTCTCAAGAATCTCCCATCTGTGGAACACATCACCACGAAACTGCTTCCTTGCAGAATACAACATCATAGTCTTCAAATTCAGTGTCAACAAATGTCATAAACCGTCCTAATAAGTAATCAAATTTTGTTTATTCCATTCATCAGTTTCAGTCCTCATAATATTCTTCATCATTTCAACTGACAATCCATCCATTTCATTAACCCTTATCCTCAAGTGGCTTTTGGCCTTTATAAGTGGGGACAGTGTAAAAAGAAAATTATATATATATATATATATATATATACAATCTTCAGTGGTAGAGGATGTTAATTCACGTCGATCGGAGGGCTCGAACCCGGTTTACAAATCGCCACTGATTCGTAGTCGAGTCTCTAACCCCTCGGCCGGCGTCAACTAGCATGGAAATTAGGAGAGATTTAAATCTATAAACGTCAAATCAGCAGGCGGTACAGCGAACAGTGATTCGACAACAACAAAGGTATGTTTATATATTTTTGTGTACAGGATTCACTCCTAAAATAATGAACCTATCATTATGAATTTTGGAACACAGCTGCTAGGCGTAAAGGGTCGTAATGTGGGCTATATTTAGTTTAATTTCAAATGAGATAAAAAGGGGGTTGAAGCCCTTTGTGGAATTTCAGATACATCTGAGTTTTGTGAAATTTTAACAATAGTTATTAGACATTAATTAATAAATATTCCAAATTTCAGTTTCTTCAAAGTATTTTAAAAGAGTTTTTCTGGGGCATAATATCCCATGAGAAAATTCAAATATTTCAGATTTGCATTGAATTTGATCCATAATCAGTAGACACCAATGAAGCAAGATTCCATGAATTTCAATTTCTTAAGCTTAAATCTTCAACGTTTTCTAACATCAAAATCAACTAACGGATTTTGATCAAAATTAGAATAAGGATTCTAGACATAAGGTTTAGTATTATTATATCTTGATTTTAATTTCGTAAGGAGACATAAAAGTGGTGCAAAACCGATATGGTTGGGGGAATTAATTTTACCCGTCCTGGGACAGGTATTCTAGTGTGTGTGTGTGTGTGTATATATATATAAAAGGATAAATATAAAAAAGAATGTAAGAAAGGCTTTTTTACTGAAGGGTCACCTCTTATCAAGAATAGAGATGGAATGATAGCTAGTTGAAATGTGAAGAACCTTATGAGAGGAGTGAAGATGATTGGTAGAATTAACGAAGTTTGGTTACTTGTGGGGATAATATATGATAGGAATCAATTGACATTGAATTTGAAGACAACTATGTTGCAGTCTGCAGGGAAGCAGTTCAAAGGCAATGTGTTCCACAGTAGAAGCTCGGTTCGTGGAAAGGAAAGTTATTTTTCGCTGTGGTAGCAAAGAGAGTTCTTGCTGTTAATTTTTTCGGATTGTAATCGTGAACTTTAAAAACAAAAAACAGCATAAAAGCAAAGTATTTCAATGAAACAAATAAGTGAAATAAAAATAAAAGAGCAGCAGCAAGGAGCAATGCATGACAAAGAAAATTGAGGGGAAAAAAATTAATTCAACAGTACGTCCTCCTCTTTATTACTTGATCAAACCTAATACATTAAGAGGGGGGAGGGGGAATCAGACATGTGACCAGCGTTTGTATTTAAAAACATAAAAACAGTTGAGTAATTGGCCAGTTATTTATCGATCAACACCATGCAAAAAATCTATACAGCTAACAAACCCCTTTTTTTACTTCAAGCCCAGAGATGGAGACTAGAACAGAGAGAGGACTAAAAGAGAGGATGATAAAAGGGATTGAGAAGGGAAACTACATTGGTGATAGTGGCTGCTATGGTAACAAGCAGCAGCTAGAGGCCATCAGATATTTAAGTTCTTTTGCTAAAAAATGGACCCCCCCCCCATACAACACCTGCAAAATTGGTTATATCAAATATGTATTATTGTCCACAGATAAATCCGAGGTCAACAATGAAGTTTTGTTTCATTCAACTGTGTGCGCATGTGAATATAGCAATTATTCTAACTCTTCTTATCTATCTCTATAAAATGTTATTATAACCACTTCCCACCTGCACATGACTTACATATTTTCAGTTACTATCAATCGATCATTTATTGGAAAAAAAAAAAAAAAAAAAAAAAAAAGTGATTGCTACCAAAAATATTTTTTTTTAAAAAGTCCTATTAAAAAAATATTTAATTACGAAATTAAATCCACCAGAATGCATTTCGGTTTCTTCGTAAACAAGGAAGCCATTTTAATTTTTTTTTTTTTTTTTTTTTTTAATAGTTGAAAATAAAATAAGATAGACAATGAATCACTTTGTGACCCTTCGAAATTTGAAAGAAGTTTGGAAATATTTAAACTGTCGAATAGAAAGTGATTTTTTTTTTCTGGCTTTAAAATTCTTAGCAAATCCTTATGTATTAAAAGATTCTAAATTTTGGGAGCTATTTACATCCAATAATGTTATAGACATTAAAACAACATTACCATAACAAAATTAGTTGTAATTTTATAAATGTTTGGTTCAATTAATCGTTTAAATGATCAAACGATGTTGTTAGAAATAAATTTAACTTTCAAAATCCTGTTCAAAAACAATACAAAAAACAAGCAGCCTATTTAAAAATAAGAGTCAAAGAAAAATGAAAATAAAAAGACACCCGGACAACGCCGGATAGATACAGTTAATAATAAATTAAGTAATTATTATTTGAAAAGTCCTTTATGTAAGAAGGTCTTCCATTCGCATATTTCTGCTAGTATATATAATGTTAGGGTTGAGTTTGCTAATGAACAGCCGATTGTGATAATTTCTTATTGACGTACGCTACCCCCCCCCCATAAAAAAAGAGGAGGCAATGCCTGGGAGGATATAACCATAACAAATTCTACACGACCCCCACCCAAAAGAGGAAGTACGCTTACTAGGATGGTCTCCTGACAGAACAGATACTACACTACCCCCCCCCCCCCCCAGATTGAGCATTGAAAGATAGTACAATAATTACATTAATAGAAGTAATAGTATAGTTTCAGACAGACGGATACCTAATCCCCATTAGCAATAGATGTGTTCCTATGTTATTGGTGAGCTTGACATTTGCAGTAGAATAGTAACTAAAAACTTTGAAGTAGCCAATACAACATTATATCTTAAGAAAATATGCCTTTTTTCTTTTCCACAAAAACGTCATCTAAAAAAAAAAAAAAAAAAAAAAAAAAAAAATGTTGCATCAGCAAACTAAAAAATATAGGAATACATTGATGAACACATACTATGGGGTAACCTGACCAACAATTATTTCGACCTCATACGGCTGTCCTCTTCAGGTCTAGTGATAAATTCATCTCCAGACCCTGAAGAGACCGTTCGAGGTCGAAATAATTATCTGATATTGTTGGTAAAGTTACTCTATAGTTCTAAATACTTTAATACATTGAGCTCTCTAGTCGGAAATATGACATTGATTATATACAAGGATGCGAGTGGTCAATGGCAAAAACATCTGAAATCGAGATGAATTTCCCAACCTGAAGTGACACGTCCCACCACTACCACTCCAATTTCCCAACCTGTCCCATGTATGTGAAATTCAACGCAAAATTATCCCCCATTTCCGGGCTATTCTAGCTTTTTGGGGCAGTTAATAAAAAAAATAGCTATGGAAGATAAATTCTGGGCGTTTTTTTTTGGGGGGAGGGGTATAATTTCATGCTGGAAAGTTAGTAAAAAAAATAATTACTTATTCTATTACTAAAACTATGTCCGAGTGATCAGCCCCATAAAACCCTTCTTTAACCCTATCGTTAATCCTAAGTTCGAGTGGCAATTTCATCCACCCCCCAAAAAACTCCTATAATCTTATCACTAACCCTAAGTCAGAATGGCAAGCCCTCCCCAAACAAAACACCTTGTAAAACCACATTTAATCGACTAAAAAGGTAGACACCTGCTCCCCCAAACAAAACGCACAGAATTTATCTAATATTTACTAAAAAAAATTAATAAAATTGGCTAATACCCTAAAACGCTAGAATGGCCCGGAAATGGGTGATCATTCTACGTTAAATTCATTTGCAAAACTGATCCCCCACTCTAAATTCTAAAGTAACTAATTTGATTTTCTTTTCCTTCAAGTTATTCAGAGTGTTCGCACGAAATCGCTTAAAAAAAAAAGAAAAAAGTAGAATCTCATTGGGGGGGGGGGGGGGTAGCAAAGGGTGTTAATCTACAATACATTCTTTTTTCATACTGAAAGTATCAAGTGATATATATTAAATTGGAAGAGTTCATATTTTTTATAAGTATCTTTTTAAGAATTGTTACAGTACTCTGATGAAGCCAAGGATATCTGGCGAAATAAGAAAAAGGTCAAAATGAAAAAGTATCACAAATCTGTTTTGATTTTTATTAATAAATCTAGCATCTAAACATGCTTTGAAGGTGTCTGCCTCATTTATTATTTTAAATTCTTAAAAAGATGCTTATAAAAAATATGAACTCTTACAATTTAATTCACATCTTGCGTACCTCATTAAAAAAAAAAAAAAAAAAAATGAAAATCCGTTAACACCTATGTCCATTTTACATCATGACAGACGACTATTCACATCACCTATATTGTTAAGATATTCTGATGAAGTCGGGGATATATGGCGAAATAATTAGTAAGAAAAAAGTCAAAATGAAAAGAAAAATAAATATCAATATCAGAAATTTGTTTTGATTTTTATTATCAAGTGATATGTTTTAACTTCATTTTTACTTTTAAAGTTTTAGTAAGTTTCATTAAAATTAGTTTTTTGTAAAAAGAAATGTGTAAAGTTTATTTTGTGTCAAAAAGTTGGGGGTGTATAACAGTTTAAAATATTAAAAGTATGTTTGATCCAGGAAATAAACAAGAAAAATAAAACATGTTAGCGATTACACTGAAAGTTACATTCTCAAAAAAAGTTACAATATGGTTCGTGGGGGGGGGGGGGACAGGAAATCATTCTTTGATGAAACAAAAGTCTTCTACCTCACCTACCCGCTTTGTGAATTGCAAAATTAACATTTCCAGAAAAAGGTAAGTGATGCAAAGCAAGATAAGATGAAACAGAGAGGAAGAGGAAGAGAGAAAACAGAAAAAGAAAAGAGAAAGAAAAATAAAGCGAGAGAGAGGGGAAGAAAAAGAAAATCAAGCAAAATGACAAAAAATAAGGGCGTAAGCTCTAGCGATTTGACAAAAATGGAATGTTTCTTTTTCTGAATTACAAAAAAAAACGTTAAAAAGTGGAGAACTCACGATTCCCATGAAAGAAATATCCTCTTTCTGAGTCTCACCTCATGCGCCACAAATATACATGAAACAGCCGTCATATTGGATTTAAAAGCAACATTCTATTCTCTCATAAAGATTAACTTGTGGATTACATTCCACACAGTAAATATGCCAAGAACATTCTGACAGCAATCAGTTTTATATTCCAGAATTAAAGAACTTATCGGATTCGATTGAGAATACGATTTCTTATGGATTATTTTATCAACCGCTAATTTGCACCAAAATATAATTGGACAGAATCCATTTGGACTTTCATAGTAAATGAACATTCTATCATGTTTTCAAAAGTATTCCATGTTCACATGAACATTACCCCAAAATAAGTACTACTTCATTTCATTACATTGTTCTTCGTCAGATATACAATATTTAATTAAGTACAACCCTTCCCAAATTAACATTTTTGCAATCTTTGATTTCTGGTCTTTTTATACATTTATCTTCCCTGTAAATATCATTTTTATACAATCTTTTATACCAGCATTTGTTTCTTCATAGCGAGTTAATTCTTTGAATTCAAGTGAATCCCTAGAAAATAATGCCATTAATTTTATTTTCAGTTAATCCAGTTTGTATATTGCGAAGACGCGTCATCTTTGGGGGCATTGAATCTCCGGTAGCAGTAGGAATAAAAATATACAGAGCTGAAATATATGAAAATAAATAAGCAGAAGTTTACTAAGCAGATTTCACCAAACAAGGATCTTTGCCTGAATATCCTTTTGGTTAAACGTGTGCATATCCAGCCACATTCTTCTTGAACAGGTTCATCTATACTCGCCTAACTGCCCCTTGCTCAAATAGGATTCCTTAATCAAGGTAGATACCACAATTTAGAAATGCACAGAATTAATCTGCAATTTAAACTTCGACCAGAGAGGCTAGAAAGCAAAATAAAGCTTAATTTGAATTCCGGCAGCCTGTGCCTTCATTCAACGGCAGATTTGGCTCTTCCAGCATCTTTTTCTTTGTCTTCTCTCCGTTAAGAATATATAAATGAGATAAATCGGTGGATCATCTCAATATATTCCGCAGAGCTCTTTTGAACATGCATACAGTGTCTGGGCCCAATTTCTATCCTACAAGACCTGTGAGCGTGCATCTGTGTGCATTCACTGCACAGGTTGTGATTGTCCACTCGTTGTGCTGGTCTAAAGTCGGTAGATTCAGACACCAGTCGCAGCACCGACTGAGAGCACACAATTGACACTGCAACAGAAGGATTTTCCTTCCAAATAAAATTACAACTCCAGTTTAAAACAAGTTTTATTTTTTTAGGTTACAATGATACTAGTTTTCTTCTACTGAACAACAGATTTGCAAATGAGAATTCTTAGCCAGACAAAATCAAAACAAGTCCAACCAAACACAATCCATTAGTTAAAAGTCCCATGGCCCAACTCTCTCTGAAAGACACACAAACCTCAATTGCCTGTGAGATGCCCAGAAAACCAACTAAACGCCTCCCTGTCGGAATATATATCTATATATATAATCTCTCACTGGGACCACTTCAGAAAACAGCTACCAATCTATAGACATAAAATAAAACTAACTGACCATGGGGTCCAGTATCTGGACGACCATTATTTTTGGCAAATCTAGAGTGGATCATAACCATAGCAGGGAACCTTGTATATGTAGAATAATTACTTTTTTTTCAAGTGGAAAAATCGAATTCTGGGTGGTCGAAACTTAATACTAGACATATTTTCAATTTCTTGCGTGGTTTCTTTTCTCTTGGTCAAATATCTCACTTGCAGCAAGCCTGTTATTAGCATGCATTGCAAACATTCAAGCCACTAAACAAAATGGCTAACCAATCGCGATTCCACCTGTTGATCTGCGAGCTCAGCCAAGTCCTCCTTGATGGTTGTTGTCCAAGTCCACAGTTGTCCAGCGAGACGCTTGAGTCACGCAGGCAGAGAGGTAAGGGAAGATTACATTGTGACTAAATTATATCATTGAGCGACGAGTTGCATTCCCAAACTATTAGAGACGTCACTGCAACAGGACAGACAGCAGAGACTTTAGATTGAGGTGTTGGCAAGGAATAGTAGTGTGGACACGGTCAACCCACCGGCAATGCAAAATACAGCGGAGGCAGTCATTGCTAAAAACTTCTAGATTTTTCCTTGGCTTGCACCACATACCGAACCATGGTGACCCATACAAAGCAGTCCTGAGAATGGTTAGCCATCTCGTGCAACATATCACAGCAGTGGTGCCTGACTTAACAATCCCCCACCTCATCTATTAGTAGATTTTGAAATAATGAGTG
>OY744516.1:133510052-133570052 GCA_963556195.1 Sepiola atlantica | reverse complement strand
ACAAAACGTCCTTGTCTTCAAACCATTGTTATGCTACAATGGCAAAGGGCGGAGGAAGAATATTCGTATATTTATCAAGAGACACTGATTCCTGCTCAGCAGAGACCCATTCCTGCAACATGGCATCAGCAGTGGAAGAGGTTAACATCATGAACTTCAAGAGATGCTCACACACGAAAGAATGCTTACAATTAATATATTGACTGCTAGTTTACCCTTCTGAAGCATAAACAGCAGCTGCAGGTGTCTGTCTGTGTCTCTCTCAGAGACTTTAAGAGAGAGAGAGAAGTAGAGAAGTGGAGAGGGAGAGAGAGAGAGAAGTGGAGAGGGAGAGAGAGAGACGTGGAGAGGGAGAGAGAGAGACGTGGAGAGGGAGAGAGAGAGACGTGGAGAGGGAGAGAGAGAGACGTGGAGAGGGAGAGAGAGAGAGACGTGGAGAGGGAGAAAGAGAGAGACGTGGAGAGGGAGAGAGAGAGAGACGTGGAGAGGGAGAAAGAGAGAGACGTGGAGAGGGAGAGAGAGAGAGACGTGGAGAGGGAGAGAGAGAGAGACGTGGAGAGGGAGAGAGAGAGAGACGTGGAGAGGGAGAGAGAGAGAGACGTGGAGAGGGAGAGAGAGAGAGACGTGGAGAGGGAGAGAGAGAGAGACGTGGAGAGGGAGAGAGAGAGAGACGTGGAGAGGGAGAGAGAGAGAGACGTGGAGAGGGAGAGAGAGAGAGACGTGGAGAGGGAGAGAGAGAGAGACGTGGAGAGGGAGAGAGAGAGAGACGTGGAGAGGGAGAGAGAGAGAGACGTGGAGAGGGAGAGAGAGAGAGACGTGGAGAGGGAGAGAGAGAGAGAGAAGTGGAGAGGGAGAGAGAGAGAGAGAAGTGGAGAGAGAGAGAGAAGTGGAGAGAGAGAGAGAAGTGGAGAGAGAGAGAGAAGTGGAGAGAGAGAGAGAAGTGGAGAGGGAGAGAGAGAGAAGTGGAGAGGGAGAGAGAGAGAAGTGGAGAGGGAGAGAGAGAGAAGTGGAGAGGGAGAGAGAGAGAAGTGGAGAGGGAGAGAGAGAGAAGTGGAGAGGGAGAGAGAGAGAAGTGGAGAGGGAGAGAGAGAGAAGTGGAGAGGGAGAGAGAGAGAAGTGGAGAGGGAGAGAGAGAGAGAAGTGGAGAGGGAGAGAGAGAGAAGTGGAGAGGGAGAGAGAGAGAAGTGGAGAGGGAGAGAGAGAGAAGTGGAGAGGGAGAGAGAGAGAAGTGGAGAGGGAGAGAGAGAGAAGTGGAGAGGGAGAGAGAGAGAAGTGGAGAGGGAGAGAGAGAGAAGTGGAGAGGGAGAGAGAGAGAAGTGGAGAGGGAGAGAGAGAGAAGTGGAGAGGGAGAGAGAGAGAAGTGGAGAGGGAGAGAGAGAGAAGTGGAGAGGGAGAGAGAGAGAAGTGGAGAGGGAGAGAGAGAGAAGTGGAGAGGGAGAGAGAGAGAAGTGGAGAGGGAGAGAGAGAGAAGTGGAGAGGGAGAAGTGGAGAGGGAGAGAGAGAGAGAAGTGGAGAGGGAGAGAGAGAGAGAAGTGGAGAGGGAGAGAGAGAGAGAAGTGGAGAGGGAGAGAGAGAGAGAAGTGGAGAGGGAGAGAGAGAGAGAAGTGGAAAGAGAATGTATGTTAACATGCAAGAAAGCTTTTTTGTATTGGATTATTCACGTTACTATTCTCATTTGAGTGATTATATTTACAACATTTCAGCCGATGAAGCTTCAAAACTTTCTTCAGGTTCATCTTTTTGAACTCGAAAACCTTCTAGTCGAACTTGGGAACCTAGACGGAATTTAACATGTCATAATCATATAAAATGCATACAAAGCATAGAACTCCCATCCAGGTTCCAGAGTTCAATAACAATTTTCAAGTTCAGAAAGGTGCACCTGAAGAAGTTCAGAGGTTACATCGGCAGAAACGTTGCAAATATAAAAATCAAGATGAGTATAGTAGTCCGAATAATCCAAATTACTAATCCTCATCTCAAAAATTCTGAAACAAAGCTTTTGTTACAAGGTTTTATAATTGGATATAAATTATTTCCATTTTCTTTTTTTATTACATATCAACCCATTTGGAAGCTATTTTGTTGCAAAGACCTTTCTTTTTTTATTCAAATATACAAAAGCAACCATTTGTAAACGGCTAATTGTAGAGGTCTCACTGAAGACAATTCCATTCCAGAGGTGGATTTAAGCTCAGAGAAGGGCAGGAAAAAAAATCCCTTTTTGATCCTTTACAAAGACAATGCGAAAAAAATAAAAATTATTTGTAAAAACTAATATTAAAGTTAAATCTTACAAAATTGATAAAAATATACAAAAAGCTTTAAAATATTGTTTATTGACTAAAAAGCAATAAGGAATTTTGATGAATTTCACATGCGTTTCATCGTGATGGTACCAATTTTTTTTTCATTTGAATTCAAAACAAAGTACATTTTTTGCTTTTAGTTATGTAACCATAACAACAAAATTACTTTTTACATGGCTTTTATTTTATTTATTTATTTGTTTGTTTAAATGGCACTGCAGCAATGAACATGAGCAGCACAGCATTTTGCCCTACAGCCTAAATCCATCTCTACAATTCACTGTGAACAGCTAACTGTAGAAGACTATGGACGATTAACTGTACACTATTATAAACGATTACTTGCAGCTGAATTTCACGATTATTTTACCCATCGCCAGAAGTGCGAGTTCATACCTTTTCCAATGAACATAAAAAAATCTGACTCAATTTATAGATTCTGTAGTTCATGTCAATCACCATCATATTCAGTTTAACGTCTGTCTGTCTTACATGCTGGCATGGCTCAAATGGCTTTTAGAAATGAACTTATAAACTAACCCATCTCTTTAACTAGGTCTTTATTTATCTCTTTCTCTCAAATCTATTCTTATCACTCCATCTCATGTTTTTCTTCGTCTTCTCCTGCAAACTGACTGCTACCTCAACTGCTCTACATCTATTGACCACAGAACTCTCATTCATTCTTTCAATGTGACCAAGCCAACGAAGTCTCCTGTTCAATAATTCTCTTATAATAAACCTAACAAATCTACCTTGTCTCATTACACAAAACTATAATCATAGTGTAGTATCTGCTTCCAAAATGTTAAGTCACAAGATGCCTTACCCTCATAAACAATTACTTGCTTACGTTTAGGTGTTTTTAATGTAGATTTTGGGGAGAAAAAAATTAAAAGGGTCCATATAAATCTAAGTCTTATTGCAACATTTGCCTTAGAAATATTGGAATTTATAATCCAGACAAGGCCATACCTGTAACACCTCGAATAAAGGTAAACCCATCTTTAACAAAGGTTATATCTTCGTGTTGAGAATTGCTTTTGTGCAGGACTACTAGTAGTTGTAGGTATCCCAAACCAAAATGTTATTTTCATTATATCTAAAAACTTAATTCGGCTACATAAATCTTTTCAAATTAATGATATCAAATTTTGATAGCACAGTTAGCCCCAAAATTATTACCGTTCAAAGTTTGTTGGAAATAAGGAAATTTGTCATGTTTGCTATTGGTCCAGAAGCCAATTTTCAGTGTATGACTAAAAATACAGGTTACAAATAAATGCATTACAAATGTAATGTCATTGTGTGCAAAATTAAAATTAATAATAATAGAAGCAATTATTATATCAAGCAAGACTAAACATGGAGCAAAATCCAATTACCTCTCGAATAAACGTACAAAAATGACATAGAAGTGCAACTTTGACTGCTCAAATAAGATTCATTTCAATAACTAACACATTGAATCTTCTTAATATGAGTAATAGCACAGTACAGATCAAATTAGTTTTTTTTTTCTTCTTTAAATCAATAAAAGAACTCAAATTTACTTTTTGGATTGAGTTATGTCTGAAAAAGTAATTCCGTCTTAATTGTTTAATTAGCTGTAATTTATAATTAACTAAACAAGTCACCCATCACTCTTAGTTATCTATGTAATTTTCTCGCCCCTGTTCACTAATATTGATTCAGCCACTTTCTAATATTTCTTAATGTCTCTGAACATTTAGGAAACGGTAATTCTCTTTAATCAACATCATATAATTTGCATATGCGTGTCTGTACACACCATAAACACATATGTAAATTAGACGGCAAAATAATAAGTCTCTAGTTCTAAGAATAATACTTCTAAATAATAATAATAATATAGAAGTAAAGAGACTTATTCTTAGATATGCAAGAAGGTCTTAAAAGATGTCATATGACAGTTTTTGAATTTTCAAATGAAATCAAAGTGGAATAAATAGTGGTACTGACCCGACAGGTCACAGGCATGTCTATTATATATATTTATATAAAGTAAGGTATATGTGTGCTTATATATTTGTATGTACACAATTCACTCCTAAATTAATTAACTGATCATCATGAATTTTTTTAACACAACTGCTAGGCATAAGAGTCCAAATATGGGCTATATTTAGTTTTATGCAAAAGAGGTAAAAATTTGTTAAAATTAACATAACTAATTTCTGTGAAATTTTAATAGGTAGTAAACATCAATTAATAAATATTCCCCTAATTTTAGTTTCTTTGGAGTTTTTTAAGGGGTGTTAGAGGCATAATATGAGCACAAGCTTCCATTTGAACAATGAAATATATCAGATTTGTATTGAATTTGATCCATAGTCAGTAGACACGAATTAAGCAAGATTTCCTGAATCTCAATTTCTTCTTTAATTCCCTTAAGCTGAAGCCTTAAATATTCTAGAATCAAAATTATGGAATGGATTTTGATCAAAATTGGAATAAGGATTCTAGACAGTCTTTGTAAGGAGACATAAAATTGGTGTAAAACTGTTCTGATTGAGGGAATTAATTTTACCCATCCTGAGACGAGTATTCTTCTAAATTATATATATATATATATAACAGTGTATCATCTAAATGAACAACTCATGTTTGAAGGTGTTTTTTTTTTGTTAAATAAACTTTTCCAAGGATCAAATTATTTTTCTCAATTCTTTTTATCTTCTCAAACTGCACAATATTTGCCTAATAATACCAAATTTAATATAGCTCTAAAATAACTCAAAGTAAATGCCTTGCATTAAGAGAAAGAAGCGAGGTTAATTTCTGAGTACATTAAGAAAATTCAAAAAAGTAAAAAAAAAAAAAAAAAAATGGCAAATTTCATTTCAAGAAAAAATCCTTCCAAAATGATGTCAGATTTAGCAACCACTTTATGAATTACTGTGAAAGCCTCAAATATATATATTTTTTTAATTTTAAAACGGGCAATTATTTTGCTTCTAATAATTTATTAAAATGTTCAGTATTTTCTAATAGGGACAAAATATTTAAAAAAAAAAAAATTTGAAGTGCTGCTGCTGTTTCTATCTTATGATGTCATTCCTGCATGATGCACAAAGAAGCATCACGTGTGTCTGAGGCTCCATTTGAAGCAGAAGCTGACACGTTCAACTTTCTGCTAAGAGACAGACAGACTCACAGACAGGGAACCGGCGAAATCAATATGTCAGTCTGAACTGCTGCTGTGGTGTGTATTGACCGAGGAGGCAGTTGAACACTGAACAGCTACAGAGTCAGTTTCCAGCCTACTCTCAAGCTCCGTCGGGGGAGGGGGTAAGAAATGGAGCAAAAGTTGGTGAAATGCAAGTGGAACTGTCTAAGGACCCTTCTGACATCTCAGTCGATACCCCTCCCCTCATTAGAAATATCACTTTTAGAAAATAACATGTTTAAAAACAGATTTATTTAAGTAATTCTTTGGTTGCTAAAAATAATCATATTCAATGTAAAAATGTATCTCTTTTTGTGTCATGAAAATTTTAATTAATCAAATATACATACTAGTAGAAACACTGAGATTCCATGGTAGCTTTTTTTTTTTATTTAAATTATTTGAACGTTTCAAAAAAAAAAAAAAAAAAAAAATTATGAAATGCAAGACGATAGATTCATTTTTATAATTAAAATGAGCTATACCTACCCGGCGTTGTCCGGGATGCAGTGAAATCGTTGTAGTTTTTAATTTTTACTTGATTGCACATTTTCAAATTTAAGGTAGACAACTATTATATTTTTCGATTTATATTCTTCAATTCAATTTAAAATGAGTTATCCCCATGCCGATTTCTAATTTTAGGTGATTATTTAAATATGTTTTATATGAGCAGTCGTCTGGACAATTATTTTTTTTAAATAAATTGTAGTGAAGTATGTTATTATATTGTCATATAACATGGTACAAAAATAACAAATGAAAATTTGCTAGTCAGAAGTTAAGTTTGATTTGTCAGCTTAGAAGATATTTTTGATAAGATCAAAGGATTCCCTTTTACTCAACACCTGAAATGGAAGACTTACATCAAATCTGTTGCTATGGTCGCTGGAAAAATGGTTGGATCATTCTATCGCTCCAGAAGGTACTTCACTTCTGACGTAACCCTCTATCTGTATAAGAGTCAGATACATTTTAAGATAGCGTACTGTTGCCACATCTGGAGAAGTATGCTCAGAGCACTTTTTCCTAACTTGATGGACTATAAAACCGACTTTGAAATCTAGTGGGGGGTCATCTCTTCTCTACAGCCTCTTTCTCACAGAAGAGACGTTGCCAGTCTTTATTCCATCGTTATTTTCATGGTAAGTGCTCGACTGAGTTTTTGGTCCAAATAGATGTGACCTCCATTTTTCCAGATCCTAATCCAACGAACATTGTGTGGGCAATACTTGAAGCAAGAGTTTGTTCAAAAATTCACATCTGTTGACAATTTAAACGCCTCATGACTCAAAACATGGAAGGAAATTCCTCACAAGATGTTGTTCATTAAATAGGACTGACTAGTCTATCGAGAAAAAGAACAGGCCAGAACTTTTCCTAATTCCAGGATGGTCAGATAGACGAAACCTGGGTATCCCCAGCAGACACAGTAATGTATAGTAGTTAAATAAAGTTATATTAGTAATAAATTTGGTTTATTTTAACAGAAGTTTTGCAGTAATCATCAGAATTGTTTTAATAAAATCTTTAGTTTTCATAAATTTAAATACAAGAGGTTGGTTTCCATGCTATATACATTCATAAGTAAAGATGGATAGTTTTATTGAAAAAAAAACATGGTTTTCTGGTTTCATTTGTACATTGGAAACTAAAACTGCACTAACATTTTTTTTTTACAAATCTGAAAACGATCTATATAGTGCTGTTACTACGAAACGGCCATATCCAAAGAAACATGGTGGAAAAGGTCATTCAGATTTTAATAAAATTCAATTTTAATCAATATTTTTTACTATTAGTAAGAGGATATATTGTACAAAAATATTATAAATATTTAATGACTATTTTATTCGAATAGGAAACAATATATCTTGAAATTGTATTGGTTTACGTTTTAGCATAGAATATTTTCAAATTATAAAATAAGGGTGTTGAAATGATATCTTATATCACAGAAAATGTCATTTGTTTAATTCAATTCTAAAATTGTAATAGCTAGAGGCCTTATGTAGATATCTTTCAAAGAAAGAGGCAGATGAAAAAAAAATTCAACAGATGTTACAAGTTTATTTCAATCTTGCAGCCGGAAATGAAATGAACATCATATGTATACTAGTGTTGGGACAATTAATCGGAATCGGGAATCGAGAGAAAAAAAAAAAATCAAAACTTTTTAAGGGTATCAGAAAAATTTTAGACTAATTTCCGATTCCAAAAACGATTTTTTTTATTTTTTTAAACTTAATTTTCCTTTATAGTAATAAGGATAAGAATTTGTTTTTAAAGTACTAGTAAAACTAAAATCTATATATAATAATAAATTTAGGTAAGAATGGCACCGGAAGAAAAGTCAGGGTAAAAATGGTACCGATAGAATGGTATGAGTGGATGAATAGAAAAAATGACAAGTGAAAAATGTAGATGAAAATCTCCTGAGTTTATCGAATTACTATTTTCAATTAATTACGAGAAAAGGATTAGAGAAAAATAGTTATAAAGATCTATTTGTGTAATGTACGTCCCCCCACCCCACCCACACAAGTGTATTTTTACTTTTGCAAAAATATATTCACACATTACACAGGTTTTTACGAAAATCCAAAATATAAAAAAAACAAACTGTATAACTAAATATTTAGAAATTTAAAAAGAATCGATAATTTTATCAGAATCTGGAACTTAGAACAGAATCAGTAATTGTATCGGAATCGTCCCATCACTAACAGACACATTACAATTCATTTAAAACAGCAATCGTTAAATACTGGTCACCTCAAAAAAAAAGGAAAGAAAACCATCTATGTCAAAGTTGGGGATCAGTTTGATGTTTTATTTATAGTGTAAACAGGGTCCCTCCATCCAAAAATAGAAGATTAATATATAAAAAGTAGTGAGTGTGAAGAGATTTACCGGTTTTGCATCCACTAAAGTTACATTTTACAGGATTCTTTTTATTTAAAAAGAAATCTTTATGGAAATCACTTCAGACACGGCATGAAGCCACTTGATGTAAGGAGCTAAAAAATTTTTTAAAAAATACTACTTCAAAGTAAAAAAAAACTAGCCAACGATAAATGTTAGATGGATAGTAGAGATGGGCGGTTTTACCG
Source organism: Sepiola atlantica (assembly GCA_963556195.1). Classification (NCBI taxonomy): domain Eukaryota; kingdom Metazoa; phylum Mollusca; class Cephalopoda; order Sepiida; family Sepiolidae; genus Sepiola; species Sepiola atlantica. Next base: position 133,561,440 of record OY744516.1, on the reverse strand, counting down.
AAAAAACGCGGTTTCGTCTCCATACCGAATCGGTTTTGTTTTTTTAAACCGTAACCGTTCGGTATTGTGTTTTTACTTCAGTAAGCCACCATATACAAGGAAACATGGTTGAAAAGATTTTCCGATTTGAATAACATTGAATATTACCAAAAAATGTTATATTAGTAAGAGGACAGATTGAACAAATATATGATAAAAAACATTTAATTGACTTGTAGGAAGAAATCTTTGTTTAGTTTGTTTATCATTAACATTTTGAATTTTCAAATGAAAAAAAGAAAAATACGACAGACAACATGACATCGTATTTTTAGCATAAACTATTTTCAAATGAAAAAAAAAATCAAACGCGTTCCGTATGATGTCAAAAATCTATTTGATTCAACTCAAAATTGTAAAATAATTATTTATGTTTGTTTCAGAGTTATCTAAAAAAATAAGTTATTAAAATGAAATTTAAAAAAAATACTTGTAAAAGTAAATAAACGAAAAGTAGCGAGCGAGTATAAACATTTAAAAAGACAAAAAAGTAGTTGCCAATTCAACTTCATTTTCATCATCATTTTTGCTTAATTTTATTTGTAAAATTATTTTGTTTGTTTAAATAAATTTTCGTTTTTTAATTTCTTGCATTTCTGAGTTATATTTTAGCTTCTGACAGGTTAAAGAATTAGATAGAATGTATATTCAAACTCAGTTTTATTCTTCAGAAATCTTTCATGAATCTGTTTTAACGAGTTTTTAAAAAAAAAACGAAAAACCGAACCGTAAACCGAGGTTTTAAGGGAAAAAAACCGAAACCGATACCGAAACCAAAATTTCAAAACCGCCCAACTCTAACGGATAGATTCCGACCCAGAAAACAGTAATTCTTTCCCCTTTGTCAGAAACATCGCTCATGGAATGTGAGGACTAAAGGACAAAATAAGGGAAGAAAGAGTTACTATTTTAAAGTCAGATTTCATTTTGTTAGCTCTCCCCCTCTGCTATAACTATAAGCTGTAATTTCTGGACAGCTATAATGCTGTTTGATAATTTCATAGTTCACAGCTATAATGCTGTTTGATAATTTCATAGTTCACAGCTATAATGCTGTTTGATAATTTCATAGTTCACAGGTGTCCGAATATATAAGTGACGAGTAAAATAATGATTTGAAGATTTAATAAGTTAGGTAGTATTGTTGTAACAGTGTTCACCCTGATTGGGTTCAGTCGACTTCTTCCCAGACATGCACCACATACCAAACCATATCATCCCATGCACAACGGTTCTGAGAAAGATCGCATCACATGGCTTACCAATCATCGTTTTATCATTGAAGTCTAACCACCTGGTCAAATTGGTGATGGTCATAAAGTGGGTGCTCAGTTTATGTTTAATTTATATAGGAAACTGATCACCCCACCCTAGAACCTTAAATATTTGAAAAAAAAAAAAAAAAAAAAAAAAAAATCCAAAAAACACAAAATTCTCTAGCGGCATGATAGGTAATTGTACACAGGAAAAAGAATTGGTCAGTAAAAAAAAGTTGAGAAAAAACGTGTGGTGGAGTATTACAAACAAGCGCCCAAATCCATCCTTATCACTTCCTCCCATATTTTCCTTAGCTTTTCTCCTACCGACTGAACCTGCTACCTTAACTACATCTACTAACCCAAGAACCCTCATCCATACTTTCAATGTGACTAAACCAACTGCTCAGATTTAATCTTCCTCCGGGGTCATCAGATCAAAGCCTAAGATTCACATTACACATCCATTGTATCATTCTCACATCATTTCTCTCCATGTAACACATGTTCTCAACCCTCACTGACCAGGTTTCACTTCCATATACGTCATCACACTGCGTACACATGCTTGACAGATAATGCTCTGCTGGTTAGTAATGGCAAAAGTTCCCCAAACTTACTCCATCCACTCCTAACTCTTGCTATTACACCAGCATCGGCTCCAATGTTACTATCACAGTAACACAACTTCCTGATAACTATAATAGACTTGACATCTCCACATCTGAATTCTCATCCATCTCTATTGTCTTACACTTTTTTTGCATACAAACAGCTTCTCATCTCTCAACCTACTTGTAATCATTGGGTACACAAGTACAGTGGAATTACAAGTACCACAAAAAAATAGAGTTGTTCTCAATGCCCTTTCCACAAACTGAGCAGGAGAACTTTTCTTTCTGAAGCTTTCAAACACTACAACCACTGATCATCGCTTTGGTAGCATTCCTACATGTATTTAACTTAACAAATAGTAGGTTTTCCATTGTTTCACAGTCAAGCAGTAAATCAGCATCTCTTCTGGACAACCTGTACAAGACTCCCTGAACAATGTTTCAAAGACAAATGAAAAAACAACGGACTCGGTACAGATCCATGATTTAATCCCACTATAACATTAAAGCTGTCACTAAAATGTAATACAAAATATATTTAATTTGCTACATCTATCTGTTCGCCAAGACATGAGCACAAGCAGCACACCCAAGGCAGATTGGTCGGACACCCAGCAGTATGAGGGTTAGTATAAGGGAGTGAAACGAAACAGCTTGCGATGGTTCGGGCACTTTGCAGACGTCCTGAGGCAACTATGCTTAGGAATGTTCTCAATCCCAAACCCCTTCAACATTGGTGCCACTACCATAGTGGGTAGCTGAAGACTTTGTTAGACACAGTCAAAGCTGATCTCACTTCCCTCATTGGCCCTCAAGTCTACGGTGTACATTGATGGAAGAAGGAGTGGCTCAGCTTATCTGTGAATCTGATGCTCAACCAAACGCAATGAGCAGGATGCATCCGTTATGATGCGAATCAAAGTGCCAGCTCAACTTGAAAGATGCAAGCTGAAACAAGTACAAAGTAAATAAGTAAGTACGAGGGCCGCAGCTCGACTTAAGTGATATCCAAAAGCGTCTACATCAGTATCTGGCGACTTCTGGTCGTTTTTGCCAATGCATCTGAACAATCTACAGAAAGCAAGGACATTTAGTCATCTATCGCAACATTGCATTGCCGAATGTGAAATCGCCACTCAGTGTCTACGATCGACGACTTTCCTCAATGATTTGAAGCAATTGACGGTCCTGGTTGACCTCGGTGTTAGGGATAATTTGAAATCATTCAGGAACATGAAGTGTTCCAAATCTACAAGAAGGATCTCGATCAAAAGCAGACGATATCGACAGCTCAATGTTTGACACTGCATTCAGGTTCAACTCTCAACAACAGTAGCTTACTTGAAGTATTAGTCTGTAAACAAGACGCAAACTGTTTTTTTTTCTTTTTCCAAGTGACATTAATTATAAAAGTAAATTAAATTAGGAAGCACTTTTGGGACAGCCATACAAGTAGTTTAGTGTGTGTGGGTGTGTGTGTGTGTGTGTATAAGTTAAAAAATAAAAAGTTCATGATTATAAATTTGACTTCAGTTATCATCCCCATCTATGGAACACATTACCACAGAACTGCTTCCCTGCAGACTACAATAGGGTCGTCTTCAAATTCAATGTCAACAAATACTTGTCAAAACCGTCCCCAAACCTAATCCAACTTTGTTCATTTCATTCATCACTTTCAACCCTCAATATTTGTCATCATTCAACCGACAATCCATCCATCTCGTTAACTCTTCTCCTTGAGTGGCTTTGGGCCTTGATAAGTGGTCACTCATTAGTAAAACAAACAAAACAATCACCATAGAGGTGACCCATTTTATCTGATTAACATGGAACATTTTAAAAATAATAAAATGTGTACAAAATACAAAAAATAAACCTTTATTTTCTCCTTTTTGAAAACTTTCTAAATATGGAAACATTTCTCAAATCGTGGTTTATTCTGGCCAATCCTTCTGTTCGCACTCGGGCTACATTCATGAGGTTTTAATTTAAGACATTATTTTACCATGGCTTTTTAATTATCAAATAAATTAAACGAGATTCAAAACTTAATTTATTTCCAAATAATTAGAATTAGACTAATGTTTCTGCTTGCTGAACTAGCATAAAAACAGACAATTACGAGGTGGGGAATATTGATAAACTATAGGCATATATTTATTTGCTCCTAATCGACATAATAGCTAGCAATTGAAAAAAATTTTTTTTTAAACCAATTTAAAAAAAAAAAAAAAAATTAATTTCATAATCTTTATGTAAGTTCAATAAAAAAAATTTTTTTTTAATCTTTGAAATAGTTTAAAAGATTAAATATAAAATATATATAAAATATAAAAATTTTTTAAATACAAAATTATTTTGTATGGATCAGCATTTGAGGATTTGATTATTATTGCACTCTGCAGAGACTCAAGGTATTTACCTCTATTCCACCATGGGAAGGTATGGCACAAGGACAAAAGGTGGGGGAGAATAAGTCAGCGCACAAAAGGCTGGCCCCTTTAAAACTGTCTGAGCAGCCCAGTTGGCATTCCCCTGTGAGGGCACCTACGGCAGTTAGCTATAAACTAATTCCTTCCCAAAGCGATAAGGCAGAGCCTGAGAGGGTGGATCTCCTCAAGCTGAACAGAACAAATACCACAGTCTGACAGAAAAAAAGGTCACCACCATCACAATGGTCGAGTCTCTGTCGGACTAATCTCGAGAATGGCTCCTTGACGGCTTATTTTAACTTGATGGGTACTCTCCCTGATCGTTACGAAAGCCACAACTCTGCTCTATTTTTACTTTGGATTATTATCATCAATATTATTATAATATGCTAAAGCAATTTCATGTCTGTACGTACATTATCACCTATCACCTCTTATTAAGACTGCAGAAAAGGCAATGCAAAAAAAGTAATTTTTTTAAATTATATCGTGTCGAATGTGAAAATAACTAAAATTCACTTTCTTGGCACTGTAGTACCTGTTCTCTCCAATAATCTTGTGGGGGGTCCATAGAATGGAAATATTTTTAAGCACAATTTTTCATCCATAGTAGCAATAATAGTTTTATTATTATATTTAAGCGCTATTTCTTTATTCGCCTTTTTTTTTCTCTTAAATGTAATATTTCCACATTAATGCTACCGAAATGTTCAGATAGCAGAGGACGAATATAACACGCTGACACCTCTACGCTATGTGTTCAAATCTAGGCATATATATATATATATATATATATATATATATGCTTAGTTTTAAGTTATATTGTTCATTATGTAACGTTAACACATTCACTCCATCCTACCGAAAAGTTTTTTTCCATGAAGTCATGAATTACGAACATTTTCTCACAGAATGTATACGCCCTTTTATTAGTCCGTGTCACCCCCCCCCCCCCCCGTCTTTCTATAAGGATTAATGATAGTCAGCAGCTTACAACAGGTTCAAAGACAGAATGGCCGTTTGAATTTTTGTCACACGATTCAAACCTACCCAGAAATCCTGAGAAGTTTGCTCGTAAGTTGAGGATAATCTCACATCTTAAACAAAATTAACAACAAGATGGGGAATTCACTGTTATGATGCCATGCTGAAATCGTGGTAGAAGAATGTTATTTAAACATTTCAACAAGAATAAACTTTAATCCCTTTGAATTTGATTCAAGAAATAAAAGCAAAAACCGTTCCAGTTTTAAACAAAAGAAATGAACTCTCCAGGAATGTATTACTTCAGTATGTCATTGAAATGATAACCCCTGCTTTAAAATATTCTTAATTCAGCTTCTTACAGATACAGGTTGGTAATAGACCAATTCTCAGAATTATAACAGAATATTTAAACGAGAAACCCAAGGAAAAGTGAAGATTTTAATTATAAAAAGGAAAAGATTTAATAAATATATGAAAAAAAGGTAGAAAGAGAGAAAAGAAAAATACTTTTTTTTAAATTAAAAACAAAGACGAGGGAAATACAAAAGAAGCATTACCAAGTCATTTTTCTTTTCTTTCAGCTTAGAAGAGCTAGTTTAGAGTGTGAAACAGGTAAATATAGTGAAATTCACATCAATTTCAACTTGCATATCTATTTTATTTTAGGGGTTATTTTGAAAATATTTGTATGTAAACAATTTAATCTTTATCTTTGTATAATTTTTTTCAAAGTCATTAATAGTTTTTTCCAGACTACTTCAAATTAGGTCACTATTTTCGTTAATAGGCGTTTTATTTTTGTAAAAATTTCAAATTTGGTGTGCACGATTTTGTGTCTACCTATATAAAAATAGTCATATGTTAAAAACAAAAACACTAGCCAATATGGTGGGCTTAAAATAGGTTTTTAAGTTGTCCTTCACAAAAAATCCAAATTGAAAATTTACATGAATGAAATAAAAATATCCAATTTAAAAAATTCCGAAAATAACACTTTTCTGTAGCGCAATATCACATCTTTAATAATCTGCTGGAGTCCTATTAATATGGCCATAAATCAAGACGCGCCACAAATAAAAGTGACTGTACTCCCACTCAGCGAGAATAGAACATTGCGCAACAAAGTAAATAAAACGCACAATTTGACACATAACAGAACTAATGAGAAGCTAACGAAAAGTTCAACATATCACTTGTTTCACTTTCAATGATCTTGGTGAGTTTAATTCTTTTTAATATTTTCTTTATTTATAAGTTGATAGCACATTTTTTAAACTTATACTGAAAAAGAAATAAAATTTTAGTCGTAAGGGATACAACTTTTTATATTTTGCAATAACAAAATCTTTATTTCTCTTGAGGAACTTGATGTTTTGGTCACAATTCAAACATGTTTTCATTCTACCAGTTGTCCGAGCAGGACTACATAATCTTTCAAATTAAGTGTAATGAAGTGTGTCATTATAATACCAACTTCATGGTAGAACAATAAAAATAACTAGCTAATCAAAATCAAAGTTTGATATGTCGTCTTAAATGATATTTAGGTCCACCTTTTAAAATCTCACAAGATAACTTTATATGTTAGATTAATGCATATTACCAGACTGGAGATAAGATAACTTGCAACAACCAACAATTGGTGCTTGCAGAAATCTGCTGTTTTATTTGATTGGCATATCTGTCTAGATCACATCAACACGATATTAACAGTAAGTATTCAATTAAATCTGACTATAATAAGATCATAAAATAGATTGTTTAAATAATAAATTAGAATATATTTTTAGTTAAACTTTTGTGTCTCAATAAAAAATTAAAAAATTAAAATGTAAAAAAAAGAATATATACATTTTTTTTTATTTATTTATTTTTTTTTTAAATCACCCCCTCCAAGAAAGTGACAGCAATACAACAATTTCCACAACCAATTTCACTACAGCAACTACATTGCCCTCCTCCTATAAGTCCAACCCTTTCTCACCATGGTAGGGGTTGTGGCAACCTGTAGTGTCAGAGCTACTCGGCTAACAAAGCTCTGGTAAAAGTTCAGGATCTGCTGTCCTGATTTTTTTTTTATTTTTCTTTTCATTCATTTGCTGGGGACGGGGCATTCTTTCAAATGCCATACGATCACCCGCTATCTACAGACTCCAACCGAGAGCTCTTTTCAGGATTCTGGCTGTCCTCTGATTGCCTGCCTCTGTGTGTGTCAAGCAAAGACGTGACAGGTGCAGAATTGCCAATCAATGGAGTGAAAGTAGTAATGTTGCTTCTGTGCAATTCCTTTGTGTGTTCTGGGCCAAACCTTGCCCGACTTCGCATGCAAACGCTAAGACTTGCTGTTCTAGGTGTCAGGAGTAAATTGCTGCGACCAACGAGAACTTCATGCAGATCAGACAACCCTGAGGCACGATGTTTGTGAGCTTTATGTCAGACTTTCCTAACAAACAAACAGCAACTACAAAGATACATCAGCCTGATAAACTTTTACTGCAGATTTATTTCAGATTGTGCCAAAATTGACTTTTCTAAAATAAAAAGATTAAAAACAAAAATTCAATGATTATTGATGTGTAGTGGTGCTATTCGTAAGATATAAGACAAATATAAAAAAGAAGTAAATAAAACTCCTGTATAAAACACTAAGTAACGTTTATTTATCCATTTACAAGTGAAGAAAATAATTACTTAGTCAAAAACGTCTTACTTGGAGAGGTCTGTAACATGTTTATCTGAAATGTACAAGCGACATACTCTCCAAATCTCTTTGAAGCCATATAGATCACTATGGCAAAGAGTTATTTCCCTTTTAATATATTCTCTAGATGAAAATCTGTTCATCTAACAATTATGGTAGAAGGGGAAGCATTTAATGACTAAAAACCACTGGCAGATTTTACTAAAGACCCCCCCCCCCTTCCCGGCTAAAACCAAACAACGCACAACAAAACTACAACACTTTCTCCAGGGAATTACTCGTAATCTACTTATTCATAAAACATTCTTGGCATCTGCTTGAAGCCCAAATTTTTACCATTTTCAGGAATCGCAAACCTCACATAAACACTGATAAATATATACCCAGAAATACCTAATAACTGGACTATATGTTCTAATTTATGTTGGCCATCCGTTACATTAAGAGTATTGATTTACTCCTCTCCAGGAGTTAGGCACAAGGCCAGTTTTTATCTTACTCCCACAAGTAAGATGTGACCCAAGGTCGGGTCGGGAAAGTGGGGTTTAAAAATTGCCTGGGCAGCCCTGCCGGCATTCCCCGGTAGGGGCGCCTCAGGCAGTAAGCAATAAACTTACTCCTCCCCAAAGAGGGGAGGCGAAGCCTGGGAGGGTGGACCTCCTAGAACTGCACAGGACAGACCTATAGACCGGCGTAAATCAAGCCCCGAAGGCCAAGACAATACCAGTCTATGGGGTGCAGTATCCATCAGAACAGATACTACACTTTGATCTTAGCCAAAAGAGTAGAGACAATACTGTAGTAGATACCCTGTCACGCTCCATAATACATGTTATAGATTCTGGAACCCTTAATGTTGATCTAATTGAAGACGAATAGAGGAGAGATGTAACGAAAGATAACTGGGGGGATACTTCCTTACAATTAAAGGAACACCCTGTCCTTTTTGGAACAAAGACTACTATGCGATGTAAGTAAAGGTTATTCCAACCTATACATACGACCTTCACCCAGATAAAACCTTTTTAAATGTCACATCCAGGTCAATGACCTACTACCAAATTAATTAGCAATAGTTTTGTCTGGCTTAATATGCATACAAATATAATTAAAAAAATTTTTTTTTAAACTGGACTCAAGTATGTTTGAAATGCCAAACAAGCAAAGTGCGCAGGCATACCAAATCTCCTCCTGGGCAATTTATCCAACCAGATGGTAGATTCACGTACTTGCATATAGACAGTTTGACCACTGTACTGCCAAAAGCAAACAGCTATGCATATTTATCAACAGATTTACAAAGGTGGTCAGTTGTAATTCCTCTGAAAGATACATCTGCGCAATCAGTCGTAAAAGGAATATTTCAGGATTGGATAGCTATTTTGGGTTGTCGATCAGTAATAACAGACCGTGGCATCCAATTTCAGTCGACACTCTTTGACGAATTCACAAAGTTCTTGTGAGTTAAGCATATAACTACTACAACATATCCTTGTATGAATGAAATATTTGCACAGTTTCATAGACAACTAAAAGCAACTCTAACCGCAAATAACTGCTGTGACATGATTAGAAAACACCTTTAGTGTGGTTTTCATTAAGAATGCAATAAAACAAGAGTTATTGTACACAGCATCCTAAATAGTCTTCGGGACATCACCAACATTGCCCAGTCAGTTTTGTGAGAAAATAAATCACTTTCAGCCAACGACAAATTTTGTATAAAATTTTAAACAAATAATGAATGATTTCCTTTTCACGCCTACAAAAAGATTTTTATCTCCCAAAGGATTTTCCCAACTGAATACGTTTTTGCACGCATTAATGCAGTGAAGATATTTTGTGCTACGTACTCAGAAACTTCCCAAATAGTTGAGAAACCCCAAATATTTTACCATTAATAAGATATTGTCACCTTAGACTAAAACCAGCATATTTGGATCCATCTATGAACAGAACGACCTAACATTACTGTTCTGTCTAGTGTAGAATAAGTCCCTTAGATTTATCTCCCTTTGTCGGCCCTTCTTTTTTGTAAGGGATTCCTCTAGCTCTGACACCGGGTGAACAGCTTCTGGGGCTCTGTCCCTCGATCTCTCCTAGCTCCTTACTCACAGACCTACATGGAGGAATTTTTATCCCCCTTAAATATCCCGATATTTTAGGCATCTCCGTTTTTACCTTTTTCGATGAACAATAAAACCTGGGTTTAAAATACACTATGCCTCAATCTGGTTTGTCGATAAGAGTTCATGCTAGCTGTCCGACGGTTACACGCAGTCCTAAGACAGCATAATTATACTTCGGGCCACAAGAGTTGCGCAGACCACTTCCTACACCCAAATCTGAACTCAACGAAATCGTGCAGATAAGTCCATTGGCCTGTCATTTAAAACAATGTCACATATTGAAAGAAGATTATAACATTTTCAGCTAAAAGCAATTTTACAAAAGAAAAAAAAAAGAAAAAAAAAAAGAAAAAAAAAAACGCACCTACAAAATATTAATCAATTACACACACACAGCTTACAATTACGCTTAAAAAAATTTTTTAACTAAAACATTTTTAAAAAAAAACAATCGAGAATTGAAATATTTTAAATTTGAAAGACACTGTTCTAGGTATGTTCAAACTTTGTTTATTTTGAAACTACATAGATTCTTTTTTTTTTTTTTAAATAAAATTCGTAAAATAAAGATTCAACATAATTTCTGGTTTTATTATCAAGAGGTGAAGAAAAAAATCTCAGAAAGATGATTTATTTTAAAATATTGAATGTTTTAAATAGATTTTTTGGCGCCCCAAAAAATTAAAACGTGTCAATGTTATGTCAAAAGCAAGATCAAACAATTTTTAAATTATAACAAAAAAACAATCATTTGATTTATTAATAGAAATGACCTGTATATATAAAAAATCTAACTCATATATATATATATATATATATATATAATATATATACATAATAGGAAAAAAAAAAACATTCATTGACCTATGCAAAAATTTCTATAAGAAAAAATTGAAAATTAAGAAAAAAAAGCAAAAGCTTTACTTTATTTACTCACAGATAATGCAGCGGAAAAATAAAATTTCCCAATTTGTAGGGTTACAACATCAAAGATAGACTACCCCTCCCATTTGATGCAATGGAAGAGATGAAGCTTAAGAGATACCATCTCATTATGGGTGTTTTTAATTTATTGCATGGCAAATACAGTTAATCAGGTTCTTCTCTGGATGAGATTTTTATTTTCTTTGTACAAGAGAGAAAAAAAAAAAGCTTTTTTGATTGTGATATCCTGAAATAAATGTTTTCAATTGGATTGGAAAAGATTTCCAGAAGATTCGGGGAAAAAAAAAAAAAAAAAAAAAAAAAATTTACAAATGAAAATGTATTTTACCAAACGAAATTACTATAATTGATCCTTTAATTATCGAATCTTTAGGTTTCACATAAAAGATAATAGCACATGAATCAGAGAATCTTGTATTTTATACCTTAAGTTGTTTCATGATTATCCATTGTCAAACCAATGTGATACATGTTAGAATCTCTCATGCCTGAAGACATAATTGCTAGAAATTGACTGGTTCTCACGCTTCACGTCAAATACTTGCATCTCTTTGTATGTATAAATTGCAAGGGTTACATGTAAGAAAAAAAAAAATTTTCAAAACAAAACTAACTTAGAATGAGAAAAACACAATTAGCGGCTTGCAATTTTGTCAAGGATAAAAGTTGCAATTATTAAATACCAGAATATCTCTGCTCTATTCTTTTAATCAACCTATAAAAGTAAATGCTGAATCAACATTAAAACTACTCTTCAAATTATTATTTTCTTGAAAAGAAAATCTGAAATAATTAAACCTTCGAATTCTGAATGCTCCAAACTTTAAATGTTTATTAATTTAGTAAAATAATAAAAAAAAAATTTTTTTTTAACTTTTTAAAAAATACCACACAAAATAGTCATGAAGGATCAAGGAGGATGGAAACACCAAGCAGGGAGAACATTAACCAGACCTCCACAGGAAGAGTGTGAAGAGTACTGGGACTTTGGAGAGGCTTATTGCCATCCAAATATCAGATAGACTAATAATAGTTGCTATTGAGAAATCAATGGTAAGCAGCTTTTGCAATAACGTAAAGTCATTTGCAATGGTTATCGAAAGAGGTGGAGAGTACTGGAAATCTGGGGAGACTTATTGTCACTCAGACGCCAGGAAACACCACCAGTTATTATCAGTGAGCAATTACTGATGATGACTTGTAAAAACTCCTAGTGAGTATCTAATAATAATCACGGTCTCATTAGATCACCAAATTTAAGTAATGTTGAGCCTGGTCAGTACCAAATGGATGACCATTTGGGAATACTAGGCGCTGTATGTGTACGGACGAGGACACGTCCGTTGCAAAAAATTAACGTTGTCAAAACTGTATGAGCCGTACCATTGATCAGCAGTAGTTGCAGAGTACAGGAGGCAAGTCAGTGATCCTGATCATGGCTTCTGTAATGCATAAGATGGTGTCTCATGAGGACACCTGATGGAAGAGTGTTGGGTCTAACCCCTGTACTTCAGAGAAAAAACACAAAATGGTATGAAAACTGGTTGTCCCAGATGTAACTTGAACTGAATTTAACAAATCTTTAAAAATTTCTTTCAAATTTTTAATATTTTTTATTTTACATAAATTCATGAATCTTAAAATGTTTAACTTTTTCACTGTTCAAATATGAACATCTGCATTAAAATTTTAAAAACTAAATAACTTCACACAAAATTTCCCCAGATTCAACAGATTGATATTTATCGCCATTTAAATTCAACATTAATTTTGCCATGGAGCTCAACTTTTTTACATGTGTCACATTAACAATGATAAACAAAAGTTCCGACGGAAGCGCACATTCAAGCGGCGACATCCATCACCACATTTCTTTTTATACAAGACTTACAAACTGAATCTCTAGCAATACTATTCTTGTCTACTTGTGTCTTTGTTAAAATTCACACACTAAATCCATCTTTTCCTCCATCTGATGAAAATTCAATTTTATCTTCAATCTTAAAATGAAAAAATATCAATTTAAAAAAGATCTTTTACCGATGCATGTGAGGAAAGGAAATGATGGTTACTTTGTGCAGAGACTCAGGACAAACATTCACATACGTACACATTTCATTTAAACGATCAAAAAGGTTGTCTCATAAGTATTTCATATGCTTGTTTGTACAAGCCAAGCCTTGTTGGAAAACATATGCCATGTAAAAACTGTCCGATAGAGGGCTTTTTGACCTAATGTTTACGACAAGCACAGTCGCCATTATCAAGGAATCATTCCGCTTAACCGTCAATCAAAAATTATTAGCACAGGCTACCTGGTGTCGCCCAGGGTCTTAATTTTGTAAAGTATGCAGATTACAGAAAAAAAAATTGAGTAAAACTAAACAATCTGCGTAATAATTGTAATTTGAAACGTTTATGTTCATTTCAGGACAAAACCGGCAAAAATACTTATACCCTTAGCATATATTGGTAATTTAACTAGAACAAAACACTGTTAACTTCAAAACTAAAAAGGATATTGAAAAATTCACTTTGAAACATTTTCAATATTAAATAAAATTTTAGACATTTTTTGAAAGCCAAACAACAATATGGTTTTATTTTTTTTTTGAATAAATTTATTTTAAAGACCCGAGATTTAATTCAATATCGACAATGTTTCAAAGTGTGAATTTTTCATTACACATAACACGCTGCCACGTGACACACGACATTCATTAGAACGGACTCCTATCTTTGCAAGGACAAAGTCTCGAACAAGAAAGATTAAAAAAAAAAAATGACTATACTTTTGAAAAGGACGTTTTCACATCAAAAGTCTCAGGTCTTTAAAATAAATAATTTATTTAAGAAATAAAACTCACATTTCAAAACATTTCTAAATTGTTATTTAAAAGAATATTGTTTTAAAAGAGGGGAGTGGAGTCAACTTTACCAATAAAAATGATTGCTTCTTTCTTTCAGCCAGAAACTCATTGATTTCTAAAAGCAAACGAGTGGCAAGTACTATTGCCATGACAGGATGCTAGTCTGTCACCGATTTTATTCTCAGCAAGGCTGTTACAGATTCACACACCCGAGTGAAGTGAGAATATCTAGTTACTTCCTATTTTTAGATTTTACAATTATTTACAAATGTATTTGTTGTATTATTAGATGCATATACGCAGGTGAGACATATTGCCGAGTGGAGGTCTCAGAGAAAATCATTCAAAAACTTTTTTAATAAGATTTGTTTAAGTTGTTTAAGTTTTCCCTTATTTTATTTTTGATTTCAACAAACGTTCGATTATTAGTGAATTAAAAATGATAATTGAACGTATATTTATCAAAATTAGGTATAGGCAGAAAACACTCAATATCTTGTCTGATAGTTTTACTTAATTATAACTGGTTGATATGCCATCATGGATGTATGGGCTGCGGGCAGACAGAATAAGGGGGGGGGGACTGACTTGTGGTGGTGAGAAACCATGCATACAATGAGAGTAACAATTTGGTCTATCTGGTTCAGTCAACCACATAACCAACCACACATCCAGTAATTCTGGCGAGATTCCGTAGTCATAATTTTGCCAAAATTCAGCCACACTGAAGAGCAGTAGACATATATATATATTTATATATATTACACATTAGCTGTACATAGCCAGCGTTACTAAGAAGTCGTTTTCATTTTGCATTTCTTTTCTTTTTTTTCGAAATTGACCAAACAATACCGTAATATTTAAATTTAATTATTAAAATATTATTTCTTTAAAAAAAAAAAAAAATTTTTTTAAATAAAAATAAAAATTTTAATTTAAAAAATTCAATAATCAAATGAAAAGTTCTTTAAATTTTAATTTCACCATCCGCAGTTCATTTGGTAAACATGTAAATTTAATCAAGGATGAGACTATGATGAGAGTTTGTTGGTCGTCACCGCCCACACACTCAAAATGAATGAAAGAAAAAAATTATTCATTCACCAAGCAAAAATTAATTTCACTTTAAATATGACTAAAATAAAAATTAATCTAATGTTTCAATTTTAAAAATAATTTAAAAAATCCTTATGTATTAAAATTTAAAGTTTTCAAAGTTATTGACGGGTTATTTCATGTCACATCATCCAGGGCTTGAAACCCATATCCTCAGATTTTGTTGTAACTTGCACCACAGATGGACATCATAAAAACTAAGAAATCCTGAAAATTTAAGCATGCAACTCCAAGCGGTTTCCGATTTAGAGCATTTTCCGTGTTGCGTAAATCGTGCAAGATGTCACCCGGGCGACATTTAAATAATTACATTTTCTTGAATATTTTCAGTTTGGAACATAATGTGATGCTGAAAATTCACACAGGTATGTTCTTCAACCCAAGGAACCCAAAAATGGCATCAGCTTTGCTCAGAAATGAAGCCTTCTATGAGATTTTATCAAATTTTGAAATTTTTTACATGTGCACCAATATGGGGCAAAAAAATGATGTAGCTGATATGGTAACGGGTTTATTTTCTTTTGGACATTCATTTAGACACTATGAAGTACCTCTGAACCAAAAATGGTAAATAATACTTTTTTTGTTCACTCACAGTGTCTATTCAAAGTTAGGTCTTTTTCTGAAGGCTCAGAAATACCCTATTGGGGGAAGCAACTAGTTTGGGTATGTGAGATGAAGTTGGAGGGATCGTTCATCTTAATTTATATAAAATTCACATTGAAATAAGTTTTAGAAAGTAAAAGTTAAATAGTAAAAAGGTAATACAGTCTGACAGTGATCAGATATTTACCATAAAAGCGGACTTCACAACAAAAACCAGCATACAACAATATTATCTACATACTGTTATTTTCTTTATGCCACTGAAATGCAGAAATCGTTTTTTCATACTCCTCATCAGTTATCTTGTATGTTCTTCCTGTATAGATTGTTGGGGAGACAACACAAAGAATTTTCTTGATTGGAACAAACCATGTATCATCAATTTGCGGCCAATTGAATGTCTTGCGTGGTCCATGAGGGTGCATGAACTTGACGGTTACATCATCTTCCTCTGCATTAATTTCATTCACAATGCCAATCCACCAGAAAGAATTATAAACACAGGTTATATATTGCATTGGTGAAATGTCAGATTTAAAGAATTGATGGCAAGTTAAAATCATGATTGTCTGTATACGATTCATCCTCGCTGGTCAGCTTATGACCAATGTTTGATGTTGACAATGGGGCAAAATGGTGGCTACTTCTGCTTCTTGATACTGTGTTTCCCCTGGCAAATCTTGCCTCAAGAAACTTTCTCACCTCCTCCATAGTTTCCATACTAATATCAAAGAACTTGATTGCAGACATCTCCAGGCAGACTTTTAGCATAGCTTTATCATTGTCTGGGTTTGATACACGAATGCAGCGTCGTGGGTGTTGTCATTAGAAATAAAACACAATGAAAGATGCCTCAGTTTTCCATCGGAATCTCGGTAGTAAAGCACTACAGGGTGCAGGGTGAAATATTCCTTGCTCCAATGAAAACTTTTGATTTCGTCTTGTATGAGAAATTGATAATTTTCTGCAAAGTCTACAAGGACAAAAACCTCATTCGAACAAAGATTCTCTTTCTTTTTAGTCAAGTATCTAGTTTGACATTTTGTTATATATAAGTGTCATGTGAGATTGTCGATTTTGTGAATCAAGAAATCTTTGTATTCTTCATACGTTGTTGTACGAGTACTTAATGTGGCACGGTCAGTTGTCTCATTGGCTAAAATGAAATTCATCTGGATCCACATCAACCAGCTTTTCATCCAAGAATTTCTGCAATGCTTCTCTGCCAGGACATGCCTCACAACGGTGCATCATGCATTCCTTGTTGGAAGAATCACAAACTAGTTTTGAGATCAAATCCTTGTAAGTGACGTCCCAACCAATGGCGTCTACAAGAAGTTTCGCATTCTGATGTACGCTACACACACACACACAAACAGAATGGGTACCTTTAGATCCTGCTAATACACACCACTTTGGACGCAACTGAGAAAATTTGGAAAAACCCACCTTGACATTGGGATACTTCTGTTTAAAAGCAGCATACAATTCATCCAGGTTACATAGTATTAAATGCTTTTGTTTGTGAACACCCTTTGCAATACTAACAGTCCTTTTTGCCTGGCATTTGACGGCTGTATTCATCATTTTCATACATGTTCTGCTGTCTCTGGGGAGAGTTTTTTCCCTTTTTTAGGAGCAGACTTTGAGAGAATACCACTCACATTCTTCAGTTCCCTGGCAGTTCGAACAACGTACTCTGACACTTTGAAGAATTTGGAACAGTATTCATGAGACCATGAATCAGGAGCAAGTGTCATGATTTAGATTTGATCTGGAGTCGAGGCTTTCAATTTCTCCTTCATCAGATCATGTAATCTATCCAATTCGAATGCTTTCTCTTTGATTTCTTTTTCAATATGCACTGATTCTGACACAGTCAATTCTTCAGCGTCGACTTTGTATACAGTCGACAGGTCGCTTTTGAGTGTTTCAATCACTTGTTCTAATTTCCTTTAGGCACTATGAACACGACTATGAGGAGCAACACCATGTAAAGCGACAGGAGAAATGTCCATGGATTTCAGACTAATATTCAAGTTTTTTTGTGGGGTTTGCAAAAGTTCACAGATGTAGTCTGCATCTATCCTGTCTGTATCATCGATCAGTCTCACATATTTCATCATACACTGAGGACAAAGAATGTGTCCAGGTGTTACATTGTACCCTCTCACCTCCAGCTCTTTTGCCATCACCAACGATATCAGCTGTACGCCTTTGACTTTACTTTTATGTTGTAACAATCCACCGCAGCACTTCTTTGAGGCCTTTGCTTTATGTTCAAACACATTTCCAAAATGTTTTGTGATGAAAGCAGATGGTTGATAACTCGCCTTTATGTTCCTTGAGCCCAGCTCTCCACAACAACGTCTCAACAACGTCTTTGTTCAAGTCTGACAGATTCTCAATTCCTTTGGAACGATCATAGTCTAATTTGTGACATTCCAAATTGAGTTCGACACCAATGGAGCAAGCTTCAGTCATCTTGTTTTCTTTTGTTTACTGTTGAATTCAAGACAAAACAATAAAATAGAATATATAGAGATAATCAGGTAACTTAAGTTTGGTAGCAGGGGATGAGCAAGCAGTTAGTGAACAGATTTATATACATTTTTCCAGTGAATTGAAAGGAAAATCAACATTTAAAATATTCATAAATTTGTGCCTACCTCAAATTCTTCTATATTTTCTACAGCTAATTTTTTGGTATAAGAATCAAGTGCTGCCTAACTTTCTTGCCTGCATAATGGAATAAACAAATTGCACCAACCACTATTATATATTTTAATTAGGTTTTGATAATGTTTTTCATTTAAAATTATTTTAGGATTGTTGCAGTACATTATGGTGAACTAATCCAGCTCCGTTCCATATGGACACGTTTTACTGAAAAAATTAACCACCAACTAATGCAGGCATAATAGGCAAAGAAAAACTTTGTTATACAAGAAATATGATCAATATTTAAGCAGATATTGTGGTTCAGTAGCCAAAATTGGCATAATCATTGGATTCTGGTGACATTGGACCAAAGCGCCGTTGCGCATGGGACCTTTTGACGATGTTTCGCTCAGTCATTTTACAAGGATGGTGTTAACAACCCGAAACTTTTTACCTTAGTAAAAACTGCTATGCAGTTATTACATAAACACAAACAGTGCTAACTTCATCTATCTTATAAGTCATAAGTAAAACCATTCAACATTTATTCTCAGTTAAAATTGATGAGAATAACCAATGTAGATAATGTTGTTGTGTGCTGGTTTTTGTTGTGAAGTCAGCTTTTATTGTAAATATCTGATCACTGTGAGACTCTTAACTTTTACTTTCTAAAACTTATTTCAATGTGAATTTTATATAAATTTTGATCTCGCATATCCAAACTAGTTGCTTCCTCCAATAGGGTATTTCTGAACCCTCGGAAAAAGACCTAACTTTGAATAGACACTGTGAGTGAACAAAAAAAGTATTATTTACCATTTTTGGTTCAGAGGTACTTCATAGTGTCTAAATGAATGTCCAAAAGAAAAAAACCCGTTACCATATCAGCTACATCATTTTTTTGCCCCATATTGGTGCACATGTAAAAAATTTCAAAATTTGATAAAATCTCATAGAAGGCTTCATTTCTGAGCAAAGCTGATGCTATTTTTGGGTTCCTTGGGTTGAAGAACATACCTGTGTGAATTTTCAGCATCACATCATGTTCCAAACTGAAAATATTCAAGAAAATGTAATTATTAAAATGTCGCTCGGGCGACATTTTGCGCGATTTACGCAACACAGAAAAAGCTCTATTTTTGATAACCGCTTGGAGTTGTGTCCTCAAATTTTCAGGCTTTCTTAGTTTTTGTGATGTCCATCTGTGGTGCAAGTTACAAAAAAAATCTGAGGATATGGGTTTCAAAATCCAAAATTTCTGGATGATTTGACATTCATCTAGCAAGCGGTAGGTACAAGCAAAATAGCAACAGACAAGAGAAATTGAAGTCATTCACGAAATGTGTAACCTCAGCAGGAGACAAGACGAAAAATAAAAATTTTATGGAGATTAAAACATTACCTTGACCTATTTTTCATTTTGTATTAATCTGAGTTTCAGCATTAAATGAGTGTTCAAATTCTTATGTTCTTGTCAAATACAAGACGCCTCATTCTTTAACCGTTGTCAGATACAAGACGCCTCATTCTTTAACCGTTGTCAGATACAAGACGCCTCATTCTTTAACCGTTGTCAGATACAAGACGCCTCATTCTTTAACCGTTGTCAGATACAAGACGCCTCATTCTTTAACCGTTGTCAGATACAAGACGCCTCATTCTTTAACCGTTGTCAGATACAAGACGCCTCATTCTTTAACCGTTGTCAGATACAAGACGCCTCATTCTTTAACCGTTGTCAGATACAAGACGCCTCATTCTTTAACCGTTGTCAGATACAAGACGCCTCATTCTTTAACCGTTGTCAGATACAAGACGCCTCATTCTTTAACCGTTGTCAGATACAAGACGCCTCATTCTTTAACCGTTGTCAGATACAAGACGCCTCATTCTTTAACCGTTGTCAGATACAAGACGCCTCATTCTTTAACCGTTGTCAGATACAAGACGCCTCATTCTTTAACCGTTATCAAATACAAAATGCATTTTGACATTAACACACACACACACACACACACACCTATCAACTTGGAATATTTTTACCTATCAACAGTATCTAATACTTATGATTCCGTTTTTTTATATGTTAATATCCCCATCCAAAAGTATAAAACTAAATTTTCAGATTAAATAGAACAAATTTTAGAGGTGGATTATGTCAAATAGGAAAGACTCATTTGTGATAATTCCCGCAAAGAACATTGTGTACAGCATAGAGTCTCACCATTGTTATTCTTTCATTAACAATACAATGTGGAAAAGCTTAGCATAAAATTGAGATCAAGAATTATGAAGTTACACAAGTCGGGAAATAGTTACAGACCTATTTCAAGCTGATTACCTCTCCCGATATCTACATACAGTCCGTTAAACAAGTTCAAACAGCTGAATTTGTCTAGACATGGAATAAAACACAAATTGTCATCGAGAACTGCGCAGAAACCGTGTCTTGAAAAACATTGCCAAAAGTTTGGATACGTTGGGTAAGAGTGTAAGTACTCACACAATACAGCGTTGTTTAAAAGTGATTTGTACGGAAACCGGCGACAACGAACTCCTTTTCATAAACCATGTTACATTGTGGCTTGGTTTTATTTTGCAAAGCATTCATGGACCAAGAAAATTGCTTTTGAGAACAAGTATTATGGAGTGATGAAACAAAGATTAAGCTTTTTGAACATAATGAAGATTTGCCGCAAGAAAAGTGAGGCTTCCCTTCCAAAGAACACAGTGCTAACATTAAAACATGGAGGCAGTTCGATGATGTTTTAGGGTTCTTAAACTCGAGGGAAATTGAAAGTTCCATAGACCACTTTCACTTATGGATGTTTGCAACCTTCACATGTTCCTTCTGTAAGTACCCGATTATAGAAAGAACTGGGGAAATCAATGCCAACAACAGAATCAAGCTGGGCAAAAAAAGTTGTACCATGTAGATGCATACAAATTTAGGTACTTATCCAGATTAGGACCAAAGCTAAAAATTGACTTGGTGTCGGTTAGGGTTAACTTGGGTCCTAATCTGGAAAAGTACCCAAATTTACTACTGTCAAGTATGTTTTAATGTGCCGTGATGATGGATGAACCTACTTTTGACAAATAAGATTTCCATGCCATCTGCAGATTTGTATTTTTCTATTTTTTATGAAAATGTTATTTCTTTTAGAACAATGTCATTGATTTTTTTTTTTTTTTTGAAGCAATAAAACAATGATGTTATTGATTTTGGACAATAACTTAATCATTGATATGCCCTTTGTTTTTCATCTGTTGATTCGTGCATTTTATGTCTTTTAAGTAAAAATGCATTATTGCATTTGGATTTTGAGAGCCGTAAACGAAGAGCTGCAGAATTGGTAGTTCAAATGCTAGAATGAGATTCCTGAAATTTTATAAATTCTAACACAAATCTTCACTAGTAATATCTATTACATATTATTTAGTGTTTGATCGTTTTCTGTCCATTTTTTTTTTTTTAATTAATGAAATCTAAATACAATTTTTTTTAATTATTTTTATTTTTTTTAACATAATGAAAAAAAGTTCGAGGCCCCCCCCCCCCTCCAAAAAAAAATCTAAATTTTTATTATTAAATGGTGGTCTCTTTTGTAAACAAAAAGACATCATTATTTAATAATGGACAAAAAGATACTTTTCTTTTTGTTTGAAACTTCATGTATCATTTGTGTGCATGTGTGTTGGGGGGGGGGGGGTGAATAATTTTAACAGACTGACTCCTAAAGCAATGAATTTGCTCAGGATCCTAATCCCGGTTTGTTTGAGATTTTACTCATTTTATTGTTCTCAAGGTCTTAAGATGGATAATGCAGTACTGACTTTGTTATTTCTCAGTAAAATGGCAATGACTTCCATTTATTTATAAATTTTAGTTATTTAAAAACTCCATAATAACTAGTTTTTTTCTGATATTGTTTTGTGAAATTTATTTTTGGCTGTGATTAAAGAGAAAATGAAAATCTACTGCCCTACACAGGGATTGAACTCAGTCTTCAAATAATGAGATTCTTGTCTAATACACCGCTCTCTAACTATTCCTCTCCTCCCACCACTTATTCCATTACATCATGCTTAGTATTGATCCGATAGACGCATAGGCACACATTTAGTCATTATAGTTATTGTTATTAACAGATGGCTAAAACCACCGTGTGTTGCTGTCTGTAAATTAAACATATCTAGCTCCAAAAATAGACAAAAGTCACTTAATTTTACTCATAATTTTATAAATCATGACCATTTAATACAAGTTAAGTCAAAATATCAGATTTATTTTGCCTTTAAGTGATTATATTAATGCTTCGGCACTTGAGTATTGCTTTTTCATAATCTGTTCATGACTACTCTCTAAATTGTCTATGTTGTTAAAACGTGATATTCTATACTCGAAACAAACTAGTGGTGCATCAGAGACCAAGAAATGGAGAACTATTTCTTTTCACTTTTTTTGTAATAAAAGTATTTGTTGTATAAAGACAGTTTCATCTATGACGGTGTTGGTTCTAACAATAAATATATTGATAAAAAAAAAATTATTTTTTTTATGAGTAATTTGTGTTTTTCTGAGCATCTCATGATAACTGGCACTCCTCATCCTGCACTTAATGTATGAAACTTACTCCTCAAGAAGAAAAATAAATACTTGCAGGAGTCTGAAATTAAGATTTACAACAAAGATTATAAACTAATGCGATGAAACACATGCTGCAAGGTGAATTTTACTAATTCAAACAATGGTTATATTAAGATGCTTTTCTCTCTTATTCTTTTTCTGTTGGCAAATCCAGAACAGAATAATTGGAAAGAAAAAGTGTGTATGAAGACGCTTTTCTATTATTAGACAAATATAGAACTGCTGAATAAATCAATAGTCCAGTAATTAAAACTACCTAATAATATACATTGGTTATTTTCAGTTGGTTTTGTCTAATATAGTTCAAAATTGGTCTGTACCCAAACCATACACTTTCTGATTCTAAATATAGTGGCCAAAAGCAAAAGGTTAGTCTGGCATGATGCCATAAAAGAATCTTTTTTTTTTTTTTTCGGGCAGTAGACGATTTTTTTTTTTAAACGAAGAAACAATTAAAACGAATAAAAACATCTCGTCTTTATCTTAATGTAATGAAAAACGATCCGTCTATATTATGTCTTAGTCAGAAACTATAAATTTTAACTTAAAAGACAAAAATAAAAAAATTAAAAAAATAAAATAAAAAATTAAAAAAATCAATCATAGAACAGAAATTGCTACAAATTGTAAACTTAAACTTTATAGTTTCTGCAAGGACCAGTGGTGCAACGGATGAAAGTGCTAAGTAATAAGTTCTAAGTGGCACTCTTCTGGTTCAATTCTCAGTACAGGCGATACTAAGAATATAATTATGAATTACTTAAGATTTCTACCCGGTCATGAATAAGAGCAAGCTATCCCCTGTGGATTAAATAAAAGGTTCCATTTAAAATTCTATACAGATTCACAGAGTTCGACGAGACGCACCTGAAGGAGGTCAGAGATTACATTGACCCAAAAGTATTTTAAATAACATCTAAGATGAGAACAGTAGTCCGAATAATCTAAATATTAAATATTAATAAAGGTAAACTTTACTCTAGGATTAAAAAAAAACAAAAAAAAACATGATATGTATGCTTGTAGCAAAGATGCACCAAATATGAGGAGCCGGGACTAGTGTAAATAGTCTAACTAACCTAATTGTAAATTAGAAGTCAAGAATGTCGGGGGGGGGGGGGGGAAGTTGAACTTTATTATGTGTAAATAAGTGGCTTATATAGGTACTAAAAAGCCCATCAGCTTTAACTTAAACTGGAGTGACCAGATGAGGTTTGAACGTTTTAAATAGGCAATAACACCCAATGAATTTAAGCAGCAGTAGTCATATATAGAAAAACATTTACCTATAAGAGATGGGAGAATTAAAAATTTTATAGTTAACCTGAAGATTTCCTTTGATAGAATGAAACAAACGTTTGGGTAGCTTACTTGCCATAAGAATATTTTTATGCTACTATTAGACTACTCATAATTAGCACTATTGAAGAAAAATTACATACATAATATATTTTATAACTAGCGGGACCTCATGTAAATTTCAGTGCTTTCTACATCAATCTGTATAATTTACTATCAATATTTCTTTTGAAATAAACGTGTCAGAGTCAATACTATTTAGAAGAAAAAAAAAGACTTCTGTAAAAATAATTGTCATTGCCAGCTAAATAGTCATTAAGTAAATTAAACTAATGTCTCTTAACATAAAAATAATTGTCAGCTAAATAGTCTTCAAATCAATAAAATGAATGTCGGTTTTTAAAATGTACTTATTTAAAATTATACTGTTTAAGACAAGAGGGCAACATAATTCGATCTCTGAACAAATCATTTTAAAATGAGTAAAGGTCGGAATTTTGTACCGTAACTATATCGGATTAATCATCATTTTTGCTGATCGGATGATCTCATTTTTTTTTTTTAAATGTGCGTGGAAGGTAATCACGTACATATAACACGAAGTGGCTTAACGCATTATTATATAGATATACTGGCAGAACCCGTATCCTGAGGTTGCCCCAAAAAATTAAGGAATCAAAGAAACTTCTGCTCCAATCAAGGAATCCCATACTATTATTTTTATTTTAATATTTAACATATATATTTAACTTTCTGTAAGTATAACTTTTCAAGTTATAAATGGAAGAAAGTAAAACGTTTTCTTTGCTATTTTTAAGTCCGGTATAGTTGATAATTGAACCAAATAGTTACAAAACTAACTGATTTTGTTAAGATAATCAGTGTCTTGGGGTTAATGAAGCGTTTATTTCATCTGTCTATTTCATTATTTTATAATAATAAATTTATTGTTAGGAAGTAAATAAATGTAAAAGAAGTAACATGTTTAATTCTTACCTTTAAGTGGATGGCGAAAAATTGCAATATTTTTAAATGAAATTTTTTTGTTTTTAACGATTTGCAAGATGATAGTTTAAATGTGAATGCGTCAAAAGAATTAATTTTAAGAAATAAATAGTTCATTATTTTAAACACAATTGTTTATCTGATAGCTGAAGTAGATAGAGCAATGGCGAAATTGTTTTTGTTATTAAGGTCATAAGATGACACTGCTGTTTAGGTCAATAATGAAAAATGTCCCCATTCTAATAATCTTGCTGGGTAGAAGTATTTTTTGAAAGAAACTGGAACGAAATACATTTTATTCTTGTAAAGAATAAGGTGAAGAAAAAAAAAACGGCTGGTCAGAATAAAATATCGATTTGTCAACTGCAATTTTGTCAGCTTATCAAGAACGATTATAAACAAATACTTAGTCTACTCCTGTTTATAACTGCCCTTGACAAGCTGACAAAAACCTGCAAACATGGGAGGTCCTGTATGCAGATGATACTGTTTAGTGTACTCAGTGTGACAGAAATGAGTACAGCATTTAATAGGCAGAAATCAGGACTTAAAAGGGGTGGCTTTAGAGTTAATATGATTAAGACGAAGCATACGATATCTGATGCTAAAGAGATTATATCAGTCTCACAAGGCAAATACCCATGCAGCATATGTAAGCTTAGAACTGGCTCAAACTCCATCAAATGCAGAACATGCAATAAGTGATGTCATGAAAGGTACTCCAACCTAAAAATGCTACGTGGAGTAGATTCAGCTAATTTCATTTGCAGCACATATCAAACTCCACCTCCCATGCAAACAAATTGTTGCAGGTGTCGAAAAAGTCAATAAATTCACCTACATAGACAACACAATTGATTCCAAACTGACTTGACTATAAGACGATGGAGGCAACCGTCGGCAATTCTACAAAATGCAGGGATCCCATCGTATTCAAGAGTGGCAGCATTCAACATACATGTCAGACTTGTACTCTTGTATGGCTGAGAACGAAATGTCAAAATGACACAATCCTGACTGCAGCGCATCGGATGGCGAAAATTGCCAATCTTACTCTACAGGTCTCCACGAGAAAGTACATCTCACAACATCTCAACTGATATGGTCAAGTCACACGCCGGCAGTCATCCAAAACGCTCCAAAGTGTGTTCCAAAGCCACGCGCTAGGCTGCTTAAGACATGGAGGGGATTAGTTGACGACTTTATCCTAGCGGGCAGCACAAGCGAAATGGTAACAGACAGAAGTTTGAATTCATTCACGAAACGTCCAACCTCAGCATGAGACAAGACAAAACATGAAAATCATAATGATCACAAACTGAGAAATAGACCGGTTTCACTTTAGCCTATAGAAGAAAAATATCTATATATATATATATATATATATATATTAGATATATCAATTATGTGTATACGTTTATATATTTGTATGTGCAGGATTCATTCCTAAACTAATTAACCGATAATCATGAATTTTGTACCGCAGGGGTGGGTAATGTGGGTTATCATTTTAATTTAGTTTCATGCAAAGGAGGCAGAGAGGAGATGGAAGGCCTTTGCAAAATTTGAATAATATTTATTAGACATTAATTAATTAACATTCCCCAAATTTCAGTTTCTTTAAAGTATTTAAAATTGTTTTTAAGGGGCATAATATAGTTTGTTTTTTTCCTCTGAAAATGTAAATAAGACATTTTCTAGAATTAAAATCATATGCAATAGATTTTGATCAAAATTGGCATAAGAATTCTAGACGTAAGGTTTAGTATCATTAAACTTTTATTTTAATCTTAATAAGGGAACATGAAAGTGGTGCCAAACTGTTCTGTTCAGGGTATTAATTTTATCCACCTCGGGACTGATATTCTTCTAGTATATGTAACTCTTAGAGATCGAAGAAAGATATACAGGAGATTTCATGAATTTCTGTCGAATAGTTTTCACATGCAGAGTCATCAGAGGAACTTTTGGTAAATTATAAGATTTGATTAAGAATATAAAATGAGATCAATTTAAAAAATGGTTGACTAAAACTGAAGACCAAGAATCAAATTCACACAAAGAATAAAAGTTGTTTAACTCATCAACTTGGAAATACATGAAGAAAATGAATTCTGTACTATAAATCAATTGAAGTTAACCCTGCCTAAAAATTTAATGAAAAATATAAAAAGATTAAAATCAATTCAGTAACTTGACAAGAATAGAAACGTATTAATCTAAAGCTAATTTAGTGCATACTTAAAGAATTCTCAAATATTAACAAAGAATTTGATCTACAAAAGATTTTCATTGTTCTTTCAAGTTGAAAGAAAATTATTCTTATAAACTCTAGCTCTACTTGAAAGGGTTAACCTAGAGACAGATTTGTTCAATATCTGAAGATATTTCAAATATAAGGGTATTATTTTTTTTATATTTTTACATCTAGAAAATTAAAAATACAATCCCTTACTTGATGTCATTAAATATTAGAAAAAGAATAAGACAAAAAAAATCGTATCTATTTTCACATCATTATAACGCATTATATATGTATATATCTTGTCAGATATATAGTCAGACGCAAATAGCCTTTCAGATGACAAATCAAACTTTGTTTCTCACTAGAAAATGTTTATTTGTTGTTGTTGTAACATGCTATTGGCATTATAATGACATACTTCACTACAATTTATTTTAAAAAATACTTATTAGCAGTTATCTGGACTGTACTATGAAACATTTTTGAATAATCAACTGAAAATTAAAAATCCAACTCACTTTAAATTTAAGTAATATATATATATATATATATATATATGTGTGTGTATCGAGGCAGCATTTTTTCTTTAAGACACGTATTATTAAAAATAACCGACAATTTTTGTCTGGCTATTTTAGTGTTGATCCCTTCAATTTTCCGGATTAAAATCTTAATCTCGGAAGGAAATTGGCTGATGAAACTGCCATAGTGTAATGAACATTCCTGTCCCCGCTCGCAAATCCGAAAACTTCTCGTAGACAATACTAAAATCCTAGAACATAATACTAATACTCAAAAACTCCACATACTAGAAGCTTTACTCATTAAAACTAAAAAACCTGCTATTAACAAGATTAATTTTAACACTAGCACTAATATACTTAAATGCTTATAATACCTAATAAACATAGTTAAATTTTCCCGCCATAATTAATTATAAATCTCACTCCAGGTCTTTACCTGTTTGTCATTATTCCACTGACAATGGACCCAGACGGGTCAGAAAGTACTCTGGACCAACATGTACACTATGGCAGTTTCATCAGCCAATTTCCTTCCGAGATTAAGATTTTAATCCGGAAAATTGAAGGGATCAACACTAAAATAGCCAGACAAAAATTGTCGGTTATTTTTAATAATATATATATATATATATATATATATATATGTACACACATACTAGCTGTACCTACTCAGTATTGCCCGGATTACAGTGAACTGATTTTTTAAGTCTGGTTTTTTTTTTCATTTTTTATAACTTATACATAAGAAATAAAATTTTAGTAAGTTTTTATATCCTTCAAGTAAAATATGCGTTAGATATATGCGTGTGTGTGTGCAGAAATAGATAAGATCTTTTTGGTGGAGGAAATAATGATTTCACTTAAGTGTAAAGCAAGATTCTTCTTTAAAAGTAATTGAATACTCAAGGTTATCAATATCAAAACGGAAAATAAATGAATATAAAAATTCATTTATAAGCGATATATATTTCTTCCACTAACAGTAGCAAGCTCGTTAGCTCAGATGGTAAAACATCAGACTGTCACAGTCAGTAGCGACTCAGGTCCGTAGTTCGAATCTCGGACTTGATGCACTCGCTGCGTCTAGCCAGACTAACGACTATATTAGTTATCCACGAACAACTGTTTTGTCTTTTCAAGACTCATCATGCATATGTAGTAACATTATTAAATGAAACTTAATTATTTTCAAGATTGGAAGAAAAAAAAAGAAAAATCTGAACAGAATTCAAACCTGTGTCTGAAGAAGGACCACCTAAAGTCAGTGTCAGTTTTAACATTTACCTATCGAACCTTAAAGTTAAAAGTAGAATGCATACAGATTACTCGAATCTCTTGCTTTGCAGACGATATATGTTGACTTAATTACATGCTCACTGCATTTTCACTGCTGACATCTGAGGAGATATAGTTAAATAGTAATACAGAAGATAAAATAAGGACCAATGCAATGTCTTTGGTGTTGCAGTTATTGTCAGGTTAAGGTAAAATCTAAACAAAATGGATGAATGAAAGTCAATTCTCTTGGACAACACCTTGGGACCAAATGAAAACGGAGATATCCATTGGCTGAAAATGTAAACTGCTAATTCAAGTCAGCTTTAGCAAATTATGATAGAATATATACTCATCCATATGACTGATTAAAAATAGTTATTTCAAGGAGAATGAATATTAATGCAATCCTGATTGGTTAAAATCAATTCATACAACGAAAAACAAATCATACAAAACGCTACCAAGCAAACTTGAACATTTTTTTTTAAACCATGCATATTCAAATGAACCTTGGTCATAATACTAACTAGAAAGTGATGTGGAAGTGTTGGGTTTCTGCATGAGATGGTCTGATCATTTTAAGACCCAAAACATTCAATGACTCCAGAATTAATATCACCCATGGAGTATTTCGCTACACAAAAAATGTGTAAACAAACAAATCAATATAATTAAATATCCTTTTTGAGTTTTCCAATATCATTATTTTGCTGAAATCCCTGGCTAGGTTTAAATAAATATATCATTTTATTGATACTGAAAAACATTTGTTTTGTTGATTAGGACGCAACATTGTGGGACCCTTGTGATACTACAGAATGGCCCTCACAACTAGGACCACCGGGAAAGATTAGCTAAGAATCTAGGAATAACAAAAAAGATGACTCCTTTGAATTTCACAGACAAGCGACACTATTACAGTTATCCGTTGACAGGTTGGGTGATCAAGATATGGAATTCGGGAAGATGTGAAAAAAAGCAAAAGTCTTTCAGTTCCAGGGGCGGGGATGGGGGTGTTAGAGATAAGAGACGAGTTAAGAAAAAGAAAGGCAGAAACCATAAAAGGAAATAGAAGAGACGATTAGGTAGGGACTGGGAAAACGAAGAAAAGAAAACGGAGTTAGTTGAACCGAGATGAGAGAAAACCCACAGTTCGACTGAGAAGGGTCGCGAACGATGGAGTTAGTCTCAGTTGAGATTCGCAAGGCAAGAGATGGGAGAGTTAGCTCGAACATAGAGACACTAGCGACAAGATCGTAAACACATACACCCCCTGTGTTTAACAAGTCGTTTGTATATAATGACTGTATCTGTATTGTCTTTATAATGTAAGTAAACTTACATAATAAAAGAGCTGTGGACTATGCCTTTATGCTCCAGCAACAACAACAACACTAGAATCTCAACATGATCCATAAGAAGAACGCAGGTTCAAAACTCTGCCTTACCCCAAACATGTGCCAGTCAGTTGAGGGCACAGGTATAGTTGCAAGCTTTCCTTACCTTTTTGCATTAACCATTCTGAATTAACATTCTTAAATGCTAACATTATGTGTACACTTTGAATACACCAATTACACTCACAAACTACATATAAAAAGAAAATAAATAAAACATTGACCTACTACGAATAGCGAAATCACTTTCCCCCTTTTTTGTAAGAAAAGAAACTAAAGTATGGGCTTGTAATTTTAAATCGTACTCTAATTAAAGCCACAATTCTGAATCACTTCATCTTTTCACTTTAATTCTTTTCAAAATGACAAACTTTCAAAAGAAATTTAACTTTCTTTTTTTTTGGGGGGGGGGGGAGATTGTATAATTACTTCCCTTGTAAATCAAAAATTGAAATGTTGCAATGACAAGGACTTAATTATATGGATGGACAGATATTTAGTGAATCATAAGATGTTAATTTAATATATATCATGTCGCACACCAAGTTAGTTTTTAGCTTTGTTCTAACAAAGCTGGAAGTAAATGTTATAATAGCAAAACCTGTTTAAAGCCTTTTTATTGTAAAACCTTTTAAGTATTAACAGACATCAATCACCTCTGAACAGCGAATGAGAAAAGAGAAAAAACAATTGCAGCTTTGATGGCTAAATCTACAACTGGTTAACAATGAACAACTGAACATCACAGGTAAAACACAAAAATAGAAGATTTGCTTTTTGTTGAATCAATTGCTATGCAGAGACGAGGCATATTAATGTAACATCTAGATAAGTCACATGAAACATCTTCAATACGAGGAGGGATGGAGAGAGAAGGGGATGGGGGGGGGGAGTTTATGTGTTATCAGAATATGAACATTTCTAATGATTATTTTATGGTTACTTTTAATCGACCATGTTTTTATAAAGGTACACAATAAAAACAAGGTTCTAAAAATTGTCAAGGATATCCAGGCAGCCGGAGTCGGTGTTTCAAACATAAAAATGCAATCTCTACCCTGAAACCTATGTCATACATATAACATCATTTTCTTCAGATGATGAGAGAGCTGTTACATATTAAGTGGAGGGAGCGGGGAGGGGGTCTTAATGTGCAGTTATGTTTTGTCAGATTTACCAAGTCATTAGTTATGATTGACAGGTGATGACCTTTGAAGGCATTTGTAGCCCAAGATGGGAAGTATGTATTGGTTTGCTTGATTGTCTAACAAAGGGAAAGATTTTAAAGTTAAATTTAAGTTTCAGTTGCTGAGATATGTTTCGTAAAGTTACCTCATCATGTAAAGTACATCCAGCAAGGAATATTTAGACGGTAGTTTTTCTACATAACAAATGAATGCTGACATTAAAATATGTGCTTATGGCATGGGAGGGGGGGGGGGTATCTTGCACTTCAGACCTAAAATAGAAGACATCTAATCTGTTGCTAAGGTTGTTGGAACAGTGGTTGGATTATTCTACTGCTCCATAAAGTACCAGACTCCTGATGCAATCCTCTACCTATATATAAGAGGCGGATGCGTCCTACGATGAAGTACTGCTGCCACATCTGTCAAGGAGGATATTCCCCACTAGATTTCGAAGTCGATTTTGTATTCTGTCAAGGCAGGAGAGAGTGCTCCGAACGGCACATCCCTAGATGTGGTAACAAGTACCTTAGGACGTATCTGACTCTTATACAGGTAGAGGATTGCGCCAGAATGATCCATATTTCTAGCGACCTTCACAACAGATCTGATGTAAGTCTTCCACTTCAGGTCTGAAGTGAAAGTGTTGCGTGCATGACATGCAAGAAATGCATCAGATGCAAAAGCAACATTATATCAAGACAATGCTTTTATTTTTTTCGTATTTATTGACGCTTTCAATGTTTGGAATGTCAGTTCAGATAATGGGACCTCACATCAGCGAAGATGGTTAATACATTAAAAAGCCATGAAGATGAACGTTCTGAAATGAAGGTGTATACTTTTCTGATTATCCGAAGTTCGCAAGGAAATATACAAGTCAAAAACACAATAAAAGATACCAAATTATTGATTACTATAAGAAAACAATCTCTTGTCCGCTCGCTTAATACCAAGTTTCTGCTACTGTTCCCGTGATAAGTTTTGTTCTATATATGTGCTAGTTTAGCCAGGACAGTACCAGTGTCTTACTGATCCATTAATTTATCCCAGAAGATCCTAAATTTTTTTTTTTTATAAGAAAGAAACATCAAGAAATAAAAAAAAAATACAACGTTAAAATTTGCATTATTTTCTCTCCAGAAGAAAATTTTTTTTGCTTGCTGCTTGCCATAAATATTGATTATCAAGATAAGGGTATTTTAGAGTTTGAAGGCTGGAATTGAGGTTAGAGACTGAAGTGGTTTGGCCAGTGTTTCTCGATGACACACGTAGGAGCACATGAAAATATCACGACAAACTTGACCAAATTTGAAAGGTTATATATGTAAATGTTATGAGAAAAACAGATTTTTAAACAAATATATGAACTTTATTTCATTGTTTTTATTCAAACATTTGTGCCGCTTATTTAGTGTGATACATGAACATGGTATTTTAAAGTGCGATAAGCAGACCCTTATTTTCTTCAGTTGAGTAGTATTTCTTGCTTCTTATTTTCTTATGTTATTTAGGGTTGAGAAGCCTAATTAACATAAGTAGAAAATTGAAAAAAAAAAAAAGATAAAGTTTTTTTTTTTTGAGCTAATGTGGAATATTCTAAAATGTATCAATGGGTAGAATTAAATGCCGTTTCAGAATTTTTAAGACGAAGATTGATAATTTGGATTATTCAAACTACTGTTCTCATCTTGGATGTTATTCTCACGTTTCGGTCAGGTTATTATTTAGCATTTATATCCATTGTGCCACGGGTCCTTGCCCAAAGACATTCGGTGCAACGAATGTAAGTGCTAAGTAATAAGGTGTCCTAAGTGACAGTCTTCTGGAGGTTGAAAGTTCAATCCTCGGTACCGGCGATACTAAGAATAAAATTACGAATTACTTAAGACTTCTACCCGGCTGACGAAATGAGAGCAAGCTATCCCTGTGGATTAAATAAAGGGTTCTGTTTAAAATTCCAGAGATCGACGAGACAAACCTGAAGAAGGTTGGAGGTTAAATCGACTGAAACATGAGAATAACATCCATTGTTAGTGTATTTTAAACTAATATTTATTCAAATACTAGTAATGTACCACAACTACAAACAATTCGAAATGGTAGCCAGAAAACCAGCTTCACAGTAAACTGAAGTTAAAAACGAAGAGAATGGTGTTAACTAGGTTTTAGATAGAAAATTCCCCTCAGTCTAACAAACTTTCTAATGGGAATAAGTATTTTCTAAAAGAAACTAAAGCAAAATATATTTTTTTAGTGTAAATAACATGGTGCAAGGATAAAAATTCCTAGTCAGAATCAAATATCGATTTGTTAGATACATTGCTATACCAGTCTAAAAAGGTAAAAATCCAACTGAATTTTCTGTATATCTTAGATATATACACACACATACATATTGTGTGAGAATGTGTAGCACATTAGTGTCCCGCAGCATGATGGTTAAGGATCACTGTTAGACTATCGATTTTTCTTTAAACTCCAATTCTACAGGACATCAAACTATCGAACGTTACAATTAAATTTATAATTAAGATGAATATTTTTACTTTATTTATCTTAAATTTTGTTTGAATTTAAAAAAAAAAAAAAAAATTTAAAAAAAATTTTTTTTTTTAAATCCATGAAAATAATCCAAGTATAGGCATGTATGTGTGTCTCTTGTTACTTTTAAATTAACTTGACAAAATTAATCATTTTCAAAACCCATAACTAAACCCCTGCAAAAATTACAAAAAGTTAAATCAATTTTAAGTTGTTTCAGAATTTGTGAGATGAGGATTGATTGCAAATCTACGGGGTAGATTGTTCCCGTTTCTTCATCCATAACCGGGTAGATGTATTAAGTAATTTCATTTTTTAAATTTTATTCTCAGTTATTTTCTAAACCCATCATCACTATAACACTACAATATATTTTTGAGTAAATTGGTGCCCAATGGTATTGTAGCAATATTGGATATGGGTTTGTAAAAATGGAATTTTTTAAATACTGTTATTTTTAGCAAAAAAGTGGAAAATTCCATTAGAAAGTAAAAATTAGAATTAGAGCTACATGTACAGGAAGTCAGATCACAACGGATATGCTGATAAAATCTTCATCTTGTTTCTAAACCGTGAAGGAGGACATGATTGTCTTTGTGACAGCTGCTACTTCCTCCTATGAGGGATGGGCTGGATATTATGTATTTAAACTGTGAAAGAAAAAGAAAAAACCCAAATGATTGTGGGCACTTCTGCAGTTTACAAACCGTGCTACAACCAACATTTCATCGGCATATTCCAGCAGGTTATGTAAATCGACAAAAGGTACCAAACGAAAACTTTGATTTTTTTTCTTTTGCAAAAACGCAAGCAAATTTTTTAAAATGAAGGAAAAAACATTTAAATAGAAAAAAAGTTATTGTAAAAATATAAAAAAAAAAAAAAATTTAATGGAAAATATTTTTTCAGAAACTTTAAAAATTAAGGAAAAATAAAACATTTTTTTAATTAAAAAAAAAAAAAAAAAACGGTCATCGTATGATAAGTTTCATGAATAATGTAACAACTGACAGCAAAACAATTTCTTTTATTTTTTTTTTCTTGCCTACTCCTTTTTTACCGACTAGGTTAGGGTGGGTTTATTTTTGCAAATTTATGTCGGTAAAAAAGGAGTAGGCAAAAAAAAAAAAGAAATTAGGGTTAATTTCCAAAACTGGACAAGAAAAATGCCTAAGTGACGATGCCATTATTGAAAAAGTTTAAACAAAAATAAGAAATGTTATAAATAAACTTTAGCATTTCAAATATTAGTCTCGATGGCTAGAGATTCAAGACTACTAGAGTTGCAATCATTCACATAGTACTTATTTGAATAAAATATAAAATGTATACTTTGAATTTGCAAAAAAATATTGAATTTTCCACAATATTTTTTTCACAATTGGCAGTTGTCAGCTGCTGCGATCTGATTGATTAAGCGTTTCGGCATCTTCCGATGGTTTACGTAACCTGCCAGAATATGCGACAAAACATTGGTTTTTGCGCAGTCTTTGTGATTGTGTGCTGTCATTATTAATAACTTTTACAACCATTGGTATTAAAAAGACTGCTGCAAGAGAAATTGAAAAAGTGAAAAGAATAAAGAGAAAGAAAAAAAAGAAAAAGAAACAAAAAGAAAGAGCAACATCAGTACAACACCTACTACTGCTACGTGTCATCTGTAGAACAAAATTACAGCCGTTTACATGATGAGCTGCCGTCTAAATAATCTGGAGTTAAAAGAATTGATCCACCGTAGTGCTACAATATCATAAGATCTTGAATCTGTTCTGGAATTCATGTTCCTACAAGTCTACGTAAAAAGAAATTACTTTGTACACATCTTTTGAGTCAGATGGGGCTTATGACATTGTGGCAAATGGAGAATAGAGTACAAATGGCAAAAGCAAGTTTATGTACAGGTGAGAAGAACTGAGAAGATTTATATGTCCTTGCTTGAGACAAATACTCAACAATAATCATTTAATTATGGGAAAAACATCACCATAAATTAACAGTATGCCTGAAGAAGGCCGGATGACACATCAGCTGAAACATAGTATAGTTAGAAGAAAAACAATATAAATAGCAATCCTCTAATATTAAAAACAAAAAGAAAGTTGAATCTATTTTTGTTATTCTTATTAAACTGGTATAAAATAGCAAACTTTAGTATAAAAAATTAAAAAATCTTTTATTCAACTTTCATGGTTTCCATAGTACTTAGCTCAAAATTGTTTACATAACTAGAGTTTTTATTTTTCAATTATTAGTAAAAATGAAAAAAAAAAAAACTTCAATATTAGGGATGGATTTACACTGAAGTAAAATGGGTGCGGTGCCATTAAAAAAACATAACAGGGGATATAAATCTAACTTTAGGAGTTTTTCACCCCAACACCTAGTCAGTCTTTGCGGTCAAAAAATGTACCATTATAGTGTTCATCTCAACAGAAGAAAGGCAACATTCTGTGTTTCTGCTCCCTGGAACAGCCTGCCAGAGGAGGTCGTAATGATGCCTACCATATCCAGGTTTAAAGTCGCCTTGGACAACCACTCAGACGGTATATAGATGTAATATCTTGCGTCTTTTTACATAGCTTACTGCATTTGCTATTTCTTTGCCAATAAAATGAATTGATTGATCTATTGTCATGATTATGTAGTAAAGATGGATTGTTTATCATCCCTCTCTACTACATAATCATAATAGAAAGACAGAAATTCACGCATTTTTCCTCAGAAATTCTTTTTTTTTTTTTTTTTTTTTTTTTTTAATTTGAAACCATACATTATCACCACGATCAGAAAATCGACTTGCTCTGCACATGCTCGTTGTTTTCAAAAATGCAAAACTTCAATTCCTCTCCTTCCACCAATCGTTCAAATAAATTTTAGAACTATCAAAATCGTAAAATTTGTCAAATAAATTGCAATTCTTGATTTTTAGTCTAGAAAATTTTTTATTTTAAAGCTTTGTCTATTTTTATCACTTTTGTTAAGATTGTTTTTTTTTATCAGCAAAAACAAAAAAAGCTTTGAAAATTCTATTATAGAAAAAGATTTTTGAAAATTGTATTAAAAGTTTTAGTTTTTACCTTTACCCTCATAGTAAGTGCAATACGACCATTTCTGCCCATCCTGAGTTTAAATCTACTCCCATTTCATTAATATAAAATCAGTAAGATTTTTAAATCATGAGTATTTGTTTTTTGTTTTTTTACACAAATATTTTTTTAATCATGTACTATTTGCACTGAGATATTTTTGTTTTGTTTTTTTACGAGCCAAGTCTGAAATTAATTAGGCCAATGTTTGTTTTGTTTTCATACAATTTGACCAACAACTTTGCCCACCAAAATAACTGGCTCACTGACAAGTCCACCTATGACTGTTTGCTTTGTTTTGCCAGAGGAGTGTATGGTTCAACTCTTACAGAGTTATTGTTCAAATACTGCAGAGAAATTTTCAAAATTTGAAGACATGCCTTGAAAATGATGATGTCGGTAAAAGTAAATCATTGTATCATGTAATTCATTACAATAAGAGGGATAATTAACCATAGAATAAAAATACTTTCTAAATATAACCAAACCAAACTCTCATTAATATTTGTCAACAGTGACATAAATCCTCTTGTCTACATATTAATAAGTGTAAATGTTTGTCAGTGTCTGCATGGTTTCATGGGCATTCTAATCCTAACCCGACGACATAATTAAGGTAATCCCACAAGCGTTTCTATACTACTTTGGTTCACAGACCACCTTATAACACCTTTTGTTTGTACAACCAGAAAAATGCAAACGCAGAAGCATAACAATGAAAGTTGAAGTATAGAAAGCAAATGCATTATTTCTCTTATTGAAAATGAAATGGGTTAATAATCAAAAAGGTAATCGCACAGACTGCAATCAAAGATAAAAAAATTTTAAAAAGTTCTACATTTGCTTTCAATTTCTCAGCGTTAGATTTTTTTTTTTTTTTAGTTCATAGAGAAAGTATGTAGGCACAACCATGGGAGGAATATATGCGAGAGGACAATAATATCATATTTTGACCATTTTATCGAGGGCAAATAGAATGATCGGGTAGATGGTTAGGAATATTATTTCGAGGGAGATAAATATTGTGTTAAGGATATATATATATTTAGATACTGTATATTACATATTTCAGCAATGTAGCGCGGTTTCATCCAAAAGGGCAGATTTAGACATCTTTAGTAAATCTCCGTGCCTAGTGGAATCATCGGCAAGCTGAAATGATTGTAGTCACGCCCGACAGGGAATGGCGTCAACATTATTAGCTCTTATATGATCGAGCACTTTATTTGATTTCTTTTCATATACAACCTGACACTCATATATATATATACATATATAGATAGATATGAAGAAGAATGGAAAGGAATTAGAGAAGCAAAAGCCAAATCAAAATTCAATTCAATTGCTCAGAGCAAGGTATATTCCGCAAAAAGGCAATTTATTCAAGTTAAATTTTATATAGATATATAGATATATATAGATATATATATAGCTCTAATAAGACCTCATATAGAATACTGCACCCAGGCCTGGGCTCCAGCAACTAGACATGGAAATTGGAATGTAATATTGAAACTGGAAGGTGTACAAAGAAGGGTAAGAAAACTAATATGTAAAGTAAATGAGTGCAGTTACAGGGAGAGATTGGACAAATTGAGATTGGCTACTTTGCTGGAGAGAAGAATGAGAGGTGATATGATTGAGACTTTCAAGATAATTAATTATGGTGGGCATTTATTTAGTATTTCTCCTAGATCTGGAAGGTTATTGTCAAGGCAGTTTTCAAAAACTAGATCTGTTAACCAGTTATGTTTTTTTGTTCACAGAGTAATGTTTTTGGAATAGGTTGCCAGATCGGATTAAGAACAGCAATAGCGTGGATCAGTTTAAGATGAGGTTGGATGAATTCAGACAAAGTGGTAGGAGGGAGAAATTGAGTGGACACTTTTGGGAGTTATCAAATGAAATATTTAACAGAATTTGATCTGGATATTAATACTGTAGTAAGAGTTTGATTTTTTTTAACAGTTGAATTGAGAAGATAGTTAAAGGGGAGATGCCCAAGGAGGCATTACAAACAAATAATAATATCCAGTCTAGTTGTATACATCATTTCAATAATAAAGAATGGCATGCAATTCTTTCAGATATTAAATCGTAAGGTAGGGAGTCGGAATCATTTGTTTTTCTTGTTTGTTTTTTAAATTGATTCAGAAAGGTTGGGAAAATGGAGTCAGAAGTCAGCAATTTTTTGTAGAAGTCAGAAAATGGATTTTTATTTTGTTTTTTCAGATTTCCAACAATATTTGCTTTTCTAAATTAACGTGTTTAAATGAATGATTATAAAAAAAATTAAATTATTTTATATATATAAAAAAAAAAAAAAAAAAAAAAAAAAAAAGTCCAAGAAAAGTGAAAGTTGCCTTTTTTAATTTTCCAAAGATTAATCATGACTTATTTTGGGGTGTAAGTTTCGTCTCATAACTGAAATTCAAATAAAGATTCCAAAAACTATTAAGAATCTTCTGATTGTGACATAATTTCTCCATGATTATTTTCCTATTTATTTCCTTTCAATTAGCAGAGTAAGGTAAGGTCAATCAAAATTTAATTATTTAAAAAAAAAAAATGCCACTTGTACAGATAAACTAAAATATGATACCATGGTGGATGGCCCATCATATGCAACTCATTGGAAAAGACTGATTATATGCAAATAAAGAAAAAAACATTCAGGTGAGTGTGTCCTTTTTCTCCATTGTTCATAAATACTATGATGATCCTAGGTATAAAAGCAATAGACACTTTGATCCTAAGAAACCTAGATATAACTGGCAATCAATAACACTTAGATCCAAGGCAAACATCATATACTACATTGATCAAAGAGAAAGTAGTATTGGGGAGCAACTCTTAATATTTCTTATCTGGAAATTCATTGTCAAGGCAGATTTCAAAAACTACATCTTTTAGCCAGTTGAATTTGTTTGCTAAGTAATATATATAATTAATATATATATATATATATATATAAATATATATATATATATATCCTTTTTTTCTCAATACTCGTTTATAAAAAAAAACATCCTCATAGAGAAAGAAAAGTTACGAAGTGATTCATCTTTGTTCCCCTTCTCGTGGTTCTTTATTCCTCTCTTATAATATATATCATTAAAAAAATCCTCACTATAGATAATGGCAGTGTCTAACATTATTTGGCTTTTATATATATATATATATATATATATATATATATATATATTTTTTTTTTTTAAACCTGTTTCCAGAGCAGATTAACAGCAATTAGCATAATATATCTTTAATGGAATTGGACGAATTCAAAAATAATAGTACAATAAAGAATTAAGACGTTTTTTAGGAATTATCAGAATTCTATCTATATTTATTTTGTATTAGTGTAAATATGTGAAATTGTTTAACGGTTGAATTGAGTAGATAGTTAAGAGAGATGCCCAATGCAGCATAACTATGCTCAAAGAAAATGGGCGCTCACCAATAATTGAATCGAAAATGATATGACAGGCCAGTACATGTAGACGACCCGTGTAGATTATATCTGAATGAAACATTTTAAATCCTACACTTTAAAGACCACCAACATCTATTAAACTGTAGAAGCGAGATAGCAAACAGCTGCCTGCACAGAATTAAATTTACTTTAGGCTAACAATACATAAATAAACAAACAAATTAGTATTAAAAAATTTTTTAAAAATAAAACCTAACAACTTAAAAACTAAAACCTAAAATAGAAATACAAGGAACCACGTGTTAAAATAAGTTCACCCATTATACTGGCACAACAAAGAAACAGGATATAGACCACTCTATAGAAAACAGAACAGGATATAGGAAGTAAAACTAACCGCACCTTTGTTCATGGGAAGCCCAACGATTGGCTGAGAGAACAACAAAGAATCTGATTAGTTAACTAGCTAGCCATGTATATAATAAAAAAAAACCCAGCATAACTCCATGCATTTTAGCCTGAAGATTGCCCCCGGGGA
This sequence comes from Sepiola atlantica, assembly GCA_963556195.1. Lineage (NCBI taxonomy): Eukaryota > Metazoa > Mollusca > Cephalopoda > Sepiida > Sepiolidae > Sepiola > Sepiola atlantica. Next base: position 133,519,894 of record OY744516.1, on the reverse strand, counting down.
TGAAACGCTGGAGCCCGTGTAGCTTAATTGGCATACATATATACACACATACATGTATATACATGGAAAATTAAATAAGGAAAACCAAAATATTAATTAAATATCTATTTACGTTTCACCTTTATTTGAAGGTTTCATCAGCACGAGATTGAAGAAAAAGAATAAATACAGCAACAAGTATCAAAGTCTGAAAAATAAATGTGATGAAGCGCTCAGCCGTTAGAACGCTGAGAAATGTGCTATGGCAGAACAGCCGATAAAAGTTATATATATATATATATATGTGTGTGTGTGTCAGGTTGTATATGAAAATAAATCAAATAAAGTGCTCGATCATATATAATTTATTAGATACTGTATATTACATATTTCAGCAATGTACCGCGGTTTCATCCAAAACGGCAGATTTAGACATCTTTAGTAAATCTCTAAATCTGCCCTTTTGGATGAAACCGCGGTACATTGCTGAATTATGTAATATACAGTATCTATATCTATATATCTCTCTCTCATATATATATATATATATATATATATATAATTATTTTATTTACACAGACATGTACAAACTCTGCGATGCTGGCATGTCGATGCAATCAATCAACAGCTATTATAAACTGAGATCTCATCAGGAAGAGTTAGAATCCGATCTTAACCGTAGATCATATTTGGAAAGAATTTTAAAATTTAAATTTTTAAATTTTTCTTTTCTCCATTTCATTCTTTCCAAATATGATTTAAGGTTAAGATCAAATTCTAACTGCCTGATGAGATCTCAGTTTATAATAGCTGTTGATCGATAACATCGACATGCCAGTGTCGAAGATTTTGTACATGTCTGTAAATAAAAATAATTATATATAAAAGCTCTATTTGATATTGAGCACTTTTTATAAACCCCGTTGAAATTCTTTGGATTACTACACTGTGGATGTTTTACCTGGAGTATTATTAGTAGTAGTATATATATATATATATATATATATATCACACAGGTAACAGTTTCGTCGTTTCATGACTCGGTGTGGCTAGACGTAGGGAGTATATCAACCCCGAGACACGCGCATTAAAACGATCGTGTGTGAAATCAATAGATAAAAAGTAAAGAAAAACACTGCCTTGCCACAATGCCACACACCCCGTTTTGTTTGACGGCATGATTCACAGCCATTTGGTCACATGGTATGGGCCTTTTTTGCACTAAAAAAGGTAACAATGCTACATCTTTATCGAAAAATATCATTAATCATTTTAAGTTATCCGTTTTTTTATCGATACATTTTTTCGTACAACGCTAAAAACTAAAGACAAAATGAAAGCAGTTTTTAAAAAACATTGTTAAACCGGAGGTATTGGATGGGTGGGGGGGGGGGGGGCAGAATAAAAAAAAATAACAAACAATCCGTGTGTGCACTACTAGTAGAAAAATCGACTGGAAAGGTATGAATATTTTTTAAAAAGGTTGAAAATTAAGAGAATTATTAAAATACAATAAAAGAAAAAAAAGAGTAAGCTGGGTCCTAAAAATAATTTATGTTGCAGGTTTTCGTCCTAATAAACATTTAAGACCAACATTGCAGTCAATATAAATAATGACGTCATGTTTATTCTAAGAAGCTGCTGCTGCTAGATTTTTTAGAAACTCCGATCGACGACTCGTATATAAACCATTACATAAACATGACGAAACTCTTCTGACATCATACCTATTTACTGCTCCCAAGAGGGTTGAATGTGACACAAGGCCGGTTTAATGTGGGTGAAAATTCAGCTCCACAAAAAGGAGGCACTATTTTTTTTATTATTATTGTCTCAGCCTTCGAGGGTTCCTCCTGTAACAGAGGGAAGAACGGATACTACAACCCGATTCTAGCCCAAAGGCCAGAAAGTCTCGCTGACTGGGAAAATAAACACAGTAAAACAAATGAGAAAATATTGAATTTGAACAAAACTAACGAGAGATTAAAGAATGCTTAGTTATAAGATCCTCAGGCGTTTATATATTTAGAGTCTAAATTCATTTTAGTCACCCACCCACCCCCATTCAAGGAAAAATAAAGAAAAGAAAAATAACACTGATATTGTGTGTGCAACAACACATCGATTGTCTACGCTCAATAACTGGTTTTTCTTTAAATTATAAATAAACTGGAAGGCCCGACGTTGTCCGGGATTGAATAAGGAACCCGATGTCCTCCTACCCTCAATACGTAACATCATATTACGTTTTTTATTTTCATTTTTTGAATTTTATACATAACTAGCAGAAAGACTCGACGTTGATCGGGATTGAATGAGGAACATTACTATATACTTTTTCACTGTGCTCATATAACACCATATTACTTTCTTTGTTTTTACTGCCCTCCTCCCTAATATAGTCGGAAGAAGTTGAAATTTTGGAAAACTCTGAATTAGTGTCTTATATATATGGTTTAAATTTGATTAGAATCGAATATACGTATTTGAAGTTCTCAAGAGGTTCTTCCCCCATGGGTCGCTTAGAGGTGATAGATACGTAGATATTCAGCACAGAGGTTAATGTAGAGATTCGGGACTACTTCTATTGTCTTCCCCAGAAAATGTTATACTTAAGATTTAAATTTCATAATAGGATCTATTTGAAGTTTTAAGGGGTTTATGCCCTCATAGACTTCTTAGGGTGGACTTAGAGATCCAGGAACCTTGTCTTCCCGATAAATTTTACATAAGCATACACATTTTAGATTTTATGTAGATTCTCTAACCTTTATTTCTATATGGAACACACAAACATCACACACAAGATATGAATTCGATAGGTGGGAATGTAAGTACAGTAACATTTATTGAAATAATTTGACAAATTTATAGTCTTTAACCCCCTTCAAGGGAGGCCCGGTGTTTCTTTTAGTGTACTCCTGCTTCAAGTATTTTGTTTTTTCATTTCTGTAATTTTCACGTTATCAACATGATAAAATCAATCATCGGATTTCCCTTTTTTATGAGTGTCCGGCGGAAACGCAGGCCCACGATATTATTGTACTCATTTGATCAAAATGAAATTACTTATTTAAGTACCCTGGGTAATGTAGTTTCAGAATATATATGGTTATGAAGGTCCATCTCAAAAACGCCAGGAGGAAGAAATCACCTGTGAGAGAAGAATATTGAATTAATTACGAAAGGTCCGATTAAAGTTTAAAAAATTAATCAACGATTGTCAAGAATTTCTAACAGGAAACGAGATGAAATAAAACAAATAGTCAACAAATAACTGTTACCAAAGGCAATAAAAGTTACTTTTCTACCTACCTGGATCATTTTTGTGTGTGTTTTAAAGTATTTTAAAGCGCTTTTATTTACCATTAAATTTTCCTTGAAATTTAGACTTATATTTCGCAATGACCGACGCCGGCTGCCTCCAGTTTCCGGGATTTTCGTCATTTCCTCCATTCAATTAGGCAGAAAAGTACATTTTATTGCGTTTAGAACAGTTCCTTGTTTTTATATCAGTTTGTTTTTCACCCCCAAAAAACGAAAACTCATCACTTCGATTATTTGCGGAAAACCGGCGTCAACCATTGCGAAATGTAAATTTTAAGGAAGAATTAAATGTAAATAAAAATACTTTAAAACAAAACACAAAAAAAACATGATCCAGGTAGGTAGAAAGTAACTTTTATTGTCTTTGATAACAGTTATTTGTTGACTATTTGTTTTTTCACCTTTTTTTCTGTTGGAAATTCTTGACAATCGCCAATTAATGAAGTACTAAACTAAAAACGTTGGAATGTGGGTTAATTTCTAGCCACCGAGAAATACTGTCTTTCTTTAGGAGCAGAAATGAACCATAATACTTGACTTTGGCTTATATACTTTAATAATAAAGACAAAGAAAAAAATGTAATAAATAAAAAATATCAAATAATCTCTAGGGGTAGATTAATTAAAAGTTTATAGGCCAAAGTCAAGTATTATTGTGAGTTATGTTATTGTTCATAAACCAAAGAAAAACAAGGAACAGGAATTTATTTTGTTTTATTAGATTTCCTTCAATCTTTCAGGTTTTAACTTGCATTTAAACGCTGGGACGGGTCGATTGAATTTTTTTTTTAATGCTAAAAATATAACTTAAAAGAATAAAAAAATGCAAATATTCTATCTCCATAACATGAAAAACAAATGTTGCACGTCGGCGCTACCATACATTAGAAGCTAAAATGTAATGCATGTTCATTTTAATTGACGACATTCAATTTACTGTGATTGGTTGGTTATATTTGCAATGATAAGAGCACCTTAGTTTTTTTGTTGTTTATCCTCAGTCGGAGAAGAAATCCTCCCAGACTGAGGCAATTTTGTAGGTAACTGGCTGTATCCACCAGCGTTGTCCGGGGGGGGGGGGGCTTTACTTTCATTTTGGTTACCTCCCACTTTCTTCAAATTGAACCCTTTATTTAATCCACGGGGGTAGATTGTTCTCGTTCCGTCAGCCATGATCGTATAGAAATCTTAAATAATTCTTAATCATATTCTTGGTATCGAATGAACCTTTAAACTCCAGAAGACTATTACTTAGAACTGATTATTATTATATAACACTTTATCCGTTGCGCCACAGGTCCACGTGGACAAGACGTACCCGAACAAGGTCGGAGGTTACATCGGCCGAAACGATATGAGAATAACATCCAAAATGAGAAGAGTAGTCCAAATAATACAAATTGTCAATCCTAATCTAAAAAAAAATCCCGAAACATGATTTGGACAGTTAAATTCAATTATTATGGTATCATTTGGTCATTAAATTATTAACTGAACAGTGAACCTGAACCAAAATGTTAGAAAACCACAGCTAATTTTGTTACGGTAATGTTTTAATATCTATTATATAAAATTATTAGATGTAAATAGTTTCCAAAACTTTCAATCTTTTAATACATGAGAATTTGCTAAGATATTTAAAGCTAGAAATGATTTTCTATTCGACAGTTTGAATTCGAAGGGTCACGAAATAATGTATTCTATTTTAACTAATGATTAAAATATCCGACTTGTTTATAAAAAACAGAAATGCAATCTGTTAGATTTAATCTTGTAATTAAATTATTTTTCAAATAGGATTTTAAGTTCGTTTTAGTACTTTGAAATATTTTTTTGGTGAAAATATTGATTAAACAATGCTTTTATTCAATAATAATATCGCTAATTCAAAAAAATAATTTTTCTTCGAGTTATAGTGATTTTGTTAACACGGTATTTAGGCCTTTTTCGTAATATATAAAAAATATTTAAAAAAAATTTTTTTTAATTGTTAACATCTACAATGCTTTATTTTCATAAAAAACAGCAAAAAATTAATGCATTTTGTTTTATTAATATATAAAAATATAACTATAGTAAAGGTGTATTTTGTTTTTAAAAAAATACATTTTCACTAAGATTTAAAAAAAAAAAAAAAAGGTTTCATTATATTCCGTGATTGTTGATTAATAAAAATTGAAAATTTCATTAAAATTGGTTGATTTCCTGAATTTTAGTGAATTTTTAAGTGAAGGGGGTGAGGGGTCAAAATGTTTTTACATTTTGGGAATCGGCCATTGATTTTGCATGTACTTATACGCTATAGGATTTTTTTTATTTCAATAAATAATCGATTAATCTAATATTTAAAGTTATCTTGTAGGATTTCCAAAGTGTCATAAATATCAATTAATCTGATAAATCACTATTTGATTCTGACTAATGATTTCTTTTTTCTTCTTCTTGGACCCCGTCTTTTTATATACAAAAATGTATTTCACTTCAGTTTTTTTTTTCTAACACTCAGTTGCTTACGATCAATAAAAACAAATTAAATTCTACATTTCTCTAATCTTCACAGCTTTAGGATATACATTTATATATTTTTAAAAGAAAGCTTAAACTTTTAATTTCTTATAATAACTTGCATATCTTTTTATTAGGTAGAACAGTTTATATTCTAGAATCTATCTACACTGTTGTTTTAGTTAAATGTTGCAAGCTACCTTTGAAATTTGTGATGATTTTCTTATGTTATGTCTGATTCAATACCCATTGCATAACGCTATATGTATAGCATAACTATTTTTGATTTATAGAAACTTTTACATGTTTCCTGAAAAGTCAAGACTTGTGAGAAAATGGATAATATAAGACTGTCTGGTATGCTTGAAAACTAATAATCACAGTAGTTGCCTTTGGTGTGTAGATTTCTTAGTGTTTGTAAGCATGCGTTGTGAGCCCGTAGCAACAAAGCAGTTTCAGATGATCACCATAGTCACTTCTTAGTGAGTAGAAACTGCATATTGTTCAAGAATCACTATCGTTTTACGTCCTCGGTCAAAAGAGACCATTTCTTTTTTATGCATTGCGGTTTCTTATAATAAAAGTCCGCCATTTCAACAAATTAATTTGTGAAATGAAAATCATTTAGAAACAAAAAATAATTTACAGATAACATTAAATCCACTAGAATGCATTTCGTTTTTTGATAAAACAAATCAACCCTTTTACGGCTTAACTTCATGAAATTAAAAATATATGTACAAATTTATTTATAAAAAATAACTTACTGATTAAATTATATCCACCATTGTCCTGTTGCAGCGACATCGATGATGGTTTGATCATGTGGCTTGTTGCCGGAAGGGAGAGCTACATCATGATATAATCCTCCCTACCTTTGTCTGGGTGGTGCAAACATGTCTTGAACAACCATTAAGGAGGACTTGGCTGAACTCCCATGTTCACAGGTGGTCAGCCTTAAACAGTGGCGCCATGATTCAAGATGTAGAGCAGGCCAAGAAGGAGCTGGCTAAACGCCGTTGCAACAGCAATATCCACAATGTTTATCAGTTTCTTTGAAAATAAATAAGCTTTTTTAATTACTTCATTAAATTCTAGTTTTCCGGCTTTACATCATTTTGCTATTCCTCATGTTTTACTAAAATTGCATAACTTCTGGTTCAGGACAAGTAGGAACATAAATAAATAAAAGAAATAATGTATAAGTTACATAGAGACGAGAAACAGAAACACAGATACACGAGAAGTATTAATGGGATTTTTTTGCCCACTGTTTAAGCTGGTTTAATCTAATAAGTATTGCTTTCATTATGATTAATTTTTATTTAACACAAGATGACATTACATTTATTCACAGCAAGAACTTGCCTAGTTACAACCACAGCAAAGAACTTTCCTTTCTTCCTCTGTACCTAAAACGAAACAGAGCTTCCATGAATAAGTTTCTTTTCTTAAAACTTCTCATCTGTGGAAAACAACATCACGGGGCTACTTTCCAGTTGACTACAGCATGGTCTTTTTCAAGACCACTGTTAAATATTTTTGAGCCATCCTCTTCAATAATTAAATCCTGCACATTCCACCAATTGTTTCTAATCCTCTCATGGTGTTGTTCATCGTCCAACTGATAATCTCATTAACCCTTATCCTCAAGTGCAAGTGGCCTCTAGGCCTTTGTAAGTGGTGACCCATTAGTGCAAACAAAAAAAAAACAAAGAAAACAAAACAATCATTATATATAACCGACCATGAACGCCCTTGGGGTGTTCAATAATTGCTACACCCCCATGACCGTCCCTATTATTATGGGTATGGCTATGTACATTCTACATTAAGCTTGACCGTGTCACATACAGTCTTCGGAGGGGGGGGGGGACAGTTTAGATTTTAGGAAAAAAAAGTATTAATATGCCCAACATTGTCATAAATTTTTCTTTTTTAGACTTCTTTACTGAAGACTTTACTTTTTAATACAAAAAAAACAAAAACACATCTGATTTGCCTTTTTATTGTACTCTTTGTCTACAAAAAAATAAATTTTTTTAATAAAGTCAAAAGCAAACGACAATGGTTCCAATAGAGAAAGTGAAAAATGAACAAAGCCAAATGTAATTAAATTACAGTGGTCACACAAAACGATCGTTGCATATCATTAATATACACTTCACTTGAAGCACAACCCGTTTCCATTGATTTGTCTTTTGTAATTTTTTTTAACAAGCCTTAAAGTTAGGATGAGGACAAAAAAAAATACAATAAACTTTATTTAATAAAGATAAAGATTAAAAAAAAAAAAAAAAAAAAAAAAAAAGTAAACTTTCGAGTCTATTTTGCAACACTTGCTTAGGTGATTGTACTGACCCGTTTTCCGATTTGTTTGTTTTAAATAATTTATAACGCTGACTCATTACACACTTTAAAAGAAAGGATTGTTTGTTGGTGTCTAACATAAGGCTAAAAAGGCCAATGTCTGTGTGTTATGGTTTTCAATAGACACAATTTCCAAAAGTAAAAACATTTATCAAGTTAACGAATTCCCAAAGAGTCTTTCTTTCCTATGAAGGTTTTGAAATTCAAATATAAACCTTATGTTACTGATTTTCATTAATTATTTTTTCTTCCCCTCCCCCTCCCACTCTATCTTCTAACATTTTGGAGGAATTAGAATGGCCCCAACAGGAATGGGGAGAAGGGCAAGCGGTAGAGTATGGCCCAAAGGAGACTGTTGAGTGTATGGCTTAGAGGAGAGGGCATACGGTTGAGGGAGATAAGGAGATATCAAAGGTAGGTGAGTAATGTAAAAGTGGTTATGCTCATATGCATATTTTTGTACTGGATGTGTATACAAGGATATGCCCCTTTCCTCACACACACTCCTGCCCGTTAAGGTCCTTCGAAAGATACAACCCAGAAGATGACCACTTGAAATAGGAAACAAGATTCTTTCTAGAAAATAAACGAAACGAAGCGGCATTCACCCAAAGCAGGTTAAGCTGGTTTCTTCCAAAGGGGGAAGTTTCTAGGGAATATTAAATTCACAAGTGATTCCCAGTCTCATGTATATCCCGGTCAGATGAGGTGACGACGTTAGGTTTTTCGGTTCTTGCAGGGAAATGTCGATGTCCTCCCACATACAGCGCCTGGTATTCCTTAGTGGTCACTCATCTGGTACTGACCAGACTCAACTTCAGTGATCTAACGAGAACCGGTGTGTCAACATGATTATGCCGTATGCTCTTTCTCAAAGAGATGGTAATACACTTCATCTTCAAGGGGGAGTAAATAAACGCACCTTTGCTGCTAATAAATTTTAAAATGCGCTCCAAAAGCTTTTAACATTTAAGTAACTTAAACTTTATAAAGAAATGTAAATGATTTAATTTTAAAGATTAGTTTTAAACTTCAGAATGTGGCCATGTCCTTACCCCACTTCAATGCATTGCTCTCTTTCCTTTGTTATCCTGATCTTTTGCTTAAGTTTTATACACCAAATTCGATCATCTCATATGTACGGAGTACATGGCCAATGTTTTGTAAGCTCCTCCCCATTTTAACCGGTCGTTTACTGTCATTTGTTACTTGAGGTCGAGTGCAACGTTACATGCGAGTGAATGCTGGGCTCTCATTAATTCGTTTCTTTCTTTTAGGCTATGATTTGGTGGATTTATGGTGTGTGTCTTAACAGAGTTAGATCTCACACTCTGTTATTGGGGTTTAAGATAGCCAGACTGGAGCTAGCTCTGTGTTGCAACCGTTTGCAATGGTATAGACATGTTGAACGAAGCTTTGGATGGATAATTAGATGTACACACATCTCAGTTGAAGGGAACCTAGGAAACGGAAGGCCGAAGAACATTTTAAGTGACTCAGTCAAAAATGGTCTGAAGCAGTGGTGCATCAAAACTAACGTAAATGATAAAATTTCATGGAGAAAATCACTTCGTCCCGCCATGATCAACGTGCAACCCACACCCGATATGAAAAAGACACACTAATCGACAAAGAAGGAAGAAGGAAACGATTAACTAAAC
>OY744516.1:133207552-133505052 GCA_963556195.1 Sepiola atlantica | reverse complement strand
TATACTTCACTTCAGGTGAAAGTCGTCCAAAGCAACCAAAGACGCAAATATCAGCAGGCAAGGTTTTGGCCTCCGTATTTTGGGATGTGCAAGTTATTTTGTTCATTGATTACCTTGAGAAAGGAAGAACCATCAATAGCGAATATTATATAGCATTATTGGTGCATTTGAAGGAAGAAATTGCAAAAAAAAAAAAAACGGTCATAAATTAAGAAAATAGTGCTCTGTCACAAGTAAATCGCAAAACTACATGAATTGCACGTCAAATTGCTTCCAGAATTAACCTATTTTCCAGATATGCCTCCTAGCAACTACTGGCTGTTTGCAGACCTCAAAAGAATGCTCCAGAGAAAGAGATTTGGCTCCAATGAATACATGATATCAGAAACTGAGACATATTTTGAAGCCAAAGACAAATCATTCTAAAAAAAAGGCATGGAATTGTTAGAGAAGCATTGGAATCAATGTATCATCCTAGAAGGAGACTATGTTGATGAATTTTGCCTATAAGTTAAGCCTGTGACTTATCGAATGATGTGTTATGTATTAGCCCAGACATTTTCACGTGTTGAACTAATCCTAGTTACACCCCTTGACCTATTATTTTTTTTAAATTATATACTTCTTGTTTCTTTATAAAGTCTTACTCAACTGATTTTCCAATTTTTATATCATAAAATATCATTCTTGGTGGGATTTGAACTCGCAATCTTTGGATTTGAAGTCCAGTGTTATTTTTACATTAAAAATTGCATTAGTGAAAGTTTCCAATTAATGTGTTTTATTTAGTTTAGAAATGTTTTTTTATTAAATAAATAAAATAACAAAACTTTCATTGGGTAGAATTTTACAAGAAATCATAATATTTATATTTAACACTTAATTTTTTTTTTCTGGGGGTACTGCAGACGTGTGCGGTATAAAAAAAAAAAGAAAAGAAAATTCTTTACATTCAATAATACATGCAACATTTCTTGCATTGTTGTCAGATAAAAATTAAATAGAATAATAGTTTAAAATTTAATAATTCCATTAGTATAAAGTTAAAAAAAAAAAAAATACTTTCAATTTCTATAAATTCAAATAAATATTCTAATAAAACATACAATAAAATAATGTTACTTTCCTTACACTTTCCTTTCTGTTTCCCATAAACCCACCCCCCACCCCAGGTGCTCTACCTTCTCTTCTGGGCCATAGTGTGAAAAAGCAAAAAGAAACCAAATAACCTAATTTTAGAGTAAACAAACATATTTAAAAGATCAGTAAACTCACCTATCTTCGGGACAGAAATATTTAATATTTTGTAAATTGGTTATTCAGCACTTTTTGAATCACTTTCTCATAAAATGTATGCACGCAACTTGATTTGGAAATAAAACAATATCAGAAATCCATAATACCAGGTAGTTATGTATTAAAACCTTTTTAATATATATATGCCCTTACTCTGGTAATTGCTATTTCTTATGTTCTTGAACTTGTGATGGCATTCATCCTGAGTCAGTTGAACCAGCTTCTTCCAATGAATTGACTGCTACCCTGAATGAAGGCCGACCAAGCACAGCAGTCCATTGCCAACGTTGAGACTAGCTTTGATTCCACCGGTGAACACCGTAGATCCATAAACTGATAATCAGTTTTGCATTTAGCTTCACCGTTCTGAGCACCACAGTGGATGTGAATTGGTGGCTTTTCCAATGAGTTTGCTTCGATACCGAAGAGCATGATCAAACCAGCAAAGACTCTTTACAAGAAGAGCTTGCTGAAGGGAGGAGATTCAGCACCATGCGCAGACCACCACATTTGAGACTAACTGCTGCCAGCGAACTTGGAGAATGTGATACAGACAGTAACGATCAAAGACTTGCAGTTTGCAAATGTCTGCAGCTCTCACCGAATAAGAGTTTTGAAAAAAAAAAAAAAAAAAAAAAAAAAAAAAAAAAACAATATTTTCATAGCTAGCTTCATTTCTCGTTTGAACCACGATCAAGATTGTATGCGACAGAAAGTAAAGCATAGATTTCCGGCTTTTATATATAAGAACACTGTCTGCTTCTCATTATTGTTTTATAAATAAAAATACAAAACTTAATTTCTCTCACATTTGAAACAGGATTATCACGACTGCCTCACGGTAAGAAGCTTGGGTTAGAGATATTCGGATCCAGGGTTCAAATGGTGATACAGTTTCATCATCCATACGAGTGTTAGTGAACACGAAAAATATGTCTATGGATATTAAAAAATATTTATTTATTAAGATACTAGCAGGACCCGTGGTCCGGCATAAATCTAAAAGAATAATTTAACATTTGTAAACAACCAACATAACGCTATACGACTGATAGAGAGACAAACAAAAGACAGACAATTTGTGTGTCTATCTGTTTTTTGTCTGTCCGTCGGTAGAATGTTTTTTAAGCATAAGAAATACACATCGACCATATCCTTAAATACCTTAACTATTTATTTTAATGTAAATACATAAAAAAAAATAAAGAAACTTCACACCGACACTGGAAATTGAAACCACGAACCATAAGTGTGTAATCTTTCTTACTAAATCGGAAAGATAGTGTAAAGTCGTGCAATTTAAGTGACTTATTCAAAAAATAATTGAATTCAGTGTTTTCCAGCTTAGTTCCCTGTGAAATAACGTGACCTAATTTAACAGGTGAAATGTGTGAGATCTTAATTCAAAGAGAGAGATTAGGCTGCTACCCTCTCAGTGTAATACGTTTTTGTGCGAGTAGGATGTAGGGGTCTCAATGTACTATGATGTAGTTTAGTGAAAGTGTCTGGAAACAGGATTGGTCGAAGTTTATGAAGGTAGGTGTGATTGTCTTCGTGTAAGGTGTATTAATTTTTCCGGCTATCTACAAATTAAATTGAGGGGGGGGGGGAATCAAGTTTACTTTATATAGATAGATATAAATAAATAAGTTAATAAATCGCTGCCCGATTTACTTACAACTGTTGTCCTGTTTACAAACAATACTAATACTTCACGCTAGATGCTGTTGATGCTTGGCAAACTAATAGATACACAGAGCAGCATAAACATATGCTGCCAATACAAATTACACATAAATATTTTAATAATACTCTATACAAAACATCTTTTGTAAACATTGAAACAAAACCAACTGTCTACTTTGATTAGATTAAAATTATTTTAAAAGAAAAGATTAAATATTGTTAACCAATTGCTTATGTCAGAGTCAACCAACGATATAGGCTGTGCTCTTGTTATTAAAACCATTTATAAAAAAAACAGATAACTTGACTAGAGTTCAAAATGAGATTTTACTCCACTGTTTTAACAATTGCAATAAATGATAAAAAGTGAATAACTGAATACTTTACAACAGTGCAAAAAGATTATTTTTATAATGAACTAGTGTTAATCTCTCTCCAAAGAAAACACACACACACACACATACATATATATACATATAATATATATATATATATATATATATATATAGTAGGATTAGAATTTCTCTACCTTGAGTTAGTTCCAGGAAAGCGGATTATTGTGTTTAACAAGTAATATTCTCAACTAATACGACCCCGTTGAAATTCCACCGTGCTTTCTACATAACTCTGTATAGTTTACTGTTAATTCCTTTTGAAATAAATGCCTGTCAGGGTCAATACTATTAAGAAAAAAAATGGGCTTCTTCCATAAACATAATTGTCATTGTCAGCTAAATATTCTTTGAATACATAAAACTATTATGTCTATTTAAAATTGTAGTAATTTAATTCTTTTTAAAATAAATAGTGTGTCTTAGCATAAAAATAAATATCAGCTAAATATGCTTCAAATCAATAAAACGATTGTCACGTTTGAAATGTATTTATTTAAATTTGACTCAACGACATAATTTGATTTTGGAACAACTCATTTTAAAATGAGTAAAGTCAGAAATTTTAACCGAAGCGACATCAGATTAATCACCAATCACAATCTTTGCCGATCAGACGATCTCATCTTTTAAATGTGTGTGAAAGGTGATAATGTATGTACAAACATGAAATGCCTTAGCATTCTTAATTCTAAGGTAGCAATTCACAAAAAGAGTTCAGAATTAGGAAAAACGTGACATTTCACCATACCATCTATTTTATGAAACATTAATAAGAAATAAAAATAAAATTTTTAAAAGTCTACATCAGTAAATGGAATAACTCCCATTTTAATTGAAGAATATAAAGAGATCTTTTTTCTGTACAAGTTTAAAAACTGTGCCAACAAAACAATACTTAAAAACTAAAATGACAACACTGTCTCCCGGGCAACGCCAGATAGGTACAGCTAGTAGATATTAAAAGAAAAGATGTTCGAGGGTTAGGAGAGGGTAGAAAAAAATTAAAAACAAAAGCTAAAAACTCAATGCAACTTCTATTCTGAAACTCAATCCTAAATTCTTCGGTGAGAAAGTTTTGAAGTGTCTTGAAAAATGTCCAAAGATGAACAAAAGTGTAAAACAGTGTTCAAGAAGTTTAACTAGCTGAAGTACCCAACTCTGACAGTTAAAAATAAGTGAAAAGGTTATATAACTTTTCTTTAATAAAAGGGCAGGAGAGAGTAGATAGTGTTTTTATAGCCATTATAAAAGTTGTTCAAAATGTTAAATGAATAAAGTTAAAGTAATAAATATCTCACAAGTGAAATTTGAAGAGGATGACAGAGAGTAATGGATACAGAGAAAGAGATAAGAGTAGAGACCTCTCTTTTCTTCCAGTGGTGTTTGGCCTTGACAAGTGGTGACACACGTATGAAAAAATAAAAATAAATAAAAGCTCAAACCATTTATTAGTAACTTTGTAGATACATTCTCTAGATTTACATGTTGACATAATAATCCATCATACACCCCAGAATTGATAAGACATTACATACATAGGACAAAGGAACAAGCAGAATTATAATATACATTTGGATCATTTGGCCGATATAACCTCTGACCTTGTTCAGGTGCATCTTGTTGCAAACGGAATATATACGAAACTTTGAACTAAATCCTTTATTTAAATCAATGGGTAGAAGTCTTATATATATAATATAATATAATATATATATATTCGATGATAAATGCCAGTATACTGAAATATGCCCTTAATAGGGTTAAGATGAAAATTCATATACACTAAATGTACAAAAGCAAGGAAATTCCCAAATTTTTACACTTTTATTGTCATTAAGGGTATGACTACATATCAACCAAACCATTTCAGTATCACATCACTACAGTATAAATCTCTATGCATGAGTGGATGAAGTGTGTGAGGTGCGTTGAAGAAAAATTCCTACCAGTAAAATACATAGCCCTGTTGTGCTCGCATACCTTTAATGACAATAAAAGTGTAACAATTTGGGAATTTCCTTGCTGTTGTACATTTACTGTATATGAATTTTCATTTTAACCCTATTAAGGGCATATGATTTCAGTATACTGGCATTTTTCATGGAATGTCACTACTTTTGTAAAGGCTATGCCTCAATACAATGGTCATTTTTAAGGTTTTTTGGAATTTTCTGGAAAACTAAGGTATATGGTAAACTGAAATTAAAATGCCATTAACTAGACCGTAGAACCTCTATCTCTGCCAAAAATCAGCTGAATCCATCAAATAGTTGATGAGATACAGGGTGGCACATACGTACGTACATACGTACACACACACACGGATAACATGATTTCATGATTGAACTTTCTGGATCTCTGGGTTGCCTTGACTAATGATGCTGAAATTCTACACACTTATAGAACCTATCAAATACAAATTTTGTGCAAAGTTTTAACTAATTTGGTTTATTGGTTTTTGAGTTATGATTGATCAAAGAAATGAGATTTCCAGCATAGGCCAGTCTTGAAGTCTATTAAAGGATAGAGCACTCTCGCGCCTCCCTTGATTCTATAATATATATATATATATATATATTCAATATAATATTCTAAAATATTGTATTCTAAAATATTATATAATATATATTATATAATGTATATAATATATTACATAATATAATATAATGTATATAATATATTACATAATATTATATAATGTATATAATATATTACATAATATTATATAATGTATATAATATATTACATAATATTATATAATGTACATAATATATTACATAATATTATATAATGTATATAATATATTGCATAATATTATATAATGTATATAATATATTGCATAATATTATATAATGTATATAATATATTACATAATATTATATAATGTATATAATATATTGCATAATATTATATAATGTATATAATATATTACATAATATTATATAATGTATATAATATATTACATAATATTATATAATGTATGTAATATATTACATAATATTATATAATGTATGTAATATATTACATAATATTATATAATGTATATAATATATATATTGTATATCGCAATGTGTGTGTGCCCTATAGAAAGGAAGGTATTCTTATGTAAAATTACCGGGGAAATTAATGGAAGTGTTCATAAATGTCTAAGTGCACCCCTAAGGGGGCTATATAGCATATTTCGTCCGGGGTTCTAGTCTTTCAACCCCAATTTGGAAAGAAAACACTAATTTCAATGTATTCCTTCCGGTAATGACTCAGCATTTTCTTTCCTTAACGTTTCTTTAGCTTCTCTTCGAACTAGGAATAGGGAGGGGGGCTCGGAAAAAGTGGTTTTAGTTGTGCTCGGGGGGGGGGGGGGGGTAAAAAATAATAGAAATAGTCTAAATAAATATGACGGTATGGATTTAGACTTTGGTGCTCATGTTTATTGCTACAGAGCTCTATAAAAACAAACTTTTGAAATCAAGCCAAAGACAATTTCAAAGAGAGAAAAGAAAATCATTCATTCAGAGAAAAGGGGGGTGGGGGGTCGCACATAAACCTGAAAATCCATTTGCTTCTTAGGTGTTTGTTTTGTTTTCGCAAACGTTAAATTTTTAATTGTTCCCTTCCTAACAACACACACACAGTTCAAAAAATGTTAAAGCACAAGAAATACTTTCAGAACTATCACAAGTGTTAAATTTATTAAAAATCAAATTCTTATTGGTTCTTAGTCAATAAAATTTTGATTTTAAAGCTTTTAAGCTTTTTGGTTTATTTTTATCAAGTTTGTAAGATTTAACATTAATATTAGTTTTTACAAATAAATATTAACCAAATTTTTTAAATTCTAAAAGAAAGAAAAAAAAAAAAAAAGAATTTGCTCTCGGTCATTTTAAGGAGAAAAAAAATTCTGCCTGCCCTCCTCTGAATCCATTTCGGAATATATATTACATAATGTCCTAATGTAGTGGTTTCAGTGGGATGGCTGCTCTCCACATTACGCCGTGACAGAAATACCTTCAAGTTTCTAGAACACTGGATTGGATGACGAGAATAAGTTGAGCTAATACTTATCTCTGCTGAAAACGAAAGTGTACAAGATCAGAATTCAGAGGATTTTCTACCTTAAAGCACACATTATGCCGGCATTTCTTTGACTTATTCAGAAAGTGCTATTACAGTAGCCATTGTGCATTCAATTATGTGCAACACAAAAGTGAACACATTTGAACAGATTATGTAACAAATGTTATGTAATGTTATAATAATTATTATTATCTATTATTAGCTATTTAGTTTTTGGACTATTTCTAATATTGTTAATCTTTATGATTCCAGACTTATGAGACATTCTGTAAAAAACATTTCCTACTATACTCTAATATATGAAGGTACTCCCTGTCTATAAATGTAAAGGAACATTTTTACATTAAATGTAATACCCCTAAAAATAGAATGGGGAAAAAAAAAAAAAAAAAAAAAAAATCAATTAAACTAGGATTCTATTTTTTTATATTTATTTTTCTTTCTTTTTTTCAAAAAAAAAAAAAAAAAAAAAGAAAAAAAAAAGGTAAATTCCAGATTTAAAAGTAAAATTTAAAAATAAAAAAAATAAAATATGTATTTTTAATTTCTAGGTGAAATGGAGACAGGTGCAATAGTCAAAAGAAATATCAAATGTAGATAAGAATAGTCTCAGATTCCCCGACACATGCACACAAACACTTTTATTCAAACAAGTAGTAACAACGTATAAACTCTTTGCTTGAGAAAGAGAGCGCTACAATAATTGCTCTGTTTAAGTGTATGGCTTCCTACCCAGGTAATATGTACTTTTTCAGCTATCCACCAAAACCAGTGGGGTGTAGGGTCCACAAAACTTGAAGGACAAAAAACAAAAACATTTCGATTCATCAACGCTAAACCAGATAGCAACAATAAGCTCGAACTTCTTGCTTAAAACAGAACTTGAAGATATATCTTATCTGTAAGTTTTTGTTTGTTTTTTTAATAAAAACAAATACCTGTATTTGCTGATAGTATACGTTTTATGAAATAAAAATAAATTACCACTCGTCAATAAAAGTATCAAGTTCGTATTATTCAAACTACTATTCTCATCTTCAATGTTATTTTCACGTTTCAGCTGATGTCAGCTCCGTCCTTCTTCAGGTGTATATTTTTTAACTTTGTATTCTATACGAAATTTTGAACAGAACTCTTTATTTGATCCACGTGGGTAGATTGTTCTTGTTCCGTCAGCCATGAGAGGGTAGAAGTGTTAAGTAATCTTTTGAACTTTTATTCTTAGTATCGCCTGTAGTGAGGATTAAACCTTCAACATCAAGAAGTGTGTGTGTCTCATACACACTAATATATATATATATATATATATATATATATATATATATATATAACAGAATTAGGTTTAAAACTCCCCAAATTCATACTAAAATTGTCCACATGAACCCATGGCACAACGGATAAAGACGTTCGGTTACAATCGATTCAGAAGATTGTCAATAACTAATATCCTTTCTGTTGGGCAATAGGTCCATGTCGACAATTTTAGTATGAATTTTGAGAGCTTTAAACCTAATCTTGTTTTAGATGTGTGTGTGCGCGCAGAGATAGATAGATATACAGAAAGATAGATATACAGAGAGATAGATAGAGATAGATATACAGAGAGATAGATAGAGATAGATATACAGAGAGATAGATAGAGATAGATATACAGAGAGATAGATAGAGATAGATATACAGAGAGATAGATAGAGATAGATATACAGAGAGATAGATAGAGATAGATATACAGAGAGATAGATAGAGATAGATAGAGATAGATATACAGAGAGATAGATAGAGATAGATAGAGATAGATATACAGAGAGATAGATAGAGATAGATAGATAGAGATAGATATACAGAGAGATAGATAGAGATAGATAGATAGAGATAGATATACAGAGAGATAGATAGAGATAGATAGATAGAGATAGATATACAGAGAGATAGATAGAGATAGATAGATAGAGATAGATAGAGATAGATAGATAGAGATAGATATACAGAGAGATAGATAGAGATAGATATACAGAGAGATAGATAGAGATAGATATACAGAGAGATAGATAGAGATAGATATACAGAGAGATAGATAGAGATAGATATACAGAGAGATAGATAGAGATAGATATACAGAGAGATAGATAGAGATAGATATACAGAGAGATAGATAGAGATAGATATACAGAGAGAAATACAGAGAGATAGATAGATATACAGAGAGAAATACAGAGAGATAGATAGATATACAGAGAGAAATACAGAGAGATAGATAGATATACAGAGAGAAATACAGAGAGATAGATAGATATACAGAGAGAAATACAGAGAGATAGATAGATATACAGAGAGATAGATAGATATACAGAGAGATAGATAGATATACAGAGAGATAGATAGATATACAGAGAGATAGATATACAGAGAGATAGATATACAGAGAGATAGATAGATATACAGATAGATAGATAGATATACAGATAGATAGATATACAGAGAGATAGATATACAGAGATAGAGAGAATGCTTACAAGACACTGTTGATGAGTGTCTAAGGTCTCTCTGCACAGGGGTTTGTCAGGATATCCTGGCATGAGAATACTTCTTCCTACAAGTAAATCCTGACCAAATATTAAATATAAGTCTTTGAATCCCAAATAAGTTCCCTTTGTTATGGCTACCCATACTGACTTATATGAGGAACGGTGCACTTTCTTCAAGTGATGTTGCCTTTAGTAACATCCCTAAGCTGGATACTTAACCAGACTAGATAAATTTGTGTCCTGGAATCCGGTAAGACCAAGAGACCACAAGAAAGATATGCTACAACATAGTCAACTGGTCAATTGGGGAGAGGAAAATTAATTAGCTTTACTTCTTTACTAATCAACGTTTAACAGGAAAATAGAATATTCGAATATATATGTATCTCATATAGAAATCAAGTGTTAGCCACAGGAAGAGGCCCATTGATTTCTAAGAACTTCAACTGAAGTAAAATGAAAAAAAAAAAAAAAGACATACATATATGTTATAAATATATTGGAACACAATTCTGGATGGTGAACGTTTAATTCTCACGACATGCAATATTAAATAAAACTTTTTAAATTTTATAACATTTCTACCCAGTCATGACTGATGAAATGAGAACAACCTACCTTCCCCCCCCCCCCGTGGATTAAATAAAGGGTTCATTTCTGTATAGATTGCCGAGTTCGAAAAGAGATTACATTGTGAAAATATAAGATGAAAATAGTAATTCAAAAATGGTACAAATTATCAATCCGCATCTCAAAAAATTCTGAAACAAAAGTATCAAGGTTACTCGAATCATAGATTTTTAAAAAAATGAACAAAATTAAAATCAATCTCACCAGTTAAATCTAAATGTTAGCACACATTCGTTAAGAAAACTACAGCTTCTTTACAATCACATTACACTCCAATTTTGAGGCTGGGATGGATTCCAATAGTCATCAACTCTGAGAATATTGGTGCATCTCGATAACAAGTAATTTCTTGTATGTTTTGTTTTGTTTTGTTGTTTTTTTTTGGGGGGGGGGGGGTTTACTTAACCCTTAAATGCTTTTTTTTTTCAAATATGATACATTCCAACCAAATGCCTATTTAATATAATATTCAATGAAAATGGAAAATGTGTCAAACTCCATGTAGCCTGTTGGTATGATGTTGCATCAGCACACCTGCTAAATAGATCATCAGTATCTTCGATGTCACAGGCGAGTGTCATCGGTGTGTCATCTGCCTAATTCAAGAGTCTAAACTTTTAAATTTGGTCATTATAATGGTAAGTAAAAATTATTTTATGATTAGTGTATTATAATTATTTACATTCAATGTTGTAGCATTTAAGGGTTAACAAATGATATTACAAGTTTACACAAAAGTCACCATTTTGACATTTACGTTCTTTGGGAAATCTATTTTTTAGTTTTTGTTAAAATTCAATTTTCTTTCCAAATTATTTAATTTATTAAAATACAAATAATTTTTAGCATTCAAAAATAACTAATTTTGGGACTTTCTTTTCTGTAAACAGAAAGAACTTTGTTTTTTGAGACGTGAAAGATTTACTGAAAAACAGATAACCTTTGAAGAAAAAATATTGTTATATTTTCTTCAACTCCTCTTTCACCATTCAGTTTTTTTTTTTCTGCATTTGGAAACAGCCTTATTAAATACCCATATAGTTAAATAATTCTGAATTAACTTATTTTAAACTTTCTCATTTGTATTGATCTTTTTCTCATCTATATTAATAAAATTATCAGATAATGTTTTTCTCGCTTCAACTTTGATAACTACATTGAATCTGTTTTTGTTTTTTTACTATTAATCAAATATTTATTGAAATAAAATATAAAATAGTGTAAACTAAAACAAAATGTAAAAAAATCCTATTTGAACTTCATTAATATGCATTCTTCTCTCCCTTTGCTCACACACAAGGCTGACACTACATAGCCAGTTTCCCCGCTCCCTGTATTAGTTATGTAATCAGCACTCCCTCTCAATTGGCCTGCTTGCTGACTTTGCATCTTAGCTAATTAATAAAATTAACAGTTAGGAAAAAAATAAATATAACCTCGAATATATTTGTGATTTAAAACAAAAAAATTTTAAATTAAAAAGATTCTGTTCAACACCGGGTAGGTACAGCTTGTTCCCCCCCAAATTAAGTTCATGAAGCACACAAATGTAACAAAAAAAAAAAAAAAAAAAAAAAAAAAATGCCCTTTTTCTGCTGCTGTAGTCAGAGGAAACAACATGGCTGAAGACCGTATTTTGAAATAAAAACTAATTGTTTTGGAATTTTTTTAGATGAGGATTCATAATTTGTATTACTTGGAGTATTCGGACTACTGTTCTCATCTTGGATGTTTTTCTCACAACGTTTTGCCCTATGTAAACGCTAACCTTCTTCAGGTGCATCTTGTCGAACTCGAAGATCTGTACGAAATTTCTAACAGAACCCTTTATTTAATCCATGGGGGTAGCTTGTTCTCGTCCCTTCAGCATGTTCACAAGATCAGCTACTAAAGTAACACCAGCAATTCCAGACGTTTTCAGCATCTCCACGACAATACAGGAAGGCCTTGTCATTCTTCATTTGCATAAATTTTTTTTGTAGCCTTTATTATTTTCATTTTTCGTCTTGTTTCAAGCTTGAGGTTAGACGTTTCGTGAATGACTTCCAACTTTTCCTGTTTGTTGACATTTCACTTGTGCCTCCCGCCAGGATCAGGTCGTCATCAACCGATACCGTTCATGTCTAAAGTGGCCTACCACGTGGCTTTGGGCCATCGATGAGCATTTAAGATGACTGACAGGTGACGTAGCCAAACCAGTTGAGACGTCATTGTGCGACGTACTTTCACATGGAGGCCTGAAGAGTGAGACCGGCAATTTTCTCCATCTGATGCGCTACAGCCAAGACTGTCGTTTTGACATTTCGGTGTTGACCATGTTTCGCAGCCATACAAGAGTCCGGGTCGGACATGTGTTGTATGCTGCCACTCTTGCATACGATGGAATCTCTGCATTTTGTAAAATTGTTGACAGCTGTCTAAAGACTCTCCATGTGGCAGATATACGTAGTCTTACGGTTGTGTCAGTTCGCCCACTGTTTACTAAACCGAAAATTGGTTCCTTAGATTTTTATGAAATTTTGCATGAAGTTAAATGATCATGAACTCAAAAAATTGACCAAGTCAGGTTTTTAAGAATGACTGGTGTCTCCAGGATAGTAAAATGACCCAAAATGAGAAGTCTGAAAATATCTAAAGTTCCCTTCATTACTTTATTTTTCAAAATCCACCTTGTTAAAATAGCCATTCTTTATTTCACCCTAAGCTTAGCTGAATTTATTCAGCTAAGCTAAATATGTTGGCCTGACTGGAAACCAAAAGTCTCCTTCCAACCCTCCTGTTTCATCACTGACATGTGAAATCCAAAAGCCTTTTCACCCCTACATGCAAAAACTACAGAAGCTTAATATTAAAACCTTTTCCAGTTAAAAGGATAATTCATTGCCTGAGCTGCATAGGGAAGCGTGAGGAGGGGGGTGGGAGTGGGCATATTTAAATGAGAATCATTTTAATCCCAGTTTCTTTGTCAAAGTCAAATCCTCACAAGAAACTCAAAATAAAAAAAGTAATACTATCAACTGTCAAGTCCTACACACGTTTTTTCCATAAATATGATTCCCAACAAATGAAAATCACTTCACCCTGTGTAAAAGAGCCTTTACAAGTCTATTCTTCCATCTATCCATGACACCATAAACTCAGATGTTCTGAAACCAAGAATTCAAGTCAACCTTTAGAAAAGACATTGTTAAACATTGTATTGTTGAACTCTAGCTGAGAGAAAACATTTGCCCTCTGTTTCAGAAAACTATAATCATTTTGGAAACCACCCAATTTATATATATATATATATATATATATATATACACACAGAAATATTGATTTCTCAGCAACCGGCAATCATCTCCTCCAAAAGATAAGCTTTTGAATCGTTTTTCCTTCCCAGAAGTTTTAGCTATTCTAAGTCAAAACATTTTCTTTTTCTTGAATTCATAAACTTCAAACCAGAACACTCCCCTTTCCATGCTAATATCTTATTCTCCCTTGTTCTTTTCATACTAATATCCCTGTTAAAAAATTATATATATTTTATATAATCTACTGTGTCATTGTTTTTTCTTCAGCATGTCGTGTTTATTAATATTTTCTGAGATTCAAACCAGAGTTCAAGAGAAGATAACCAGTTATAAAATGTTTTATCATTCCATTTCTATTAGTGTTGGGACGATTAATCAGAAATCTGAAAAATCGGAACTTTTTGGGGTATCAGCATCAGAAAAATGTGAGCCTAATTTCCAATTCCAAAAACCATTCTTTTAATTTTTGTTGTTGTTTAAAACATTTTTTTTTTCATTGCTAGTACTAATGATAAATATTTATTGTTTTTAAACTACCAGTAAAACTAAAATCTATATATCATTATAATGAATTTAGGTTAAAAATAGTACCGAAAGAAATGGCACAAGTAAAATGGCACGAATAGATAAATAGGAAAAAATTGGCACAAGTGAAAAATATAGATGAAAATCTCACAATGAGTTTATTAAATCACTATTTTCAATCAATTACGAGAAAAAGATTTTTTAAAAAAAATAGAAAGATCTAATTATGTAATGTACGCACCCCCCCCCCCTCAACGCACACACGTGTACTTATACTTTTGCGAAAATATATACACACATTGCATGGTATTTGATGGTAATCCGAAAATTAAAAAAAAAACAAAAAACAACTATCCTCCTTCATCTGACAGCTTCTCGTACCATTTCTTTAGCTTTTCATTCCAGTGTGAGGAAATTGTTTTCCTTTGATTTAGGAGCGCAAAAGAACTTTACGTTTTCCATGAGAATTTTGCAGTGTCAGAATAAATACATGCTGTTGTTTTTTTAATCTATTATTAATAGCTGGACAGATTTAAAAGTAATTTTGAAGCCAAAAGGCTTCAAAATTACTTTTAAATTTCTGACACGACAGTAAACCAGAGTCAGCCAGCTATTAATAGATGAATAAAAAAAAAAAAAATATTAAAAAATGAATGTCAAATAAGGATCCAAGTAGAAGCGTTCACGTCACAATCCCTGTCAAGTAATACTATTACCTGTGAATTCTACCGAACACTTTGAAGCGAGCCAAAAAGATGAGTGATGTCCATAAGCTCAACGAATGTCAGTAAATTATTAGTATGAAGAAAGGCCAGTGCGCGCCTCCAAAACCAGCATTGATCATCATATACTTAAACATTGAAGGACTTTCCCCAACCAAAGAAGAACTTATTGCAAAACTCTGCAGAGGGCATCAGTGTTATATTCTCTGCCTACAAGAAACCCACCGTGGACCTAAACATTGTGGG
This sequence comes from Sepiola atlantica, assembly GCA_963556195.1. Classification (NCBI taxonomy): domain Eukaryota; kingdom Metazoa; phylum Mollusca; class Cephalopoda; order Sepiida; family Sepiolidae; genus Sepiola; species Sepiola atlantica. The sequence goes on along the minus strand of OY744516.1, from coordinate 133,489,657 downwards.
GATAGAATGACCATCACAGAAAGACCACATGAGAAACATGCAAACATCATACTAACCAAAAATGGGACAATCATCGAATCAACAGCAAAGAACAATGAAAATAACATTGAAGTCCTAACAGCTGAGCTCAAAGGAATCACCATCACCTCAGTATATAAACCACCTCCCACACCACTTGTGATGCCAGATATGCCATCATCATCTGGGAAACCAAAGATTGTGATTGGCGACTTCAACAGCCATAGCACCCAATGGGGATACACTAAAAATAATGCGGATAGAGATGCAGTGGAAGCATGGGCCGAAACTAACCAGCTTAATCTAATCCACGATGCAAAACAACCAAAGTCCTTCAACGGTAGACGACGGGAAGCAGGGTATAATCCCGATATTGCATTTGTCAGTCAGAGTATCACCGGATTGAGCAAAGAGCTGGTGCTGGAGCCACTGCCCAAAATACAACACTGCCCCATTGGCATCACAGTCAATGCTGAAAATCACTCCAGCCACAGTTCTATTTCAAAGAAGATTCAATTTTGAGAAAGCAAACTGGCCTGGCTTCCAAGAAGATTTTGAAAGGAAGATTGTCCGTCTCCCAGCAGACCCAAAATCTATGACAGTTTCACCAGGTTTGTGCACCAAGCAGCCCGGAAGAACATCCCAAGAAGTTGTTGCACTCAATACATACCTGGACTCGATGCCCAAAGCAGCAAATTATATGAGCAACACCAACAGCTCTATGAATCTGACCCGTTGGTTGAAAGTACCATCGAAGTAGGTGAGATTCATGACCTCCCTATCAGAAAACCGACAACAAAAATAACAATATGTTGGAGAAAACTGATGACAAAGAATAGTAAAAAGGCATGGAGTCTAATCTGGAAAATCAGCAACGATCCATCAACTCCAATGCAACCATCAGTGCCAACCAAGTTGCACATCAGTTGTTACTCAACAGGAAGTGCACTACCAAACAGCAAAGACCAAACATAGACCGACTTCAATATTCACAGAGCATTTGAATAACTGAACCGTTCTTACTTAAAGAGCTCGATATTGGCATCAGTGCCCTTAAAGCTGGTAAAACCATTGGTCTAGATTATACTTTCACAGAGGAGATCAAGCACTTTGGACTTTGACACGAAAATGGATTCTTGAGTTGATGAACAACTGTATGCTAACAAGAAATATCCCAAAGATCTGGAGAAAAACCTAAATCATTGCTCTTCTCAAACCTGGCAACCAGCACATGTAAAGAGTCTCCGCCCGATCTCCTTGCGATGCCATTTGTTTAAATTGTGTGAGCGCCTAATCCTCAACAGGTTGGCCTCAGCTGCTGAACCAGACATCATTCAACAAGCCGGATTCCGGCCTGGAAAATCTACAACTAGCCAGCTCCTGAATCTCATTCAGCACATCAAAGTTGGGTTTCAGAAAGGACTGGTAACATGAGCAGTCTTTGTTGATCTGTCTGCCACGTATGTCACTAAACCACCGCCACCTTCTGAAAAAGATCTTTGGAGCTGATAAAAGACCTGGCACTCACAGACCTAATCGGAGCCATCCTAAAAGACAGGCGCTTTTATGTTACCCTAAACAACTAATTCGCTGGCGCCAACAGAAGAATAGCTTACCTCAAGGTAGTGTGTTGGCTCAATTACAATACATCTACACTAATGACCAACCAATGAACCAGAACACTGAGCGGTTCATCTATGCTTACGACCTTTGCGTAACATCCTAAGAGAGTACGTTTGAATCAGTTGAAACAAATCTCAACTCAGCCTTAGATGAGCTACTCCTCTACTACGAGAGTAACCACCTGCATGCAAACTCTGCAAAAATTCAAGAGTGCTCGTTTCATCTCAGGAACCAAGAGGCTAACCGACCCCTAAACATCACATGGTCTGGAATACAACTTGAGAATTGCATGAACCCTGTCACCTTGGCGTAACCCTCGACTATACACTCATTCAGGGAACATGTAAAGAAGACAAAAATGAAAGTCAGCTTCCGGAACAACATCCTACGGAAACTGATCAACTCCAAGTGGGGAGCTACAGAACCCACACTAAGATGTACTGCCTAAGCCTTGTGCTATTCCTTTGTGGAGTGTGCTTGTCCTGTTTGCGAGAGATCAACACATGCCAAAAACCTAGACCCAGCATTGAACAACCGCTGTCGCTTGACCACTGGTTGCCTGAAGCCCACCAACCTAAACAACCTGCATCTCCTCACTGGCATTGCCCCTCCAGATATGAGACAGAAAGTTGCCAGCCGCGTAGAGATCACAAAGGCTATCAGTGATGAACACCAGCTACTTCATGGACGTGAACCAACAGTCCAATGACTGAGGTTAAGAAGCTTCCTCAGCTATGTCAAACCCCTAACAACATCTCAGGAAGAGACCAGACTACAGCTGACATGAGAATCTCTGCTTCCGAGGAACTCCCTCCGGGTTCAGAAGCACCCTGGCTCCAGTGTAAAACACTAAACCGCCTGAGAACGGGAATCAGGTGATCAAAAGTTGCTATGAGTAGATGTAGCTACAAAACTGACCCAACCATCTGTGAATGTGAAGAGGAGAACCATGCGATACAACACTGCCTTGTCTGTCCCCCCCCCCTACTGCCCAACTGGTGCAGCTTGAAAGATCTTGCAGAGTACAACACTAATGCAAAGGACTGAAACTGTCGTATGACCACATGCTTCAAAAACACGCAAAGAAGAAGAAGACTGACAAATAGAAAGTCTAACGATAAAAGGCAGGTAGTATTGTTCATTTGTGCTCATAAAACCAAATGGGAAAGCATACATTTTCTCATGCATTCCTGCCATATTAAAGAACCCGATTTTGATTATCAGATAACTTAAAAATCTTAAGTATTCAGCTTTTTTGTCTGTTTTTTTTTTAATTCTGGCTTTTTAACGATAATAAATTGTATCGTAAAAATAAAAATAGAGTTAAAAGTCTAAGAAACACTTTGGTAATTTATTTGTCAAGTGTCAACTGAGTGACAAAAGATGGATCATTATCATCAGTTTAACGTCCGTTTTACATGCTGGCATGTGTTGGACAGCTTTCGGAAATTGACTTCCAAACTAACCTCTCTAACCAGGTCTTTATCCCTCTTTCAAGACCATTTTTATCACTTATGACAGGTCTTCCCTGTGAAGTGGACCTGCTACATCTACTGACCCAAGAACTGAACTCTCATCCATAATTTCAACAGACAAACCATCGAAGTCTCCCGTTCTGCACTCATTTCCCTATATTGTCCAGATTTAATCTTACCTTTGAGCGATCAGAACTAAGCTCGTTTTTAGGATTCACATTTTATTCTCATCTCATTTCTCTCCATGCAACGCATGTCCTCAAGCCTCACTGGCCAGGTTTCACTTCCATACATTATCACGCTGTGTTTTGGATGTTATTCTTACGTTTCGACCGATGAAACCTATAACTATTCAGGTGCATAAACCTGTGGCACAACGGATAAAGGCGTTGAGTAATAATCAATTCTAAGTGAGTTTTGTTTGTTTTTTATGGGGGGGGGGTCATGGTTCAATCTCACTACAGGCGATACTAACTAATAAAATAAGAATTTCTTCTAGCCGGTCATTGACGATGGAACAGGAACAATCTACCGCCGTCGATTAAACAAAAGGTTCGCAATTCCGTATAGATTCCAGAGTTTAAAAAAAATACACACGAGGGTCGAAGATTACGACGCGAAACGTTGTGAAAATAACATGCAAGTTGGAAATAGTAATCCGAATACAAATTATTAATCTTTATCTAAAAAGAAATCCGAAACAAAAGATGTCTAATATTTTACATTTTAAACTAGAGAATGGTGTAATATATATATATATATATATATATATTGTTTGATGTCGACGTCGACACCTTATATCAGTAGTATCATTCTGCAATTACTTTTGCAGCTTCTTAAAAATGTTGAACTTAAGCTGAAATCGTCAACACTGAATCCATGTAATTGTTGACGATTTCAGTTATCGATGGCCCCAAAACAACCACTTGTTTACTCACGTTCAACTACTCACGACAAATCACGGCACGCGCGACGAAAATGAATGCGTGAAATACTTCATTTTGTTGATTTTTTTGTTGTTTGTTTTTTTTAATATAGCGAACAAAAGAAACTACTTTTTGTTCAAATTCTAAAATAAAAGATGTCACAAAAGTCAAACGAAAATGGCAAACAATAACATTCTGATGAGAGTGAGACATGATCAGACTTAGTCCTTTGACACAACAAAAGGGCGAAAATACAAAGGACCATCAGAAACACACAAATATTAAATTGTTTTTAAATGGAAAAAAAAAAAAAAAATTCCCAATGAAAGAGAAAGAAATCTAAAAAATGAAAACTAAACACTTATGAAAGGAGATAATCATCTAATTAGAGAAAAATACAGGTACGAAGAAACGACTATTCCAAAAAGAGTAAGAACACGTGAAGCTAAAATTAGATTGTGATGATGAGTGGATATGCCATCACTTGATTGTTTGCTGCAATATTTTTAACTAGCTGCATTTGTACGGGTGGAAGCCTTAGACAAAAAAAAAATAGTTTAAAATAGTCACGTTAACATTTTTTTTTTTTTGTAAATAGAATGTTTAAACATTATTTAGTTTTCCTTTATTTTTTATTTCAATAAATATTCGATTAATGTAATGTGTATTTTTTATGAAAATTACGTTTAGAAGAGAAAGACGATATCTCTAATAGAGAGAAGAAAAAATATTTGTTGTCATGTTAAATCTATTACTAATGGAGATTTGGTATCTGTGTCTGAAGCCGAATTTATACTATTACTATCTTACAATACAGTTTAATACAGTATTTCAGACTAATGTACTATTTTTCAATGCTCAACACTTCAGCGAAGTAGTGCAGTATTTGTTCTTTTGTCATTAGACTATCCTCTCAGGCATTACCTCCTTTTTTTTTTGGGGGGGGGGTGCAGTGCAATATATCTGTTTGTCATGATACCAGCTTCCCAGGAATTACCTCTTTTTTTGGTGGGGATAGTATAGTATCTGTTCTGTAGCTATGATACCATCCTCCCACTGATCACTTTTTTGGAGGGAGGGGGGTAGTGTAGTATCTGTTTTGTGGCCATGATACCATCCTCCCACTGATTACTTTTTGGGAGGGAGGGGGGGGGGGTAGTGTAGTATCTGTTTTGTGGCCATGATACCATCCTCCCACTGATTACTTTTTGGGAAGGAAGGGGAGTAGTATCTGTTCTGTTACGAGACCACCCTCCCAGCCAGGCATTACTTTCTCCTTTTTTAGGGGGTAGTATAGCATGTTCGTTCGTCATATATACTAGCAAAAGAATTGTTGCTAATTCATATAATTTTACAAGTACGTATTTATTATTTGACTGCTATTAAATTGTTGAATTTAAATTGTTTTCTCATACACTGTATAACTAACTTAAATCTCAGATAAGGAGGGTTTTTTTAGTGTAAATCATCATTAATAAAATAAAGAAGGTGTAATTAATGTAAAATAGACCTTTGAATTCTTGTTGGCCTTTTCAAACCAATTTTAGGATGACCCTAGAATGTGGCATTATGGTGAAGGAGATGATTCTAGCTTTTGATTAAGGATGACCAACGACCCCCATTTTTCCCCCCACACTTTTGATGACATTGTGCCTAATTTCTTCCAAATGTAAATTGTTATATTTTACGCAAATAAATAATTCAAAGTGTAATATCTGTTCTGATACTCTTCCTCTTTCATCCTTCTAGACTGTCCCAAGTGCCCCTTTTTTGGGGAAGCTGGATTTTCCCCCACATTAAAAACAGACCTTGCGTCTAACTGCCCTCATAAATCGGGACTACAAAAAAAAAAAAAGTCATTTTTAATGTGAACATTAAAAAAGAAATTTCTGCTTCTGGACTAGATTTTTTTTTTTCTAGTTAGAGAAATTTGCAGTGATCAAACTTGTCTTTCTTTCATAATGATTACACTACATCCAGAAATAAACATTCACTTTTTATCAGATGTCAATGTGTTTGATATCGTTAAAGGCAAAAAATAAAACAACAAAATGCAGAGACTTAATGTTTACAGTTTGTACAAACTTGAGTAAATACCTACATACAGAAACATATCTTACGGCGGAACCAACGATCGATATAAACACAATGTTTATGATCCTTATTTAGTTGCCTCTTCCCAAGAGGTCAAAGACACAGAGTCTGTTTTAACGTGTGGGTATCCAGATTCCCTCAAATTAGGGGGGGGGGGGGCACTAGATTGGGACAAAAATTAAAATTGCATTAATCTCTAACTGATGACAAAACAGGTTTGAATTATTTGCAAATAAAAATTCGTTTACAAATCCGACACATGGCCATAAAAAGTGTGGGGAGGGGTCGCTGGTCATTCTCCGTCCAAGCACTGTTCCTTTCATTCTTTCACCATTTGTTCACTTTCATTTCAGCAGTCACCACAATACCACATTTACTCTATGGGCTACCATACTTAAAATAGTTCGAATTAAATTTTGCTTAGAATACATATCTAGATCAGATCATTGTAAAGCGACTGAAGAATCGATTACATTCGGTATGTTTAGTCCTGCGAGCTGAATTTCCATGAAACTGAAGATATCGATGGAAGATCAAACTAATGTATGATGTTACTTTTAATCTAAAAAAATATACATACTCTTGCACAAATAATTGAGCACCGTTTTTGTTTTTTTCTCCCATAACACGAAATTACACTATATAGTACGTATATCATTCTTCATTAAACTGACAATCTTCCATCTGATTAATCCTTATCCTCGAGTGGCTTTTGGCCTTAATAAATGGCGACTCATTAATACAAATATATATTTATACATCAATTTAATTGGAAATATACACTTTGATTCTAGCCTTAGTAAAAGAAAAAGAAATATTTCAAAAGATAAATAAACCTGCCTACCACACAGAGAGGACTTATTTTCCGTTGTCACCGTTCCAATTTTACAAACAAAAAAACAAAAAAAACATCTGACGTCACATGAAAGAGCAAAAGTCAGCAATAATAGAATTTCTTCATCCCGTGAAATGTTGATCAATGATATTTATTATTAAACAAAAAGATTTTTTTTGTGATTTCACTGTTAAGATCTCACAATAAGTTCTTTAGTTGTTGTTGTTTTTTTTTAACTATCTTTTCTTTTGAAAGCTTTACAGATAAAGAGAGCGAGCCGAGAGAAAATCCGTTGACGTCAACAACACAAACCATATTGTTGTTTTTTTTTAGTACACACAAACTAAATTAGTTTATAATTATTGTTATTACGAACTGTACCTACCCGGCGTTGCTCGGGAGTCTTTTCGCTTTTTTTTCATTGTGCCGTTTTGTTTTGTTTTGTTTTATGAAATTATACTTTATAATAGAATTTTCAAAGTTAAGTTCAATTAATACGGCATCATTAGGTCGTTAAATTAATAATTGAACTGCCATGGTAATGTTTATAAAATATTGAAGCTTCCAATATTACATAAGATGACTTTCTACCCGACAGTTTAAATGCTTCCAAATTCCTTTCAAATTTCTAATGGACACGAACTCATTTTTGTTTTCTACTTAACAAAAGATTAACATGGTTGGCTTGTTTATGAAGAAGCTGAAATGCATTCTGGTGAATTTAATTTTCTTTCAATGCATTTTTTTTAATTATCGCGATTTTTTATTCGAAATTATGTTCAAGTGACGTAGAGGCGAGAAAAACACACACATATGATAAGGTCACAATTTTATTAATAACTTCAAATGCGTGTCAGATGTGATTTATTTAAATCAATTTATAACCGAGAGATAAATTTTTTTTTTAAATCGGATTTCCTATTGCTTAGTTCTTCATTGGTATCCAAATCCAATTTTAACGCAGAATTTAGTTAAACGGTTGGATTTTCTGTTTTGTTTTTGTTGTTGTTTTCTTAGAGGGGGGGGGGGGATAACAATGCACCACAAAGGAAACTGCTCAAAAAAGAAAAAAGTAAAACTGATAAATTAAATAGAATAAAAAATCGAGTAAATAAGGAAACTGACTTTAAAAAATAAAAACTGACCATTCATTCATTTTTGCCGTCTGAACAACTTTCGGTGTAACAAAAATTGCAACATTTTTTTCTTAACTTCAGTCATTAAGACACTCGCACTACCATTATTTTGCTGAATGTTGTTTTTAATGTTTAATTCTCACATTTATGAATTATTTATCTAGTCTTAGACTGTAAATATTTTCTTCCGATCAAAATATTAAAAAGAATAATAAAATTGAAAACAAACAAATATAAAAGAAAGCTGGTTCAGCTGTTTTTGAAAAGTATTTAAAACGTATTGAAGTGTAGAACGAGCACTTTTTTGCAGATTCAATTTTTTTTTGGGGGGGGGGGAGATTATTTTTCTAAATGACGACAAAAATCAACTTTACAGCTTAGAAGCAAAAATAAAATTTTTTAAAGATAGTTCCAGATTTATTTTTTCTATTTGAACCAAGTAATTTATGTCAGTCAATGTCGGATTTAGGGTTGTAAAATGTACTATTTATTATTACTAACTACTAAAACCTACCAAATTAATAAATATTTCTATTTTAAGTTATTTAAAAATATAATCGTGTCCTAAAAGATAATTTATTCAAGTTACTGAAATGAAGTAAATTTGTTTTATTATTCTTTCTTCTTTGCTATTTTTAATAACGTTTCTCTTTAGTCTTTTTCTTTACTTTAAAAGACACATAAATAAACAAATACTAATCTCCAAATAAACAATTTCTTTGTATTTAAATTCTAGCAATACATTTAAAACTTTAACTGCGTGTTGTTAAAGTTCGTACATAGAAACGGAATTTTTTTTTTTTTTTTTTTTACAAAACTGGCCATCCGTAGTTGTTAAATTGGGTCAATTAGACTCTCTCAACACGGGTACCCCAACAATTAAAGAGTGTTAACGCAATGGTGTTTAGCAGCAAAGACTTTTTTTCTGTAAAACAAAAAAACAACTTTTAGACAATAATTGTATAGGTCTATCGTTGGCAACAGTATGGAAAAACAAAATGTAAAAATAAACGTCCTTTTTTTAGTCGAGTAATTCGGTCGAAACAAAAACAAACGATGGATGCAGTTAATGCAATTCAGTTTGGCCTTTAAATTTTGAAACCAAATTATATGTAAAGTAACAGGGATAACTGAGAAATTCATTATAGACATTTTTTGAAGTCCTCACGGTCTGTTTGAAGACATTGTTACAACCTTGTTTTGATCGAGGAGATCCTCAGATCATTCTTATTCAGGCCATGAAAATAAAATGACGACGAAAGACAAAAAAGGCATTTACGTACTAATAAATTTACTGAATATAACTACCAAAAAATTTTAAAAGTTACAAATGTGTTACCCGAGTACCAACAAGAATATAAAACTTTAAATAAAAATCTAAAGAAACAAACATTTCTAATGTCGATCGACTCAATATGGTGGCCGAGATGATTTATTTTTATACGATCTTATTTCGTTACTTTCATATATATATATATATATATATTTATATATATAATTTATTACGGGTTTATTTTGTTATATACAATTTCAAATAAACATTCTTGATTTCATTTTAGCAAACAGTCGAAAGTGAAACTATTAACTTCAATTATCAGTTATCAGATTCAGATTTGTTTTCTTTCACAAATAAAAATGTTTAGTTAAACTTTACAATAAACATTTATTTCGTAAACAAAATAATAACAGAAAAGTATTAAAAAAAAATAATGTCCTGTCGTTCTTCTTAACGTATGCTTTCTTTGTTGAAACGACGGTAAGTTACTTGTTTACAATGAAATGGGTTTCATTTCTACCAAGAATTATTTATACTTGAAATCATGTTTTAATAAAATAAATAACATTAAGCTTTTCAAACAGTAAGTTATAGCCAGTTTAATCGTTTACGCGAAACGCGGACAAAACAAGACAACCGGGCAAAGAAACATGGAGGATATATAAATGAAGGGAGATAACTCCCAGTAATTTTTCTTCTTTTTTTTTTAAATAAATAAAAACGGGTAATATTTTCTAGTAAGGGACAAGGTTAGCATGTTGCCATAACCCGTAGGTAATAAAAAAAAATACGAAAAAGATTTTACCATTTAAAAAATAATAATGGTATTACTTGAAAGTTTATCCTCTTGATTTATTTATATATCGGCCATGTTTATTTTCTACTCTACATTGTCTGCGTAGACGAATAAACTTGCTATAACTTACTGTTTTTAATCTTATTTTAATTTTACTGAGATATGGTTTTAAGTAATAAAAAAGTGGTTTGGAAGCAATGAAACCCCATGGAAAAGACATTATAAATTAGATAATTAACAAAATAGTCTTCTGTCAAGGAATGTTTTGTTTCCAATAAAAATTATAAACAAGATCTGCCATTAAATTGTTCTTAAAGAAATATTTAAAGAGAAAAGAATAGCCCTTCGTGAAAAAAATAACTTTTTTATTATTATTAATCAGAATTAAAAAAAAAAAAAAAGCATTAAAAGAGCAATAAAAATGATTCCTAACATTAAATATTTCGGTGATTTTCTAGGGTAGAGCCTTCGAGAAATACTCTATCTTGTTTAGGAAGCACAAATGCACCATAATACTCGACTTCTTTTAATAAACTAACAGAATAAATGTGCCTAATTTCTTTTCTATTTCTAATTAATAAAATTGTGTGTTCACTTCATGTATCCGTTTCTCGCATCTACGTGACTTTTTTTTATTACTATTAATGAATTATTGTTTGAAAGAAAGAAAAAAATGTTTAATTCTATTTTTAAAAATAAATCAACTACAATGTATTTCGGTTTCTTCGTGATAACAAGTCGGTTATTTTAATTTTGTTAATAGTTGAAAAAAATAAAATAATAAATAACTTCGAAACCATACCAAGGCAATCCCTTCGAAATTTGAAAGGAATTTGGAAGCATTTAAACTGTCGAATAGACAGTCATTTTTTCCTGGCTTTAAATTTTTTAGCAAATCCTCATGTATTAATAGATCCACTGATTTTATAATTAACCATTATTAACATCATCATTAAAATATTGTTTTATAACAGTGTGGTTAAATTTAACGTTCAAAATCAGATTTACAAAATAAATATATATTAATTTGGTAAAAAGAAAATGTAAAACTAAGATGAAAGTCAAAAGATTCCCGGGCAACACCGGGTAGGTAGCGCTACTTTAGTATAATGACCGTATGGAACGACTACAACGACGATTCTACTGCACACACCATCTGTTGTTGTTGTGGCATCTGACATGTATGAATGCGTGCATGCGTAATCAGATTCAACGGTTACGAGCACCGGGGGGGGGGGGTACAGAGTATCAAATTATTAGGGTTTTTTTTTTAATTTTACTTTAAATACAGACTTATTTGTGGATCTATTTTTCAATTCATAATAAAAAGGAAATTACGTAGATGAAAAAAAAATATAAAAATAAAAATAAAAAAAAAACAAAGAAAAAAATCTTTACTTAAAATGATCCTTTAGGATTTTTTTTCTCCTCTTTTTGGTAGATGAGAGAGAATTTAGTTATTCAGAAACAGGGTTTACTTATGTACAAAATGATCCAATTTTATTTTTGTTTATAAAAAAGAAAAATAAGACAGTATTATGATGCTCAGTTAAAAATAAAATGATCAACGTAAATAAAAACAAAAAAAAAACCCTTTTCACTTTTTTTTTTAGTATTAAGGATTCAATTCATTCATTCGGTTTCCGGTTATGTTTCTCGAATCTCACAGAAAATATAACAATGTTTTTTTTTTGTCTTTCTTTTTTAACCGTCAAATTAAAAACATGTATTAGATTTTGTAATACTATAACCTTTACTAATTTATTAAAATTAAACAACTTAATTAGAAAATTAACTTTTGGACGAAGGAAATCATATTTCCCGCAAACAAACGTTTCGGGCGGATTCTTTTTTTTTTTTTTTGACGAATTCTTACGCAACAGTCATTATTTTTTCTTCATATCTAATATATATATATATATATATATATATATATATATATATATATTAACTATCCTTGAGTCTTACTTTCACATCACCCCGACTTTTAAGTATATTATTGAGGTGGGGGAGGGGTATCAAATTTTTTTAAAGTAGAATTTTGAAAGTTAAATTTAATTATTACCATATCTTTAGTCATTAAATTATTAATTGAATAAAATTGTTATATAAAAGTAATTTTGTGAATTTATTTATAAAATTATTGGAGATTTCAAGGGTCGCGAAGTAATTCATTCTTTTTTTTTTTTTTAACTATTAACAAAAGACTAAAATGGCCGACTTGTTTACAAAGAAACCGAAATGCATTAGTAGATTTAATTTCGTAGCCTTATTTAATTTTAAACTATTAAGGTTTTTTTTTTATTATTTGTTATTTTACGCTGTTGACTTTTTTTAATATTTAAATAAATATTCGATTACTAGTAATTTTCTTAAAACGTACAAGTCACGTAGATGTGAGAAACGCGTACACCCTAGAAGTTCTCATAATTTTCTAAGTATATGTACGACATTTGGTAAACCTTGGTTATGAAAACTTAATCATGTTAATATAGGGTGCAATTTTGCGTATTCTTCCATTCCAGAGATCTCAGGATGGTGTAATTCCTACATTTTTTTTTTAGTTTTTGAAGTTCCAAATTATTATCTTTTAAAGTAGAGACCCAAATAAAATAAAGTTTACATCATTTTAGATGAAAAAAGTTTTGTTTAAACAACAAAATAAAAACGAATGTGATCGACTGATAACATTTGCAATTTTTGTAACATTACATTTTTTAGACAAATAATGTAAGCTTATCTTAAGTTGTAGTAGTAATTAACAATTGGCTTTTTTTTCAGTGATAACATTCAAAACAATAACATCTATGAATAGAAAATAGTTTGGGATTTTTTTTTTTTTTTTACACAAAATAAAAAAAATGTCTCAAATAAGTAAAAATAGTTAATAAATTATTAGTACTATATTAATTATTTCGAATTAAATCCATCACAATGCATTTCAGTTCTTTTATAAACAAGTCAGCCATTTTAACCTTTTGTTAATAGTTGAAAAAAAAAAAAAGAAAAAAAAAGATGAATTATTTATTGTCAATTTTGAAAAGAATTTTGAAGTAGTTAAATGTCGAATAGAAAGTCATTTCTGGCTTTGAAATCCTCATGTATAAAAAGACTGGAAGTTTTCCAAGCTTTATTTACATCCAGTAATTTTATAAAGGGATTAAAACATTACCTTAAAGAAATAGTTTAATAAGAATTTCGGGTGCTTCTGCAGTTTCACATGTTAGGCCTCTCTTAAAAAATAGCTTAAGAAATGTACAAATTTTATTATGTACTTACGTGGTAGCTAAAAAGACTGTACAACACCCAAAATTACGCAAATTCATCCAGTATTTATTAAATTAAAAAACGAGTTTAGCTCACAGTCGCCATTTTTCTCATATTTTGAGTTTTTCCGGGAAAATAATCGAGTTATCTACCTTGCCTAATCAGTAAGCTGAAATGTCTGATACGTAAGATCGCTTCTTTTTTTTCTTATAATTTAATAAATACTGGATGAATTTGCGGAATTTTTTCTGTACAATCTTATTTCCATCTAACACGTAAGTACATAGTTTATTTCTTTAAATATTTTAATGTCATTGCGAAACCGAAGCATCGAATTTCGTTCAATTAATAATTTAATGGTCAAAGGATTTCGTAATAATTAAATTTAACGTTCAAAATCTTATTTAAGATAAAATAATTTGGTTTAAGGAGAGAAAAAACGGCATATTTAAAAAAATATGAAATTAATTTTGTAACCTTCAAAAATGCTATATATATATATATATATATATATATATATATATATATAAAAGATTCATAAAATTAATATTTTCAGATGCAATAATCGAATGAATGAATGAATAATAATAATGTATTTATTTTCAACAGAAGAAAAAACATAGGTTCAGTGTAAAGAAACCCTTTTAAATTTAATATTAAAAAAAAAATATTAATTTAAAAATAAAGATTTAAAAATATAATTGAATTACATTTTCTATTTAATATTTCTTTTCTTTCAAAAACGGTAGAAATAAATTAGCGATTGTTGAGTTGATGGTAAATAAAATATGAACCAAGAAAAGAAAGACTTGATTTTTTTTTTCAATTGCATCTTTATTATAGATATAAGTATCTTTTGAAGGGAGAAAAACACTTACCTCAGTCTTGCAACATGCCTGGTAAATTCCCCTATCGCTTTACCAGTCGGCATTAGGGAACATATAGGGATCTAATCTAGGGTTTTCTAAAGCAAAAGCATCGATCTTGTGATTGTAAAACCTCCTTGTAGGAATCCATGTTTATGTAAAATCTGAACGCAGAAGAGTTCGCACTTTTATTTTATACTAGGAAACGGCGCACGATTGACTGTTGACTGCTACGGAAGCTCAAACGGCGTATAATTTCATAAAAATGAAACAGTTTTGAATCTGCTTTTCTTCCACTTATATATTACGATTTTTTTGTCTTTCATAAATGTAAAAAATCACCACGAACACTGAATAAATACACTTTTTTTAAATGTAGATAATTTTCTTTTTTTTTCCATTGAAATTTTGATCTGAGGTCTCACGATTACGTCACATCACAACCAGATAAGCCCAGAAGCGCGTGCACGATCCGTTTATTTACTTGTTTTTAAATGGGTACAAAATTACCGTGATCGGACCCGGATCAGTGGGAGCCGCCTCAGGCAACTGGTTTTATTTACTCCTCCCCAGGAGTTAGGCACAAGGCCAGTTTTATCTTACCCCCACAAGTAAGATATGACCCAAGATCGGGTCGGGAAAGTGGGGTTTGAAAAGCCAGCGCCCGAGAAAGTGAGCACTCTGGCCATTAAAAATTGCCTGGGCATCCCCGTCGGCATTCCCTGGTAGGGGCGCCTCAGACAGTAAGCAATAAACTTACTCCTCCCCAAAAAGGGGAGGCAAAGCCTGGGAGGGTGCACCTCATAGAACTACACAGGACCAGACAACCCCCAATAGACTGGCGTAAATCCAGACCCAAAGGCCAGGACAATACCAGTCTATTAGGTGGGTTAAAAAACCCTGGGTTGCCTCAGGCAACTGGTTTTATTTACTCCCCCCCAGGAGTTAGGCACAAGGCCAGTTTTATCTTACTCCCACAAGTAAGATGTGACCCAAGATCGGGTCGAGAAAGTGGGGTTTGAAAAGCCAGCGCTCGAGAGGTGAGCACTCTGACCATTTAAAAATTGCCTGGGCAGCCCCGTCGGCATTCCCCGGTAGGGGCGCCTCATACAGTAAGCAATAAACTTACTCCTCCCCACAGAGGGGAGGCAAAGCCTGGGAGGCAACTGGTACCGAACAGAAGCATACTCCACTGATATCAGCCCGAGGGCCCGTGACAGCGTAATCAACATACAAAAAATTAATTAATAATAAAACATACAAAAAAATTAATTAATAATAAAAACTGACTTTACCTCATGGATGCAATTTTTAAATATTTTCTTTTCTTTAGTAACAGCAGATTTGAAAATTCGGTAATCTTGCAGTATACCTAGTTAACAGCCAAGAGGAGAGAAACATTACAACAAATAACTTTTACCAAACGCATTAAAGTTTAATTTTCTACCGACCTGTATACTTTAAACGTTCTGAAACTTTTCATTTTTTTTTTTTTTTTCGAATTAGATTTCGTTGTAATCTCTTTTTCGTTACACGAGAATCAAAATGTCTGCTTGGCTCTCTGTTGTTTAGATGCTACATTCCTTCTTTTTTTTTTAAATAGTATTAAAATAATGAATTACACTAAAGCTAAGTTCGAGTGGTAAGCCCCCTCCCGGACTTAGTGTAAGTCAGCTTTTTTTACTATCTTTTAAGCCTGAAATTATCCAAAGTTAAGACCACCTCCAAAACATAGACGCCACCTTTGATTTTTATGTTCATGTTTCAATAAGTCAACTTAAAGATAACAAAGAGATAATGAATTTTACCATCAGTTTCCACACTTTAAAAGTATACTGGTCGGTAGAAAATCAAATTTTGATACGTTTAAGGGGAGTTATTAGTTGTCATTTTTTTTTTTTTTTTTTTTTTTCTCGGCTATATTTTTTTCTGCAAGATTACCGAAGATTCAATTATTTTATTATAGAGACAGATGGACTATCTCACCTATTTAGCTGTTCTTTCTTTCTTTCTTTCTTTCTTTCTTCCTCTTCCTTTTCTTCTTCTTCTTCTTCTTCTTCTTCTTCTTCTTCAAAATGTTCGATAACATTGAGTCGTAAATTGTATTTCTTGTCCTGAAAGTGTTCAGAATGTAATTCTATGTTTTAATCAGTGGAGGTTATATTTTTTCTCATACCAATATACTTATATTTCTTTACATATTTAATGTTTGTTTGTTTGTTTGTTTTTTTTTTTTGGGGGGGGGTATCAATTTCTGCAGAAAGCAAACTCTTTGATCAAAAAAAAACTTTAAACATGCTTTTTACACAGAAAAATAACAACATTTTAACAGAATTTAACAAATTTAAAAGCAAAAATGAAATAGTTTAGTTTAAAAAATAGTCGTCCAAAATCTCATTAACATTTGTAGAAAAATAAATGGATTTTATAGAGAACATTTATATAGAGAAAAGCAATTTTCAATCCTCTCATAATATTCTTAATTATACAAATGACAATCCATCCACCTCATTAAAAACTATTTTCGAGTGACTTTTGAAATTGACAATCGGTGACTCATTAGTAAAAAAAAAAAAAATTAAAACAAAATAGAAAAAAAGTAAGAAAAAAATAGTAGAATTTTATTTTAGGTCAAGAAATACAATTTAAGACTAACAATCAATTTTATCTCAAATTTGGGTGAAAACTAAGTGACAAAGGCGAAATATTCCAACGGTCCCTATACTACAATTGAACTTTATTATCAATACTTATACAACAAAAGTTTGAGAAACAACAGATTTGAGGTTTATTTTTAGACCAATTTAATTTTTTTAATAAAAAAGAAGTAAAGAAAGAAAAGTGGCACATGAGCAAATGTTTTGCTTTTGTTTAGGAGCGCACACTGAACCATGATACTTGACTTTTATGTTTCAGAATTTTTTATATGAGGATTGATAATTTGTATTATTCGGACTATTGGTCTGTTACGCTTTGAGGGGTAGAGCGTAACATCGTGGTAGACTATGAGTCATGAAGACATAGAAGAAAAGACAAGAATAGAATGTGGTAACAATAATATGTGCGTATTGCACAACTTTTATTCTCGAACTGAAGATACAATTTTGAAAGAACAAATTTGGCGCCTAATTTTCATGTCACGTGATACCTCTGCAGCGCAGTAATTATCACGTAATGCGGTGATCAGGTCGATGGCCTTATCACCACTTGGTTGAGTGGAACTATATTCAGTTGCCAATCCAACATGGTCTCATCTTGGATTCTATTCTCACAACGTTTAGACCAATGTAATCTCCGACCTTCTTCGGGTGTGTTTTGGTGAACTTGGATTCCATTCGAAATTCCATACAGATTCCCGAGTTCGACAGAAAGATTTCCATATTCGACAAGATGCACCTGAAGAAAGTCAGAGGTTACATCGACCGAAACGTTGTGAGAATAACATCCAAGATGAGAACAGTAGTCCGAATAATATATACTTGACTTTTGTCTTTAAACTTTAATTCAAGACAGAAATTAATTTCTATTCAGCAGTTTAAAGATATCAAAATTACTTTCAACTTTCAAAGTGTCACGATAGTAAAACATGTCAGCCATTTTTATATACTTATACTAATAATCAGTAGTTGTTGTAATAGTTGTTTTATGAACAAAGAAAGACAATTATTATTATTATTATTATTATTATTATTATTATTATTATTATTATATTTTTTTCATAGTAGTCTCAACTTTTGGATGTTTTTAGTTGGAGTTTTCTTTTTTTGAACATCAAGTCAATTCCCTTGAGCTTAGACATTCAAGTTGTACCTTAACACTTTCGCTGTTCCTAACAGACAAGCCTTTTGAAGAATGGGAAAAGAAATTGTCTCGTCAATCTGTTTAAGCCATGGGGGCTTTTCGTTATAGTTCTAAGCGTTCCAATTACAACGGGAATCGCCTTTACTTCTTTACATTTCCATAGTCTAACTAATTCCCATTTTAGATCTCGATATTTTTTTTTTTTTCGTGTTCTTTCTCCTGCACTCTGGTATCGAAGGGGCAGGCTATAATCAATGATTAAGCAAGTTTTCTTGCTTTTGTTTAGAAAGATTAAGTCGGGTTTCGAATGTTCAAGAACCTGTATGCGCATGTCCCAAAGAAGTTTGACATTGTCGTTCTCCTGTACCACTTCTTATTGTGTCCAATTCATCATCATCATCATCATAATAATATTTAGTAGTCAGTGCTCAGCTGCCTGACCAGTTGAGCTTCACTAGAAAACTGAGATAGAAGCCTAGAAAAGAGATTTATAAGAAGACTAGGATGTTTCATTATACTTAGAGCAAGTCATTCTCTGTGTTCTGATTGGTTGCTAGTCCATGAGTGGATAATTAACTATTATATAAATATTGCTCCATTCAAGCAAGAATTCTTCAATCAACTATTTTAGGGCCTTTTATGCAGGTAAATGTCAATTTGATCTTGCAATCATCATCACATAAAGTAGTTTTTAAATTATCCCTGTTCACTTGTCTCCCCTACGATGGCAAAGTTAGACACAGAGTCAGTTTTCAATGTGGGAAAAATCCAGCTCCAAAAAAGGAATACTCTGGATTGGAAGAGAAATCAAATTTGCCCCAGTCGTGAAAGATTTCTCCTCCTCTGACCAACGACAGAACAGATAATACACCTTGATACTAACTCAAAGACCAGGAATGTTTGTTTGTTTTGCATCATATCTAGTAACATGTTTTTCAATCCTATGTATTTATTAAGGAAAAGCAAAAGACAAAACAAAGCAAAATTACAAAAATAGCAGTCACTTGATATGTTTTCAAATGCGTCCGCAGGTAAAATCATTTCTTTGTGCTCAAAATTAACTTTTTTTTCTGAGATCTGATAGGCAGCCTATAAAAATCAGAATTTCAACACTTTCCCCTCAAAGTAAGTCAAACCAGTAGCCAACAAGTGAAGAGACAACTACGCTTCTGCCTCCCTTGGAGGAGGCAATGAAATTGCTAACAGCCCCTTACTTCAAGATTACACATATGCACACACTGACAAAAGGCAGCATGTACACACACTGCTTACTGTGAACTCACTTGCACACAAGTTCATGCATATACTCTCACACTGACTAAACAAAGGCTATCTTAGGACGTATCTGACTTATACAGGTAGAGAATTGCATCAGGATTCAGGTACTTTATGGAGCGGTAAAATGATCCAAACCATTTTTCAGGCAAATTTAGCAACATACTAGATATACGTCTTTAATTTTAGATCTGAGGTGAAAGTCAAACCTAGGAGTTTATCAAAACGAGGGGCTTCCTCAAGGACAGAGCCATTCATTTTGATTGGCGCAAAACAAGGATCCTAGCGTTGGTGGTAAAAGGAGAATAGCTTGATCTTAGAGGTGTTAAGAGTAACAAGCCACTTTTGTGAGATGACTTGGTATTTACACTCGAGATTTTTTCAGATATATATACACACACTGTCTACAATGCCTACTGAACTTACATGCACTGTCACATGCATATTCACACTGACTAAAAGCAAACGTATATATATATATACACTTCTTAAACACAGACAAGAGAACAATTAACTTTTCAAACTCCTACACATGTATAATTCATTCATACAAAATAACTGTCATGTCTTGGAAATTCGGATATATATATATAATAATAATTAATATTTATTTTTAAAAAATATAATTATAGCCCCCTTTACGAGGATTGGTGCACTCTGAGAGAATTTAATAATGAGCGGTAATACTATGGCTTAAAGTGAGATTCCAACACCGTGTTTTTTTTTTTTTTTTTTTGTTTTTTTGTTTTTTTTTTGTTGTTGTTGTTGTTGTTGTTGTTGTTGTTGTTGCTGCTGCTGCTGCTGCTGCTGCTGCTGCTGCTGCTGCTGTTGTTGTTGTTGTTGTTGTTGTTGTTGTTGTTGTTGTTGTTGTTGTTGTTGTTGTTTTTGAAGAAGAAGAAGAAGAAGAAGAAGAAGAAGAAGAAGAAGAAGAAGAAGAAGAAGAAGAAGAAGAATCCCTGTCCTCTGTTCGCTGTATCCGCCCGCTGATTTTGATTTGGCATTTATAGATTTAAATCTCTCCTTATTCTCATGCTAGTTGACGCCGGCCGAGGGATATGAGACTCAACTATAAATCAGTGGCAATTTGTAAACTGAGTTTGTTGCGGGACCGACCGTTGGGGTTGATCGACCACACAACTAAGAAAGTAGACACAGGCAAGTTACGGCAATAACAAAGAAGAGAGGACAAACACTGGTGATAAGTTCAAAGAAAGGTATGTTTATTTACCATAAGAAATGGTAATAACAATGAGTGATGGGATTTGAGATGACGTCACTGGAACAGGAGAGACTGGAAAGACGGGAGTGGCATCTCTGGTGACAGCAAAACTGAGAACGACAGGAGTGGTGTCGTTGCAGAGAAAGGGCTAGGTAGCTGTTGACGGATATCAACAAGGTACCCTTGCTGTTGCTGGCTGGCAAAACTATATTGCAGTAGTTTGAGTAAGTAGCCCTGATAAGGACTGTTTGGGAAAAAAAATATTGCAGTAGTTTGAGTGAGTAGCACTGATAAGGGCTGTTGGAAAAAGGTGAAAAAGGAGTTGGAGCCGCTGGTGCAGGAATCAGAGCTGCAGGGTGCTGGTGCAGTCGGAGCAGGAGAGTGCTGATGCAGGAACTCAGGACTGCAGGGTGCAGGAGCTCAGGACTGCAGGTGTAGGTGCGGTTGGAGCAGGAGAGTGCTGGTGCATGAGCTCAGGACTGCAGGGTGCAGGAGCTCAAGACTGCAGGGTGCTGGTGCAGTTGGAGTAGGAGAGTGCTGGTGCAGGAGCTCAGGACTGCAGGGTGCAGGAGCTCAAGACTGCAGGGTGCTGGTGCAGTTGGAGTAGGAGAGTGCTGGTGCAGGAGCTCAGGACTGCAGGGTGCAGGAGCTCAAGACTGCAGGGTGCTGGTGCAGTTGGAGTAGGAGAGTGCTGGTGCAGGAGCTCAGGACTGCAGGGTGCAGGAGCTCAAGACTGCAGGGTGCTGGTGCAGTTGGAGTAGGAGAGTGCTGGTGCAGGAGCTCAGGGCGCAGGAGCTCAGGACTGCAGGGTGCAGGAGCTCAGGACTGCAGGTGCAGGAGTTCAAGAGAGTGCTGGTGCAGGAGAGGAGCAGGAACTGGAGATGCAGGCTGAGGCAAGTGTTGACTTCAGGCAGGTAGCAAAGAGAGTAAATCACATTAGTAGCCCTGAGAAGGGCTGTTTGTATCTTTGCTGCTGCTGCTGCTGCTGCTGTCCGCTTTCTGGCCTGACGACTGGTCCATCCAGTCGGACGTGGGGGCCTTCTGACCCCCCGGCTGAACTCCCTTTTTTGAGTGAGAAGCTAGAGATTTCATGAAATTTGTGCTGAGTCACCTTTGCCGGTCCTGTGAAAAGGATTAATTTCGACAAATAAATTCCGGAGAAATCTCTCGCCGTAAAACAGTTGAACGGTGCCTTGAATATATTAGTAAGGTTATTTACAAGTTCAGCGAATTGCATTTGTATTCCTTGAAGAAAAAAAAGGAAGATATTCGCTGGCCGGTTTTTTCGCTGATTCATTGCAAACAAAATGGCGATTAAAGCTACTGCTGATTTTCTCAAAAGTCATTGCAAAAAAGAATAGCGACTATGGTTGCTGCTGGTTTTCAAGATGACGTCTTTTTCAAAAGTAAACACACGTCGCGATGTGTTGGACCCCGACAAGTTTGTGAATTAACATCACCTACAGTGAAGATTGCGTAAGCATGAAACATCGATGTTTTTAGGTAATAATAATTAATATTTACTCAGAGAGAGAGAGAGAGAGAGAGAGAGAGAGAGAGAGAGACATGGAGTAAGTAAATAGATACTCCCATAAAGATAATTTCATTGTTTAAAGTTTCTGCTCCTTTCTGCCAACGGCTAACACTCGGAGTCGTACAAAGCCGCAGTACAAGTTTGAAAAATCAATATTTTATACTAATTGACAATTTTTGTGTTGCAGATATTAATATATCCATCATATATTACCATTTAAATAGAGTTTCAGAGGAGCCATATTATAGGTTAATATGAAGAAGGACTTAATCAGCGTCAAATCGCAGCAAACCTTGGGATTCTACTTTCCACTGTTACCCGAGTGATTGTTCAATTCATCAGTGAGGGGAAATAATTAATATTATCTTGCCTAAGTACATCATGACACTTTGGTAGAAGTCTTCATTATTAATGATATTAAGGGTGTCTATTTACTTCTTTCATGTCTGTGTATAAATATGTTATGTTCATTAACCGTGTTTTTACCTCCATTCATTCAAAACATCGATTTTTTCCTTATGTTTCGGATTTTTTTAGATGAGGATTGATAATTTGTATTATCCAAGGATACGTGGAACAATGGATAAAAGTGCTAAGTAATAATCAGTTCTAAGTGACAGTCTTCTGGAGCTTGACGGTTCAATCCTCAGTATGAGCGATACTAAGAATAAAATTATGAATTAAAATTACGCATTACTACCCGGCCATGGCTGACAAAACGAGAGCAAGCTACCCCTGTAGATTAAATAAAGACTTCAATTCAAAATTTTGTACAGATTCCCGAGTTCAACATAAAGATTTCCGAGTTCAACATAAAGATTCCCGAGTTCAACATAAAGATTCCAGAGTTCAACATAAAGATTCCCGAGTTCAACATAAAGATTCCAGAGTTCAACATAAAGATTCCCGAGTTCAACATAAAGATTCTAGAGTTACACATAAAGATTCCCGAGTTCAACATAAAGATTCTAGAGTTACACATAAAGATTCCCGAGTTCAACATAAAGATTTCCGAGTTCAACATAAAGATTCCAGAGTTCAACATAAAGATTCCAGAGTTCAACATAAAGATTCCAGAGTTCAACATAAAGATTCCAGAGTTCAACATAAAGATTCCAGAGTTACACATAAAGATTCCAGAGTTCAACATAAAGATTCCAGAGTTCAACATAAAGATTCCCGAGTTCAACATAAAGATTCTAGAGTTACACATAAAGATTCCCGAGTTCAACATAAAGATTCTCGAGTTCAACATGAAGATTCCAGAGTTCGACAAGACGTATCAGATTAACATCCTAATATGTTATTATTTCTTTCTCTGTTAACTCAGCCCTTCTTCGTTTCTAAGGAAGAAGAAGGGCCTATTCTCGCCAAATCACGCTGTCAGAGGGTCCGGCCAATCAAAGACCAACAAATCATGCTTGACCACGCGAGATTTTGAGCGATATAAAAGAAAGAACGCACTTCCTCCTTCCTCTTTTTTCCCTTTCCCAGCAAGTAACACGGTCCTGTCAACGAAGTCTTTCTCTCCCTACGACCCGCGATTAAGACGATCCCATCAACAGACAAAAAAGGCATGGGGCAAGAAAACACTGCCTGCTACTGTCTTACAGTTACTACACGCCGTCTCCCCTTTCCTCCTCACCGGACACAGGACTAATAGTAAGCTTAAACTCTTTCTTTCTTTTCTCTGTTTTAAGTACCGTTCAACACAAATTCCTACCATTTCGTACACTGCAAAAAAAAGGGTAGAGAGACGGCTCATTTTCTCTAATATACGCGCACACCAAAACACGTGTACTTTCCAAGAACAAACTTTAAAAGAGACATTTTATACAAACAGTAAAAGGGACATTTTCCTGTACACAAAACTCAGACTTTCATTGATGAATTTATACAATTTAAATGAACCATGGTAAATAAATTGTTATGTTTATATGAATTTTGAGTGCTGGCTTTCTTACTTTTTGTGTTGGTTACTAGCGTATTTTTACTCGTTCTTTCATGTTTAACGTTTAGAATTCGTTAGTACCCCCACAGACGCACCAGAAGAAAGTCGGAGGTTACATCGGCCGAAACGTTGTGAGAATAACATCCAAGATGAGAACAGTAGTCTAAATGATCCAAATAATACTCATAATTGTTTTAATTTTTTTAAAAAAGCATTTAGTTTTCTTAAAGCTGATAAATGTATGTTATGCCCAGCTATTTCTAATTTTTTTACATGAATGCGTTAAAATCACTAAGAGATGTATTATTAAAAAGACAGTATTTCCTCCAACTTCTTGTATGCTACCCACACACACAAAAATTAGGGCTCATTTCTAAACCATCCTTTTGTTTTTTAACTGTGTCTTAAATATTCGTGATGACGGTTAATTACTTAAATAAAACATCGGTTATGAATTCTGCCGAGTAGGAAATCAGAAGAAAAGCTGCGCGGGAATAATGGTAAGCTATAATAAATCTGTATCGTCGCCATTTTTTTTGTTTTTGTTTTTCAACAAAAAAATTTAATGACGGCCATAGAAAAATAAATTATTACTTTTCCGTACATTTAATAGTTTCTTTTTCTTTGAGAAGCCGAAGTTTTAGTCAAAACAATCAGTCAATATTCCGAATATCCCAAATCCATTTTTCCCATGTCCGCATTTTTACATTTCTATTCATAATGCATCCAAAGACGTGACCACCGTCTATATTTCATTCATATATATAGTTCAATATGTAGCATGGGTCCTTGCATGAATGAAATCATTTTAATGTCGAAACACAATATCCATTATCAACGATTCATTGTATATGATCACCTGAACACAACTTGGCACTTTTATACCTAGCTGAAGGAAATTCTTTTTTTATTCCTTTACTTTGATACACCCTAAACAAAACATATTGCCACTGAGACGTAAGAGGCTACTGTGAATTAGAAACCAGATTTGATAATGTCCTATTATACACAGGTTCATATCTTTTCCTACATTATTAATATATGGTGTAAATGAATATAATAGATCCAATAGGATTTGAACTCAGCAGAGACAATTCCATAGACTGCAATAGTATCCATTAGGTCAATCATGCACACCATGTCAGTAGTAGTAGTAGTAGCAGTAGCAGTAGTAGTAGTAGTAATTTATTAACAGTATTTATGCTGATGATCTAGTGCTTGCCTGTGAAATGATGCAAGATCTACTTATTAAGTTAGTGATGTCAGTTGAAAGATGAAAAACCTTATGAGAGGATTGGGAAAGACTGATGGAATGTACCAAGCTTGAATACTTGTGAAAACGATTCATGAAAAAAAATCTGTTGACATTGGATTTGAAGACGACCATGTTGTAATTTGCAGGGAAGCAGTCCTGTTTTAATGTGTTCCACAGTCAGGAAGCCTTTGCGAAGAAGCTCTGTTTGTGGAAGCTAAGCACACGGAGGAAGAAAAGTAAGTTTGCTTTTTTTCGTTGTAGTAGCGAAACCAGTTCTTGCTGTGAATGTCTTACAAGGAAGAAACAGAGATTGGAGCTCAGTCGAGCATTTGCCATAGAAATACTGATAGAGTAGAGAGAGACTAGCAAGGAATAGAAGAGATTATTCCCCACTTAGTTTCGGAGTCAATTTTGAATTCTATCTAGGCAATGTTACCAAAGTGATGATCAATGGTTGAAGTGTTGGAAAGCCTCCCTTCCCCCTCCCCAAGAAAGAGGAAAGTTTCCCTGTTCAGTTTATGGAAGTGCAATGGAATACAGGTATCTTGAGAGAAAATAACCAGTTTCTGTGCAAGAAGTGTAAAACAGTGGAGATGGATAAGAACTCAGATGTGGAGAAGTATATTTGGTTGGCGAGGCTATTGAGGTTATCCAGAAGTTTTGTTAATTGGTAATAAGAGTGAAAGGAGAAAGTTCAGGGAACTTCTGTCATTAGTAACCAGTAGAGTATTATCACTATCGATCAAGGGAAGAGTCAATCAGACATGTATATACGGCATGATGATATGTAGAAGTGAAACCTGGCCAGTGAGGGCTGAGGACATGCGTTGCATGGAAGGAAATGATATGAGAATGATATGATGGATGTGTAATGTGAATCTTAAAGACAGGCTTAGATCTGATGACCTCAGAGGAAGATTAAATCTGGACAGTATACGAAGATGTGTACAGAAAGGAGACTTTGTTGGTATGGTCACGTTGAAAGAATGGATGAGAATGCTACGGTTAATAGATGTAGAACAGTTGAGGTAACAGGGGTCTATTAATAGGGGAAGAGCAAGGAAAATATGGGGGGAATTGATAAAAATGGATTTGAGAAAAAGAGGGACAAATAAAGACCTGGCTAGAGATAGGTTAGTTTGGAAGTCAATTTCTAAAAGCCGTCGAACATATGATAGTATGTAAGACAGACGATGTCGACGACGAATATTATTATTATTATTATTATTATTATTATTATTATTAAGACATTTTTTTCATGTCAATGTTATTATGAAGAAACATTTATTTTAAATCATCCTTTCTATATTTGCTGAAACTGAATTCAAAATGAGGAGAAAACGTTAGTAAATGTTAGATTCTTTTCATTATTAAAAAAAAAAAGAATATTTCTGTTTATGAGGTATTTTTCTGTAAAATCAACTGAAATGCAGTTTTGATATAATTTTCTAAATATTTGGAATACTTCTTAGACTTTTACCTTTTTTTTTGCTACAGACAAGTTATTAAAATTCTTATTAAATGAAGGCTTTATCAATGTAATGCTTGAATTATTTAAGAAATGTGTGAGCCTTGTTCAATCAGCAGGAATATTTCTTTGTAAAAATATCAACTGTTGATTGGATAAAAACAGAAATTTTATTTCAGCCAAAAGCGCTGGAAATATAAACTTTCACACCTTTTTAAAAAGTAAATGGAATATTGGCGCTATGCGCTGGGATCTACCTAATTGATACTTAAGCAAAACCAAGAAATATTCCAGACACTCTGCTCGAGATCTTCCACTGCACGAATTCCTTTCACCTCATTGCCGACAACAAATTCAGACTGTCCAGTTACTGCTAATCTTATTCCTTGCCTAATCAGCCTTTCATACCAAGACATTTCTTCTTTTTAGGGTCAGCACAAGACTGTTTCTTACCAGTGACTGAATATTCAGCTATTTCTCCAAATTCGTTGTCTCCCGTCAATAAAATTTAATTTATTTCTGCAAGGATAGACTTTGTCATTCTTTCTTATATTGCCTTTCCCTCTACAAAGATATAGAATATGGAACTTGATTTACTTAACTTGACTTATTTATATACTCTAGATAACTTCACTACATGCTTGAAAACAAAATTCTGCCACTTATTACAGTCTTGGGCCAGTCTTTCAGCTGTCAGCTTTGATCAGATTCATCTACACATATGGTGTACCCTCCTACATCTACAGCAACAACACCCCCTTAAAGTCCAATCCTTCCTCACTGTGGTAGGGGCAGAGACAACATGATAATGACAGAGCTATACCGTCTAGAATTCTGGTTCTTGGCAGGGCGCCCCATGGCGGACAGGTTTGACACTAAGCGGTATTAATTCTGCAACCTGGATAAAGAAAATTCAGAAGGAGCCGGCATCAGGATCCGTCGCCCTCTGGTCATCTTTGTCTTTGCGTGTGGCAAGCAAAGGCATATCAAGCATAGAACCGCAAGTCAATGGAGTGAAAGTGGCAACCTTGCTTCTGCGCCATTCCTTTGTGTGTCTTGGGTTAAACCTTCCCCAACTTTGCATGCAACTGCTGAGCCTTGCTGTGTCAGGAGTAAAAACCTGCAATCCTGCAAGTTGACAAATAGTTGCGACCAACAAGAAGGATTTCATGTAGACCGGACAATCCTGAGGCACGATCTTCGTGAACTCTCTGCAAAAATCCGACTCACTTAACAAACAAACTAAAAACAGCAACAACACCGGATCATTTAATGCTGCACTGGGAGGAGATATCGTAGAACACCATGTACAATTTTCAGAATTTGGAAAAGAATTCATCAGCTATAGAATCAAGCATGTTAAAATACCATTCTACTCTTCTTGAGCAGGGAGCACATGAGAGTGTCTGATGCGAGTGATAAAGGAATATTTATACAAAATCATTAGTCAAGCCAAAATTAAATACTTTGAGCTCCTGACTTTACTTACAGACTGTAGTAAACACAAGGCTCCACACTTACTGATGCTTATCCGATAGTGATCTACAAATAATAACCCCTAATTGTCTTCTGCATCCAAACATCAACAGTGGACTTATTGTAAGATCTAGATATAGTAAAAACTGAATCCTCAACGAGGACTGATCGCATAGAGACTTTGGAGGAGCGTGGAAGAATCTTAGAAAAATTTCGAGAAATGTGGTACAAAGTGTACTTACTCAGTCTCAGAGAAAGCTGTAAAGATTAACATCAGATAAATTTTTCCAATAAGATCAAATTAAATGACGTGATCTTTATAAAAAAAATCCTGCGAAGCTTAGACCTTATTGCCAACTTGGAAGGGGACCAAACTCTGGAGATGATAAAAAGATTCAGTCAGTTCAGATTAAGAGAACACATCCAGTAAAACATCTATGTCTGTTAGAATTACTTCTCACCTACAACTACCACCCTTCTAAACAGAGAAAAAAGAGAAAATGAATATCTCAGGCTTGACTCCTAAAGTTCATCATCATCATCATCATCATCATCATCATCATCATCGTCATCGTCGTCGTCGTCGTCGTCGTCGTCATCAGTTTAACATCTGTTTTACATGCTGGTATGTGTTGGACAGCTTTAAAAAATTGACTTCCAAAGTAATCTATCTCTGGCCAGGTCTTTATTTATCCCTTTTTCTCCTACATCCATCCTTATCACTTCCTTCCATGTTTTCCTTGGCCTACCCCTGCCAACTGACTCTGCTACCTCAACTGTTATAAATTTATTAACCCAAGAACTCTCATCCATTCTTTCAAGGTGACCATATCATCAAAGTCTACTCTTCTGCACACATCTCTTTATACTGTCCAGATTTAATCTTCCTTTGTCACAAATGATGGCTCAGTTGCAATAGTTAAATACAATCAACCTCACAACAGTCCGGTAGATCTTCAACTTCAGATGGTCTCTAATCTTGCGATCACCGAAGATGCTTAAGGTTTAATATATTTTTAAAAGAAGTAAGAAAAAGCTTTTGTTTTATGCATTTTTATTTTAGTTGTCATTCAAGAAAACGTCAGCATGCTGTGAAATTACAGGTGATCTTTCACTTTGGGAAGTAATTTTCAAATTTAAAACTATGAAAATAAAATAGAATTGCACTCAGTACAGTTCAATTGTACATATCAAAAAACTAAATTAAATGAACTCTATATATATATAAAGCAAAGTTGTGTGTATGTTTGTCGCAACGTCATAGCTAAACAGTTGACCTAAGAGCCAAACTAAGATTTTGAATCAGCACCTTCGATCCAACGTCCTTATCAGTGTCAGAAGTTCTTGAACCTTTTTAAAACTCATTATTCAAAATTAAAAGTATGTAAAAATAACATTAGAAACAAATGTTCCGACATTTTTAGCATTCCCTTTCCAGCCGACCAAACAACATACTTACTTATAATTATCTGAACCTTTTTCACTACCAGTAAGAAAAATAAATAAACATAAAAATAAGTCAAGATTGTTTTTTTTTTAGTCAAATCATCATATATGTATTTGACATCTTTTTAAAAGTTTTAATTGAAACTTTTTATATTTATTTTAGACAATTGAACTATTTTAGAGCTATGCCGAACTCATAAACATTATAAGTTAGGTTAAAAGACAAAATTTTTTTTTTTTGTTCGGTGCCCGTTTGGATAAAGGGTTTGCCTTCAGTTAAGTTTTATGCCATCTTTCAGGGTTCGAATCTCACACTAGACAATGGTTTATATTATTTTTTTTTTTTTGCTACAGCATTCAGGTTATTTCCTAGCAGATATTGATCATCATCATCATAAACCTGAATAATATTTTAAAATTATTTTACTGCGATTAGGAAAAAGCAAACTTTTTCCCATTTGAACTGATTTACAGAAAAGAAAGGTTTGAGAAACTTGGCGTTGGCGGGTACTTAAGCTAGTAAAATGATATAACAATCAAGAAAAATAATTATCCGTCTGTCTCCCAAGAGGCAGCCGATGAATAACACCGGAAATGAGTTCAGATGTCATTTAGAGAAAGAGTGGGTGAGGAGGGAGGGGAGAGTCAGTGTTGTTAAAGTGATTCATTTCATCAATGAAAGCCTATGGATCACTTTAACACACACACACACACACACACACACACACACACACACACACACACACACACACACACCATAAAATAGATCACTATAACATCACCCACACCTTTAAACTGATCCATCTTAGAAGACGGGATAATATTCAAATGATGCCAAATATTATCTAGGGTTGATTTTCATCCAAATTTAGCCCCCTCCCACTTCTCCCCTCTCTCTTCAAGAAATGTTAGCCTATTTCAGTTGGTAAAATTAATCTAAAGTCATTACAAGATCCCCCCTCCACACACACACACACACACACATCGCGATATTGAAAATATGAAGAATTCAATACTGCATTAACTTTAGCTAATTTAATTTAGGTTGAAATCAGTGATGCAAAGCCTATAATTTTCTAGAGTTTGGAGGCTTGAACCCTCAATCTGAGAGACGTCTGGACGAAACATGTACCATAACTCTGGCAAACAAATATGGACTTTCGAACATATAGAAAACGTTTCTTCCGTTATTGTTAATTTATGAAAAATAAACTAAACACAAAACTTTTTTATTTGATAACCAAATTTCTAGATCCATGTCAGAAGGTTGTGCGTTCGAATCACGTCAGGGTCACCAACTTTTGTAGAGAGAAAGGCAATATCAGAAAGTATGACAAAGTCGACCCGTACAAAAATAAAAATTAAATTTTATTGACAACACACAACGAAATTGGAGAAATAGCCGAATATACAGTCACTGGTAAGAAATAGTTTTGTGTTGACCCTGAAAAGAAGAGGCGTTTTTGGTATGAGGAGCAGCTCGTTAGGCATGGGGTGAGATTAACAGTAACTGGACAGTCTGAATTTGTTATCAATGGTGAGGCAAAAGGGTAATCCACAGTGGAAGTTTCATACCTTTCTAATATATAAATAAGACTGACAGACAGGCCCAATCCTCTTATAGGGGACTAATCAAAGACCTGTTAAAAATAAATTGGATGATGATGATGATGATGATATATATATATATATATATATATATATATATATATATATATATATATATATATACATTGTACTCATTAATTATGTTTTTACCTCCTTCATTTCAAACATCCATTTTTTTGTACTTGTACATTTTTACATTCTATATGTTAGTTTTGATCATGGTACAGCAAAAGACGAAATGCAATAATTTATTTTTCTATCCACCGTAATGGAGGTAGGACGGTTTAGGAAACTCAAAGAAGAAGAAAAAAAGGACCCAAACTCGATGTAAAAGGAAAAAAAAACGATAAAATCCTTCCCAGTTGTGGCAGCTCCCTTATGCCTGTAATTGGCTTGCAACAAATTGTCTCCTTGTAATAGTAAGAAAATGTCTCAATAAAACATAGTAACATACAAAAACCCAAGTTCGCTGTGAACCGACTTTTCTTACTCTACTCCAGTCAACTCAAAGGGTGCAAAACAATCGCTTTTTTGTAGCTTTCCTCTTGTAGCCTCATCCAATCAAATTGGGAAGACTCCAATGTGAATTAGTTACATAATTTCATTGCTTCCCCCCCCCCCTTTTAATCGAGTTCTGGAAAACAAAATTCCTACACTTTGGTTTTTCTGAATTCATCTCTCTGTTGTATTTTGGTCGTGTGTTGATAAAATAATAAAATTTGGTTAAAATAAATATCGTTTTTATTTCATATGCACTCTCTTGATGCAAAGATATTTAGAGAGAGAGAGAAAAAAATAGACTAAGAAGAGTACACCCTCCTTACTAGAGACGAACTGAAAACGTCACATGGCTATCGATTAACTCTTCGCGACTCTTGTAGAGGTAAAGGCAAGTATCAAAAAGAATGACAAAGCAATCCATACAAAAATATATTCAGTTTTATTGACAACAGATAACAGTTTGGAATAATAACCAAAAATAAATGTCAATGGTGAGAAAAAAGTAAGTTAGAATCTCGTGCAAGTTCTGAAAAATAAGATAATATGATAGCAGTGCTGTTTGACTGTCATCTTCATCCATTTGATATTCTTGGTAAAACTAGCATGCGGAAAAATATTTTCTGTTTTATTGACAACAAATAGCAGTTTGGAATAATAACCAAAAAATAAAAGAAACGAGTCAGTTATGATCTCGTGCAAGTTCTGAAAAACAAGATAAGAAATTTGTTTGCACCCATGCGTAGTCAGTAAGTTTTTCTCTTTGCCTTAGTTTGGTTTTGCATGTGAGATTAGTAATAATTGAGACAGTCAAAATCAGTTGCCGTACGAAAATGAGGCTATGTATGTGGTGGAATTATTTTAGGCATACTGAATGAATTGTTACCTGGGCTTTTGTTTATACATGGATTTGATCAGCTCCCAGAGCTAGTTGTGAAATATTGCAACATCTCTTTGGGGGGAGGGGGATATTGTGGAGGCATATATTTTCTGTGCTTCTGATTGGCTGGGATAAGATGTTTATATTAAGATTCTTATCCAGTCAAGAGTTGTTTTTTTTACAAAATATTCGTTTGTTGAAGACGTTCCAACTCTTTGTTCACTATGTCAACTATTGAAACAAGGGTCTACAATCTCTCTCTTCTCTCTCTCTCTCTCTCTCTCTCTCTCTCTCTCTCTCTCTCTCTCTCTCTCTCTCTCTCTCTCACACACACACACACACACACACACACACACCATTCTCGGCAAAGAAGCAATCACCTATCTGGTTGGTTAAATTCTTAACCGATGAGAACCACATTTCTATGCCAGCTCTCATAGCAAGAAAAAAGACTGACAATTTTTCCTCAGACTTCAACGACAATTTTACACATGCTAATTTTTCTTTTCCTTATAAGGAAGCTGAAAGATGAAGCGACTGATACCATGTGGTTTTCTTTTCAAAATGCTAAACCAAATCTAAGCAAATTGGGAACTCAAATACGATTAAAACAAAGACGTTTAAATATTACATAGAATGAATGACGTCCGCAAATATTACAATTCTTTTGCAGCCACACAAAGACAAATAGACTTATATTTGTGCAGTCCAATAATATCTCCAGTGGGAATGTATTATTTTGTGTGTTGATTTCTGTGAGATATGAGGGTCGTAGCTGATTTGCATGTCGAACCCAGACAGAATACTGCACACTGTCACCATGAATAATATTTCTTGTCTACTTCTCTGCCATTTCGATGATCTTTTGCTAAAACTTTTTGTCCTGGTTTTAAAGTGAGACTTACTACACCATGATGACGGTTGAACTACTGTTACCTTTTTGTATTTCTTTTGAAAGAATGTTTGTGCAGTTGAATGAATGGCATCCATTGGTAATTGGACTTTCCGGTTCAATAGAGCTTCAGCCGTTGAACTACTATTGGTGACATTTGGGTTTGGTGCAGCTCTATAATTTCAAAAGAATATTTAGGATTTCTAGTATTGTTCCCTCCCCTTTCAGTTTTAAGAGTGTTCTCTTAAATGTATCCACAAAACGCTCAACCCGTCTGTTTGATTGAGGCTGAAATGGTGGCGTGCATATGTGGTCAATGCTATTTTGCTTGCAGAAATCTGAAAATTTCACTGAATACAAAGCAATGCCATTGTCAGACACTATGGTCTCTGGGACTCCAAATCGGCTGAAAATGTGTTGCAATTTTAAAATGGTTTTTTCAGAGGTAATTCGGCTCATTGCAAAAATTTCAGGCCATTTACTGTAGGCATCTATTAACAGTAGAAAAGATCTTTCATCAATGGGTCCTGCAAAGTCAACATGAAGACATGACCCGGGGAATCAGGAATAGGCTAAAAAAGTTCTGCTTTTCTTGGAGCTTTTGCTGCTAACTGACATTTTGTACAGTTATGGCTTAGGTCTTGTAATTGCTTGTCCATGTTTGGCCAGTAGATATAGCTAAATGCTAATGCTTTCATCCGAAAGCTAATGCCCTGATGTCGAAAATGAAATTATTTTAATAAACAATTTTCTCATTTAAATGGAACAATCACACGTTCTCCAAAAAGAATGCACCCATCAACCTCAGACAATGATGATTGATGCTGAAAAAAAGGGTTGAAGGTTTTTGTCTTTACATACCTCAAGCCACTTTGTATGGCGGAAGTACAACACTGCCTTGAGTAACGGGTTGGAAGCTGTAGCCTCGCAAACCATTTGAGAAGTAATTGGCAGTGCTTTGATAGTTGATATGAGCACTGAAATAATTTTTGGTTCCACAGATAGTACTGAAATAACTGAATCTTATTTCACTTTGGTTTGCATCGCCATGAGTCTGAATAAAGATTGCATCAGGTGAACAATATCTGATGGAGAAATCATAACGCAACAGCATAGTGGCCAATCTTTGCAGACCGTTAACTGTAAAGACTGGGATACCTTTCTTAGGTCTGAAAATGCTTATAAGAGGTTTAGGGTCTGTGATCAAGGTAAAATGACGTCTATATAACATTTTGTGAAAATATTTTTGCTGCAAAAATTATTGTCAATGCTTTTTTCTCTATCACTCAGTGGGTGTCAGTGACTTGGATGCATGAGTTATTGCCTTTTGACTGCCATCAGGAAAGCTACGTGAAATGACAGCTCCAATACCATAATCAGATGCATTAGAAACAACAATAATATCCATGGATGGGTTGTAGTGTGTTAGCAACATATCTGATGAAAGTAAAAACTTTATCTTATTACAGACAGATTGACACTCAGTGCACCCTTTCCATGGTATATCTTTTTTTTTCAAGGTTGTTGAGAGGTGTACAGACTCAATGAAATTATGACAAAAATGTACTGTAGTGGCTAACAATGCCAAGGAAAGAGTGTAAAGTTTTGATATTTGCTGGTGCCGACATTTCTTTTATGGCTGAAATATTTACTGGGTCATGCCGTCAACCATTTTGTCAAAAATGAATCCCAGATATTTGATTTGTGTCCCCCAAAAAATCACATTTTTTAGCTTTTACATGAAATCCATATACCTGAATTCGCTCAAATGTGGAAATCAAACGCTGTAAAAGTTAATTTTGTGTAGCACCTATAATGATGAAATCATCGATGAATGCTGCAACTTCTGTCAATATGATTAACATTGCATCTATTGTTTGCTGAGATATGGCTTGTTTGACTCTGAAAGGATGGCTGTTGAATCTAAACAATCACTTGTGTGTGTTGATTGTTAGAAGCCTTTTAGACTGCTCATCAATCTCCAACTGCACGAAAGCATCGCAAAACATTTTCCACCATTTAATTTTATGAAAAAAATCGTCTGACAAAGGTAATGGGTACTGATGTGTACCTAACTCTTCCATTCGTTTTTTTAACAACAACAATGGGAGCTGCCCATACAGAGTAATTTGTTGGCTGCAGTATTCCTTCTTGTTGAAGACGTTCCAACTCCTTGTTCACTATGTCAAGTGCAGCAGAGGGTACCGGACGTTTTGGTCTGAAAATCGGTCTCACATCAGACTTTAACTTAAGAGTCATCTTTGATTTGGTGTAGAACCTCAGATTCTCCTGAAAATCATTGCTAAATTTAGCCTTGAGTATTTCTGTGAATTGCTATTCAATATCAGAAATAGAAGAGGGATTTAATGTTAGAAACATGCTTGAGAGGAATATCAAAATTATTCAATTCCTCTATCCAACCTTAACCAAGGAAATTTAAATTTAAATTATCTGAGAGATAGCATGTTGCAGAAAATGTTCTTTTCTGCTGGAGTGTGTTGCCTGATGCACTTTGTGCTATATAATGCGTTTTTGTCAAGGATACATCACTTATCCTTAAATTAGTATTAATGTTATATATATATATATATATATATATATATATATATATATATATATATATATATATATATATATATATATGTGTGTGTGTGATAAATGAAAGGATGAAATAAATCTGACGGTATGAATTAATAAGGAAAAGCAGAAGCCCTAAAACTCAGACTCAATTAAGATGGCTATATTGAGTTGCTGTCCACTGCTGTCAAGCGCTGGATGGAGAGGGTGGTAGCAGGACCAGCTTCGTGTCACACTCCTAAGAAACTTCACTAATCCTAACATCTTTCTCCCAACTCGCTTGATTGCAATCCCATGGACTATTATGTGTGGAACGCAGTTGAGAAAGACACCAACCATACCGCTTGCAACATTAAGAACGAACTGATTGCCAGGAATAAACTGGTGTTCAGGCATCTCTTGAAGGACACCATGAAGGATGTGGGCTTCAGGTGCAGGTCCTGCCTAAAAGTCGTGGTAAACGCTCAGCAAAAGATCCTATAAGAGATGAACTTTGAATTTTGAGAATACGCCAATTATTTACCAAGATATGACGTTTTCTCTTTTCTTTCCAAACAGTGTCAAATTTGCCTTAAATACCCTATATATATATATATATATGAAGAGACAAAATGGTGCCACACTACAAAATGAATAATGAATAATATGGGGAAAACTTTATATAAGATGAAATAGAAAAAGAAAAAAAGAGAAAATAATTTTATATAAAACAAATTTAAAAAAAAAAACCGTTTTGTATGGTTTCGGAATTTACGAATAAAAAAATTCACGAATAAAAACAAAGTTCTCACATTAGCATAAAAAAAAAAAAAAAAAACTTTGAAGTTCCCAAGGCAGCCTTTCGTCCGACTCTCGTCAGGGGAATCGTCGGTAGAGTGATTAAAATACACGAAATACACGAACAACCATAAACTGGTGTAAAATAAAGTTGCAAGCAGGTGGCATAAGGTTGTATACATGCGAAATAATATACATAAATAAACGCAAGTAAAGAATATATATATATATATATATATATCTTTTTTTTTTTTTTTTTTTTTAATTTGTTTTATATAAAATTATTTTCTCTTTTTTTCTTTTTCTATTTCATCTTATATAAAGTTTTCCCCATATTATTCATTATTCATATATATATATATATATATATATATATATATATATATATAGTATAAATTTAAGTTCCTCAGGCAAAGAGTATCTTTGCTGTGGCCTGAGGACACGAGACTTTGAATAAGGTCGTAGCTGAAACATGCATGCACATATGTGGCTAAAAATGTTTGTATAAATAAAGATTTATATTATATATATCTTTTTTTTTTTCAATTTTCTTTTCTTTTTGTTTTTTGCTGGGGATGAGAGCATCCTACCGGATGCCAGACATTTATCCGTTATTTCAGATACTCCAACCAAAGGATCTTTTTAAGATTCTAACTGCCGATTTAAGTGCAATTGTTTGTATCTTTCTTGCACTTTGTTCACCTGGTATATTCGCCAGATGGTTTTTGAAATTCTTTTTCATGAGTTCGGTTGCTACTATAATTACTGGAATGATGGAGATCTTCCTAAGATTCCAGTTTCTTTTCATGTCGTACATAAAACCTTGGTATTTTGTTATCTTCTCCCTCTCAGTTCTGTTTAATCCCTGTTTTGTTTTAATTGACTTCAATCGAAGTTCTCAGAAATCAAGGGGCCCCTTCCTGGGGCTAACACTTGATCTCTATATGAGATACATAGATATTCGAATACTCCATTAAAGTTCTCTTTACCTTTCAAACGTTGAGTTAATAAAAAAGTTAAGAAAATTAATTTTCCTTTCCCCAATTGACCAGTTTACTATGTTATAGTATATCTTTCTTGTGGTCTCTTGGTCTTACCGGATTCCAGAACAAGAATTCATCTTGTCTGGTGGAGTCTCCAGCTAAGTGCTGTTACTTGAGATAACATTACTCGGAAAAGGTGCACCATTCCTCGTATGAGCCTGTGTATAGCCGTATCGAGGGGATCTTATTTCGGCTTCAAATACTGTGTTATTTTTAATATTTGGTCAGGGTTTACTTGTAGGGTGAAGTATCCTCATGTCAGGTTGTCCTGACAAACCCTTGTACAGAGAGACCGAAGACACTCGAGGATGGTGTCTA
Organism: Sepiola atlantica; assembly: GCA_963556195.1. Taxonomy (NCBI): domain Eukaryota; kingdom Metazoa; phylum Mollusca; class Cephalopoda; order Sepiida; family Sepiolidae; genus Sepiola; species Sepiola atlantica. The sequence continues at coordinate 133,451,327 of OY744516.1, read as the reverse complement.
GTAGGTAATTCAAACTGTATGTGTGTGTTATGGTTGTTAAATTGTGATATTTCAGCACACCTTGAAATAGAAATGACCTTTCCTATAAAATCGTCATATCTAAAAATATTTCTAATTAAACATGGAATTTCCTTCATATAAAGTTAAAATAAGTTGTTTACTCTGTTGAAAGATAAACCACATAAAATCCACTAATACAGATTACATAACAAAGGCACTGAGATGGGAATTATACAAGAAATAGGGTGTATAATAAAGTTTTGAATATGTGAAGGATTTTTATATGTAACACATCACTCAATAAGTCCCTGTCCTACCTAATAAAGCAATAACTTTCAGGCAAAATTTGATTTTATTCATCAACATAGTCCCATTCTCGGGTGATACACTGATCCCAACGCTTATTTAACAATTCAATGCCTTTTTTGTAGCTGGCAATCTAAAAAGTTGGACAGAATAACAAAAAGTCCATTAGCGTCTGAAACTTTGGCATTAAGTGAGGCAGCAGAAGCAAGATTCTTAGTCTTTTCTTTGGTGCAAGAAACTTTTGGTATGGCTGTTTTGCCACCAGTATAATACTATACAGACAATAGATCACTGACTAGTGCTTTGGGCACTAGAAACATTGTTAGTGATAGGAGACTAAGAGTGGACATGGCAAAACTGAGAGATATAGTGTCAGAAGGAGGAATCGAGGTATTTTGGATAGATGGGAATATACAATTGACAGATTCCTTAACAAAAAGAGGTGCTTCTACACTAAAATTGGTAGAAGTACTTGATACACTAAATTAAAAAGAAAACTACTACGTGAAGGTAGCTGCAATGTGAATTATGAGTTATCTCTCTTGGACCATTTGGAGATAAGAATAATCTCCCTTGATTCGGGGTTGACTATTAAGGTTAAGTTCCGATAGAAAGTGGAGCTCTTCAATCTCTAAGACAGAAAGATATCATGTTGTTGTATTGGTGATATAGACGAAAGTGGCAAACTTTGACAGGTAATACTAATTTGTTTTATGAAATTTGTGGATTAAATTGTATTAATGCAGAGTATTTAGCAAATAATTCTTTTATTTTTACAAATTTGTTTGTTTTATTTTTATTGGGGGTTGTTTTCTGTCACGCGGACTTAGGGTTAGTGGTAGGTTTAAGGGACAGTACAACAGTGGCTTTGTTGCTGTCAGCCTGAGGTATTTTTCTGTTCAGTCCTTGGGTGTTCACTCTCCTAGGCTTTACCTGCTTTGGGTCAGTTTATAGCTAATCGCATGAGGCACCTCTACCAGGAAATGCGGACTTGACCCTATGTCTAACCTCTTGCAGAGGAGGTAAATAAACATACTAAAATTAAACATCATAATAATGCGCTATTGAATATAGAAGATTGCAAACAAAATTGTATTTTATACGACGGGGAATCTGCACGTGGGCTAAAATTCAGACAACAAATAACTAAGATGGATGTATTTTAATAATAATAATACTTTTTAAATAGGCGTGAATATGGGCCCACTCCTAAGAAAAGAAAGAAAAACTCTTTGTCGTCATAGTCTGTTGTAATAATTGCTATTACTGAGTGGATTAATACGAGACGCCATGTTTTAATTTCAATGGTTGTTTATTTAATGTTCGTCAAACTTATTCGGTTATTCCAGAATAAGATTATAGCCAATCGAAATGCTGTAAAAGCAGAAAGTGTAGGCTGTAGGGAGCGACCCGTATTTAGTTAGTAAAAGTATAATAGGTAAAAGACAATAGCAAGAAATGAAATAATGAAATAATGAAATAATGACGGTCAATTTATCCTATGAAGAATATTTCCCGGCGTAAGGTGGTGACAGTTCTAGTAGATTTCAGCGTGCGAGTGAAAATTATTCTGACTCTCTGTATGTATGCCTATTTTAGGAGCAGCAGGCAAGCTGATAAAAATGTAGAAATAACTGAAAGCGAACGAAACGGATATTTTCTAGAATCAAAATCGTGTAGTTGATTTTGATCAAAATCGGAATAAAGATTCCAGACATAATGTTTAGTATCTTTATATCTTGGTTTTAGTCTTTGTAAGGGGATATAAAAATGTTACAAAACTGTGAGAGGAATTCATTTTAATCGTGCTGGGACAGGTGTATTCTTCTTGTTTATCTATAAGATTAATCGAACATTTACTGAAATCAAAAATAAAATAAGGGAAAACTAAAAACGAATTTTTACAAATCCTATTTTCTTTTGAAATTAAAGACATTATTATTTCTCTCTAAGTCGTTCAGCCGGCAATATGTCTATATTCAATATCATGTGGTAAATACAACGAGTTATGTATAAACCAGAATTTAAGCGGGAAGATTTCTCTCATTTGTTAGTGTTTACAATGTATAGAAATAAATGAAACTAGTTTGCCATTCTGTTTACCAAATTTGACAACCCATCTTTTCATCTTTTTTTTACTTTATTTTTGAAATTTTTTAATGGAAATTGCTCCAGACAAGGCATGAAGCCACTTGATGTAAGTAGCTAACAAGAACAAAAGATGATTATCGCAAAGACAGGAGATGTCTATTGGCTTTAGTCTTGAAAAGATCAAGGCTATAGGTAGGAGGAAAACAGTCAGCAAGAAGAGACTTCCACAAGTCTGCAGTTCTTGGAAACAAGCTACTGGTATAGGAAGCTGTATTACAATGAGGTATCAAAACAGTCAATTGATGGAGACCACTAGACCAACGAGTCAAACGAGCTGGAACAAAAGAAGCAGGGAATAGATCACACAATTTTGAAGAGCACGTGCCATAATAGTACTTATGGAAAAGACTAAGACTAGCAACATCACATCTGCGAGAGAGAGAGGGTGTAGAGAAGAAGAAAGTGTGGGGCCAATCAAGAACCATCAAATGGTACAGAGATTCACCAGCCCAAATATAACAACAGTACTCCATGTATGATCTGATAGTAGATTTGTAGAGATAGAGAATAGCTTTAGGTGTGAGAAAGTGTTTGGAGCGATAGAGAGAACCGACTTTACAAGAAGCAGAAAGAGCAATGGATCTAATGTATGGACTCCAAGAAATTTATTTTTTCTTTGGGAAATCCCAAAGGAGAATGTATGACGATGCACTTTGTCATTTCGGAATTATATTTCATCCAAAATGACTACAACACTTAAAATCGATAATAAAATTTTTTTTTCAAAGTCTGAATCTGACTAAGCGGGAAAATATGAAGCCAAGTAAGGATCGATAATACAGATGAATTAATAGTTACCAATACAATGAAACAAAGCAACCAATGCTTGGATCTCTCTCCTGGTCTAAGATATTCTTAGGGTTTATTGGAGCATAGTAAGCATTAAGAGCGGATGAAGTAAGTTCAGAGAACTTCTGCCATTACTAAACAGCAGAGTGTTACCACTGTAGATCAATGTAAAAGTCTATCAAGCATGTGCAGTGTGATGATGTATGGAAGTTAAACCTGGCCACTTATGGTTGAGGATATGTGTTACATGGAGAGAAATGATATGAGAATGAATCTGGACAGTACAGTGAGATTTGTGCAGAACATGAGACGTTGTTGATTTGGTTACATTGGGTTAGTAGAACAGTTGAGGTAACACGGTCAGTTGGCAATAGAAAGCCAAGAAAAAGATGGGAGTGATGAGAATGGATTTGAGTGAAAGAAGGATAAATAAAGACCTGGGCAGTTAGTTTTGAAATCAATTTCTAAAAGCCGTCCAACACATGCAAGCATTTAAAACAGACGTTAAACCGATAATAATAATAATGATGATTGATTGATTGATTCTATTGAAAATATTTACTGATTTAAGCCATTATAACTGAACAAAAAAGAAATAATGCAATAATAATGTAGGATATTCATATTTTATTTTGAACTTATGCAGGATATTATGTTTCTGGATTTTTTAGATATGTATTATTTGGATTATTCGGACTATTATTCTCATCTTTTTTTTTTTCACGTTTCGACCGTTTTCGAGTGCACTTTTTCAAACTTAGGAACCTATACGAAATTTCGAACTAAATCTTTTATTTAATCCACGGAGGTAGATTATTCTCATTCTGTCAGCCATGACCCGGATAGAAGTGTTAATTAATTATTATGTTATTCCTAATTATTATCACCAGTAGTAAGGATTGAACCTTCAACCTCCAGAAATTCTGTATAGGTTTCCGAGTTCAATATAAACATTCCCAAGTTCGAAAAAGATGCACTTGAAGAAGATCGGATGCTACATCAGCTGAAACGTTGTGAAAATACAAACCAAAATGAGAATAGCAATCTGAAGAATACAAATAATGCAAATTATGCAGGATAGCTTAAAAACAAATCCATCATGAATATTAGTTGGGCCATTTTATTTTTGGACAAAAATGTCTGCAAATTTCGGAACAAATCTAAAACAAAGCAAATTTTATATTTAACAAAAAAACTGAGTTGAACTCTCTTAGAATTTTTTTGCTTTCGATGTCACATGGTAGATTTAATATGGAAATCTTCTTGGCGAACTTCTAGATTACTGTTTTGGGAGGGTCACAGAAATCTTGTTGTATTGTAAATATTTAAAGGAACGTAGTTTACTGTTGTAGTGGACTTACGGTGGTTCTGTTAGATCGATGGTATTATTGTCTATGTGTGGTCTTCTTGGTTGCGCCGTCATCTGTGATCTCGTATCAGTGTTGCCATTGTGTGTCCTGCTTGAAATCAATAGATATTCGATTTTAGTACAGGCCGTGACATCATTCATCACTAGCTGAAATAAAAGAGTTTTCCTCCAAATCAATTAACATTTCTGTATTATCAACAAATAATACGTTTTATTCAGTAAATTGAAATTTCTTCCACTAACAAAGAACCTTGGTGTGAATATCGATGTTTGCATTTCTAACTTGAAGGATTCCAGTGACAGCAGTCCAAAATGGAGGATCACCAGAGATAACTCGTCGACCCAATGACTACTAAGGCCACACAACTACCTTCCACAGCATTGAAATCTATCTGTCCTCTTATCTAGATAAAACTGACTTATATCCCTTAGATAGAACACCTGCAGAAGATGTACCATCGTCGCTTTTATCTCAACAGGGGAAAGGTAGGATCCTCTGTCTGTGTTTCTGCTGTGGAACAGCCTGCTAGAGGAGGTTGTGATGATGCCTATCCTATCCAGGTTCAAAATGGCCTTGGACAAACATTCAGACTGTATATAGATGTAAATATCTTTTTACATCGCTTGTTGCACTTTCATATTTTTTTTTGCAAACAAATTTGATCTAATTTGATAGGCTCTTTTGATATATCCAAATTATCCCAATTCAAATCTTAAGTGGCACTTGAGATTCTTACCCCACAAAGGAAAAGAAGAAAAAGGCTGCAATGTTCTTTTGTAGATACTAAAACAGGGATGTAGTTCAGTGGGGAGACTGCACAGAACCTGCATCAAGCAACTAACGAAGGACTCACAATGAACCTGTGAGGATCTGTAGCAGTCTGAAATAGGACCTATTTCTTATGCGTACACTGTGGGCAAGTTGGTCTTAAACTAACCAATCGGCTCACAGGGCGTATTGATTTCAGCTAGTCCCTTCCGGACTATTTGGACTCCTGTTGAACAGTGGAACGGATCGTCAGAGAAACCCTGGCCGTCAACCTAGAAGGAAACTCTTCTTCACCTTTCTCCTGCCCCCTCATCGACTTGATTTCCGAGCACTGCTCCCTGGACAGTAAAATAACTTTTTTTCCTTCCACCGGACACCAGTCCTACCTTTTTCTATGCTATACCCCAACGGTATAGGATACCCAATAAAGATTTGTTTAATATTAAAAGAAGCGTTGAGTTTTTCCTCGTATGACTACCGTCTACCGTGCTTATACTTATAGTGAGGCTACGACTACTAGCCTTAGCTATTATAGATCTACCTAGTGATGAAGGATAGCACGAGATGGCATGAGAGAATCAGGAGAATCCGTGAGACTACGACTAGATGATGATAATGATGAGGTGAAGAGAGTGGGATCAGTTTGCTACATAAGTTTTACATAAAATGATCCCTCTGAAGTGGATATTTCCTGAGGACTACTTTACCATCCTCTAAAATATATATATTTTTTAATCTTCGGGTTACTAAATCGATTGAACACCAAATCAACAGATGATTACAAAAAAAAGGTTGAAAAACTCACTGTTCAATTTTTTATAGGGGCTTCAGTTTACTATGTAAGTTAGTATTTACCCCCCCCCCCGCCCCCCACCACCACCACCACAGAAAGATGTGATACAAGGTGGAAGGTGGGGATTGAAAATCTAGTGCACAAGAGGAAGGGCTCACCAAAAATGCCATCAATAAAATAACGTAATAAGACATACATATAAATTAACAGCATTTATTATTCAGAATAAATGTAAAAAGGAAAGGTTATCAATGCAATAAATGTTTATCTTTTTTTTTTCTATGGAAATCGCTCCAGACCAAGCATGAAGCCACTTGATGTAACGAGCTAAAAAAAAAATACTACTTCAAGATCAAAAACTAGCCAACGATAAATGTTAGATGGATAGATTCCGACCCAGAAAACAGCAATTCTTCCCCCTTTGTCAGAAACATCACTCATGGAATGTGAGGACAAAATAAGAGAAGCAAGAGTTACGAGGCTTCCGAAAGTAAACCCGAGGTTAACTTTCTACTCTAATGAAGATGTGACACAAGGTCAGAAAATGGAAATTAAAAAGCCAGCATACAAAAGGTGCACTGTGACCCACAAAAAATGCCTGAGCAGCCCCGTCGGCATTCCCTGGTCACCGCCTTAGGCGATTAGCAATAAACCAACCTCTTATCAAAGAGAGAAGGTAAAGCCTGGGCAGTTGGGTGAAATGATTCCGAAAGTACTCCTGAAATCCTTCACGAATCTCTCAAGTCGATACAAGGGTACTTGACTAGCTCAGGCCTATTGCTAATAGTGGTGTCATGTGCAAACCACAAAAAAAGACACAAAGAATTGAACATACTGCTTGATAAACCCCTATTCGTTCTTGATGGAGACTACTTGATTCCTTCTGTGATATGGCCCAAACAATCCAAGTATCGCAACGTGTGTGCAAATTATCTAACTTATATTTCCAAGAACTTTGGAGAAGATGCTCACATTATCTTTGACAGTTATGCCAAAACATGTACAACAAAATGCCAGGAGCAAATGTGTCACACAAAAGGCTGGTGTTCAGCTGATCTAAAGGTTGAGCCTGCTCTCTCAGTTACATCTTGTCAAAGTGATTTCTTAGCTAATGCATCCAACAAAAGTCAGTTGATTCAAATTCTCTGTGAATATCTGTAGGAATCTGGAATTAAGAGATATAAAGCTGAGAGTGATGGAGATATCTTAATTGTCAGCCTTTGATCTTTTATCAAAATCTGACTCGGACATTGTAGTTGTAGAAACTGGCACTGACCTGCTTGTAATGTTACTCTCATTGCGATGTAATGAAATAAAATTACACATACTCACACCTGTTAATCCTACAAAAATTTATAACATAAAAGAAATCCAAGAAGAACTTGGTACAATAAAAAACTAATTTGCCTATGATACATGCTATTAGTGGTTGCAACACAACATTATAGTTGTTCAGAATTTGTCTGAAAACAGCATTGAAAGTTCTGGGTGGAATTAATGGAAGTCTTACTCAGAAAATCTAGCACAAAGGAAGAGGTTGTAGCGGCTGATAAGAAACTGATACTTGTACTTATAAAGTACGACTGACACACATGACAATTTCAGATAGATGGCTTATAGACACTCAATAGCGAAAACTTCACTCCACACACGGATGCTGCATGTGAGCACTCTTCTTGGGGTTACTTACAAGTCAAAACTTGGCTATTCAACCCTCTGGTGCCTTTGTCGTGGGGCTGGAAGGAACGATATGTATGTCTCTACCACATTTGCTGTTGAATTTTATTAGTTGTGGATGTAAATCTGGGTGTCCCAAGTCTTGTGGATATCGGAAAGCAGAGTGGTTCTGTTTGGATATATATAAAATGTTCATGGGAATAGAGTGTACCAGTAGTGATACACTGATGATGAATATGGCGACTTTTAAATCAATTGTGAGAAAAAGTGCTCGAAAATTGTCTCTATGGTACCAATCTTCAAGAATTCTGGAGATAGAACTGACCCTCAGAATTATTGCCCCATCAGTCTACTTTCACTCTTCGTTAAAATCTTTGAATCCTTAATCAATCTAGCGATAGTCTGTCACCTCGTTAATGCTAAACTTCTTTCTGACCATCAGTATGGATTTAGGCAAGCATGTTCTACTGCAGATATTCTAATGGTCTACTGTGGATATTCTAACGGTCATCTCTGAACACATATACAATACACTGGACAAGGCAAGTGAAGCTAGGACGCTCGATATATCCAAAGCCTTTGACAAGGTTTGGATTAAAGGTCTTCTCATAAAAATTAATTCATATGGTATTACTGGACGAATATTTAATATAATTAGATCCTTCCTTTCCAAAAGAAAGATCCAGGTTGTCCTCGATAGTTGTTCATCCAAACAACATAACCTTTATTGTTCCTGATTTTCATAAACGACCTCTCTGATAACATTGTGTCTGATATGGGTATATTTGCTGACTACACCACGCTCTACTCTCATCATGTGGGTAAAACGGATGCGCACATATTTGAGGCAATGGCTGAATCCTTAGAAAGTGACCCCCAGTCTGTAGTGGAATGGGGTCAAAAATGGATGGTAACATTTCATGCTACTAAGACAAAGCTCCTTTCCTTCAACAACTACAAGAAACTTCTTCAAATAATACCCTACCTGAGAGTCCAATATTCTAACTCGTCGGCCTAACATTCACAGGTAACATGAATTGGAACAAATACATTGAAGACATTGCCAAGGCTGCTGCAAAGAAGGTGAGCTCCCTCTATCGTTCTAGAAAACTTCTCACACCTGACATTATCCTATATCTCTACAAAGCCACCATCTGCCCATGCATGGAGTATTGTTGTCACATCTGGGCTGGTGTACTATCCACCAGTCTCTCCCTCAAGGCTCAAAAAAGAGCCGCTAATCTAATAGGTCCCTCACTATCCATCAAGCTCCAGCCACTGTCCCATCACCGCAATGTTGCATCCTTGTGCTTGTTTTACAAATACTTCAATGAAATGTGCTCCGATGAACTTGCTGCATTAGTTCTCCCTCGACGTAAATACAATCGACTAACCTGACAATCAGCTAAATCCGATCTATTCACTGTGGAGGTCCCCAGATGCTGGAGAGCCTTCTACTCCGATAGCTTCTTTCCCTGAGCTGCCGTCCTTTGGAACTCCCTCCCTTCTCCCTGTTTCCCCCACATGCAGAAATTTAAAACTAATGTAATCAAACATCTCACTGCACAACTCCCAATTTAGGATGCTCCCCTAAAATTTCACCCTAATTCTCAGTAGCCCCTTACGTCTAGTGGCAACTTGCCTTGTTTGGGATGAACAATGAAAAGTGTTTGAAAGTTGCATTGCGAAGAGAAAAAAAATGAACAATATTTTATTTTGACTGATAGTACCCGATTCTGAAATTATTTCTTGGAAAGTCCCCAAAAAGATTTTTCCAAGAAATAAATCATGAGGTTGGTTCTATCAATGAGTATCAAATGCTAAAGGGTGTTTTGTGTTTATATTGCAACTTTCTTCCAGTAGCAAGAGCACAAAATTTATGTGGCATGGCTCGCAAGAAATGACCAGTATTACGTATAACGATAGTTATGAAGTTCTGGTGACAGTTATATGTCGTACAGTTTTTTCATCGAACAGAGGGTAAAACTTAATCAAAATAACGCTTTACTCAGCTCACCATAATTCAAATAAGAGTCTAATTTTATATTTTTTTATATTTTGGCATTTTTAATAAACCATGCAAATATGGATGCCAATGCAACCGACTCATTAAGCCTGTTGCAATGTAATCCATATTTGCATGGTTTGTTGAGATTGTTCATGAGCGTCATTGGTTGCATTTACTATAATTGGCATAATATTTTACAGCTGTATATAGGTGAAAGATCAACACAACTTTTCTCATATTACTCAGTCGCTCTACAAGTTGCACGAGTAATTTTAGGCAAAGTTTGCCATTCAGTTCTTATTTGACAACATATTCCTTTGCAATAAGTAAAATAGTTTACAATTAGATTGATGAGTATTCAATGAATGTAGTAATATGTATAACAGGATGAACTGAGGATGTCACATAGTGAAAAACAGCAGATACAGAAAAGCTTCATTTAGCCAAAATTCCAATTAAATGGGCCATCACATAAAATGCCTTAAAAACAAAGCTCAAATACGAAATGAGGGGACATTTTGATATGATGTCAGGGACATATTATAGATGGCATATGCAAAATATCAGCTTTGTTGTATTATTTTTCCTGATTCACCCTAATGTTCCTCGACTATTAATGTAATTCATTATTTAGTAATAATAAGTAAAAGTAAAAGAATTAAAAAGAGTCATTTTTAATTGTTTTTTTTTATTACATACTTTTTCTAATTGAATTGATCAATAAAAAAGTAAAACACTTTAGAAAATAAAAGCATCAGACACTTTTTACATATGCTTTTAATTTTGAATATTAAAATTTTGAATAATTCCTATACAAAAATTTTTTTTGGGGGGGGGGGTTACTTTCAATGTTGCAAATTATTTCAGTTCAGTTGGAAGTTAGTTCCAAGCGACTTATTTATTTTTTTTGATAAATTCATCATTTCCAATATATATGTGTCCTTAAAAAAGTAAATGAAATCAAATTTAAAAAGCAAAAGCAAGTTAATTTTAAAAAAATAAAATTAGATTTTATATTTCTGAATTTTTGAGATGAGGATTGATAATTTGTATAATTTTGATTATTTGGACTACATTTCTCATCTTGAGTGTTATCATCACAACGTTTCAGCCGCTGTAACATCCGGCCTTCTTCAGGTGTATCTCTTCGAACTCAGGGAATATTTCTGTCAAACTCTGGAATCTGAACGGAATTTCGAACGAAACCCTTTATTTAATCAATGGGGGTAACATGCTCTTGTTCCGTCGGCCATGACTGGGAGAAGTCTTCAGTAATTCGCAATTCTTTGTATCGCCCGCACCGAGGATTGAACCTTCAACCTTCAGATGACTATCACTTAGAAGGACCCGTGGTGCAGTGGATATAGTACTAAGTTAAATTCAATTCTTTTACGAACATTTGTATTTAGCATAAAAAATTTTACTAAGTTTTTTCTGTCAGAGGTTGGCATTAAAGATTCTAAATTTTTTATTAAAGTTTCAGTTCTTGGCATGATGAACTGAGTATAAGGGCTAAACTCAAGGAGACTCTCCGGTGACAGGTTCTAGTGGCACTGGAGGTTTTTCTGCTGAGATCCAAATATCTCAGACTTATATGAAAATCAGCCCCAAACTAGCATCACAAAATTTAGTTGTCTTTAATCTTTTTACCAGCTCCCCCACCTAAATATCATTATCTTTCTTTTTTCCAAAGAATGTGAGGACAGAGACTAGTTCCTCCCCTCCGCTCTCCTTGGTCAGATCTCTCAAAGTAGCAACTTCTTACCGACTTGAAATAGGCTCCACCTTCGACAAATAATATTTTAGTTTTATGAGTTGGTTAGATGATTGGTTATGAAGAAAGTCAGGATGAAGAAACTAACTTGGTAGAGTTAGCTGTGTCTGGCCACATCTGCCTGAAATCGAATAAGAAAAAGGTTGCCATCTTCCATCAATAAGACCAACATTTTCACTACTAAATCAGTATCAACTTTTATTCAAGGGAACATGAGAACATAACGAGAATTGTTTGGAAGGCTGGCTTTTGTTGATAAACGAATGCTGTATCCTGGAGTTCCATCTCAGCAGGCCGCTTGTGGCGAAACGACGAGAAGAGGATAACACATCCTATCATGAGGCGATCAACTCTGGAACTGGTTTGAATCGTATGTTTGGTGCCAAGCTTCATTGGTGTGTATCGATTTTGAGTCTGCGCCGTCGCATCCTAACTTGCACATAGTTATAAGTTTAGGCATGAGCGCGCATGCACAAAGCCAAACCACAACTCAATCTAATGCATGATACTGCGAGTACATATAAACAAAATAAGTCCCTCATGCAACTGTTACATTTCTTAATCCAGATCTTAGTCAACTCATAAAATTCACACAACTCAGCTTTCTTTTTATTGCTATCCACAATTTCTTGTATCAACTTGATAATTTTACCCCCCCCCCACCCCCCCATCCTTATTCCCTCAGATAGAGGTTTGTCTTCCACAATAATGGGTGCCTATAACCAATTATTCTCAGACATTTAATTTGACTTTGGGTGACTAATTTTATTATCTATACTTGTTACTCATGTTTTTGCTATCTGTTGTCATGAAACCATCTTCCTAGACATTATCTCCTTCTTTTTGGGGGAGGGCTTGTATAGTATATGTTCTGTTGTCATGAGACCATCCTACTGAGCATTACCTACTAAATTTTTTGGAGGGAGGGTAGTGTTGTATATGTTCGTTCGTCATGAAACTAACCTCTCAGAAGTTCCTCAGGGTTTTCAAACGTAAACGCTTACAAAAAGTAGAATCTCATTGTGTATGTCAGTGTGTGTGGGGGGGTGGGGGGGGGGTAATTGAGTGTGTTTGCTAATCTACAATAATATCGGAAAATATAGTAAATGTCAATTTCGAAATCGTATTCAAAAAAATAATAATTTGGTACCCAAAAAAGAAACACTCTAATATCTATGTATCTCAAGTTTTGGCCCCATGAAGGGACCCCTTGATTTCTGAGAACTTACGCTGAAGTAAAATGGCAAAAAAAGAGCATGCACCTCTGGCGAGCTTTTTCTTCATATTATGTTTCGTTTTTTTTTAGATGAGGATTGATAATTTGTATTATTTGGACTACTGTTCTCATCTTGAATGTTATTCTCGCAACGTTTCGGCCGATGTAACCTCCAACCGTCTTCAGGCACGTCTTGTCGAAATCGGGAATCACTCCGGAATAAAGAGTTCTGTGCGAAATTTCGTGTCGTACAGATTCCTAGTTCAACAAGAAGCATCTGAAGTCGGTCGGAGGTTACATCGGCCGAAACGTTGTAAAAATAACATCAAAGATAAGAACAGTAGTCCAAATAATCCAAATTCTTCTTCGTATTTATATATTTAAGAGTAAAAAAAAAAGAAATTACCTCCTCTTTAGCGGGGGGGGGGGGGCAGTGTAATATATGTTCGTTATCATCATACCATTCTCCCAGGTTAGCCAATGTATGCTCCCTCCTCTTGAATACATTTGCTAGTTTATTTAATGATGGAAACGAACATATCCAACAAGATGTTTACCGTGGCCACGGGAAATTCAATGTAATTTTGAAGTTTTTGTAACGTTACACCTTTCGTAACGTTCGGTGGCAGATTCATTTACGACCCCACTAGATGGCCATTCTTCATCTTGTTGGTGTGAATCTCACTGGCATGTTATATATATAATAGTTGCTCAGTGGATAGTGACGTCTCTCTGTTCCTTTCTCTTCTTTCTCATTGTTGTTAAGCCGTTGTCACAGTCGAAGTAAAGATATAACAGCAGAATCTTCCCCTATTATTTCTGTAATAAGTAGTGATGGGACGATTTCAATATCTTTCCTTGATTCCGATACAGTTACCTATTCTGTTTTAAAATCCTGATTCCAATACAATTACAGATTTCTTTTCTAAATTCCCGATTTCAATACAATTACCGATTCTAAAATCGCCCCAAAACATAAAATTTCTTGGGCTGGAGAGGGGTGGGGGTGAGGTAGTGATTGAGCGGAGAGCCATCATCTACTTTTAAATGTAGATATAATTTTCTTTTTAATTTGACAAACTTCTTAATGTTTCTGAATTTTTGAGATGAGGATAGATAATTTGCATAATTTGGATTATTCGGACTACTGTTCTCATCTTGAGTGTTATTCTCACAACGTGACGGCTGCTGTAACCTCCCGCCTTCTTCAGGTATATCTTTTCGAATTCTGGAATATTTCTGTCAAACTCGGGAATCTGGACAGAATTTCGAACGGAACCCTTTATTTCATCCAGAGTAGCATGCTCTCGTTCCGTCAGCCATGACTGGGAGAAGTCTTCAGTAATTCGCAATTCTTCGTTATCGCCCGCACCGAGGATTCAACCATCCAGATTTCCGAGTTCAGCAACAAAAATATTGAGGGTAACACTCAAGATGAGAACAGTAGTCCGAATAATCCAAATTATACAAATTTCTTAATGTTTCTCCTTTAGTATTTTATCCAAGATTTTGATAAACTCATTATGAGATTTTATCTATATTTTTCACTTATGCCATTTTCTTCTATTCATCCACTCGTGCCATTTTTACCTAAATTTGTTATGATCTATAAATCTTAGTTTTATTGGTAGTTTAAAATCAATAAATATTTATCATTATATCTTTATTATTACCAGCAATGGAAGAAAAAAAAAAAAAATTAAACGAATCGTTTTTGGAATCAGAAATTAGTCTAAAACTTTTCAGATTCCGAAACTCTAAAAAGTTCTGATTAATCGTCCCAACACTAACAATAAAGTAACAGTTTAGAAGAATAAAAAAAAAAACACCAACAACATTTGTATTTGTTGCTTTATTCTCTTTTGACTCCATCACATGGCCCGGCGGCGGCAGCGGCTCAACAAAAAATGGCTATGAATCTTGTTGATATGTTGTAAATAGTTGCTCAGTGGATAATGATGTCTCTTCGTTTTTTTTCTCTTTTTTCCCCCGTTTTTGTTAAGCCATCGTCATAGTCAAAGTGAAGATATAACAGCAGAAATTTCCTGTTTCCTTTACTTCTATAATAAGGTAACAGTTAAGAAAAAACACCAACAACATTGCAGTGCTGTAAAAGAAATCAACAAAGTTACACATTACGTACCCTTCCTATCACCCGCCCGACCTTTGATTAGTATTTTGTAAAGGAAATCTAACATATTTACACCCTTTAAACTTTTCGGCTACTTATCCTTATCGAGATTATTATATGGAGAACGTTTTGGTCGCTGTGTAGCATTACGGTAAACCAATTTTTCTTATTCTAGACCGTAAGAAAATGGCCAGATTCTAGTAGTACACAGATGGCGTCGTCTTTGTTGACACGTAAGTATTGGCTCAGTGGATAGTGACATCTCTCTGTTCTTGCTGTAGAATTTTCGCATGAGAACATATGCTTCAATGCCTGCTTTGTCCCATTCAGTTACCTTATTTGTGTACCGATCAGCAGGGAAAGAAAAAGTTTCACTCCATTAGGCGTCTCTGATGGATTCCCAATCAGCCCACTGGTAGTATCTCGTCGTTTTGAGCAACGGCTCATCGGCTTTGGACGAGATTTTAGGGTGATATCAATCATTACCACAAGGTGATCAGTGTTTCTGAGCAGGCTATGGGAATCCGTCACACAAGCCCTTGGCAGTGAGGTAAAGAACAGGTTGAGAAGTGAGGCTTGCTGGTCCACACAATCAGGGATGCAGGTTGGGAAAGTGACAGTCTGTGAGAGGGAGTGTACTATAGAGAAACTATACGTGGAGTTACCAGCTGTGTCTGTATAGCTGGAGAATCCAAGACAGTCATGGTGATGTACATTAAAATCCCCAAATACATGCATTTGAGCACTCGAGTCAAGTGAGAGTGCTGTATCTATGCTTTCAGAGACAAAGTTAAGCAGGGTACAGTCCTGGGTCGAAGGAGAATGGTATAAGAAATATAAGTAACTAACGCTGTTCTGTAAGGTTAATCTAAAGCACATAAGCTTGATCATTTAATTCTAGTCTATGTTCTCTAGTCAAGGGGAGGGTGTTCTGAGTTACCTATTCTTAAATTTCTTTTTCTTTTTTTTTCATTTAATCTCAAGAACAATCGAAACAGGCATTTCTCCGACCAGTAGGGTGAAAATAAGGCACACGGGATAAAACAAAAATAAGAAAATAAAAATTAAATAAGATAGCAAGTTAAAATTAATAAAAAGTACCAGTCATATTTAAAGCATGCAAAAAAAAATTAGCTATCGCCACCAAATTGCCTACATTAAGCCTTGTTTATTCCTAATGCTTTTCCTGTACTTATCTTCTTCAGCTTGTGTTGAGGACCCTTTCTAAGATGTAGCTCACCATAGTTTTTTCCCTAATGTGTCCGGCCCAAAATATTTGATAGCATATTACTAAACACTTGGGCATTTTGCCCCGACAAAGATCTGTGTTAGGAGTTTTTCTCTGTCACTTGATATTGAGTATACATCTTAGGCAGTTTGATGTTTACGGAAAGGCATCCAGGTTTCAGTACAGAAGAGCGAGCACTCACTCACTGGTATAGTTGATAATATCACAAGCTGGCCATACTCTTATTTTCAGTCTTCTGAAAGACTTACATGCTTTATGGATGCACAAAGAGACATCTTTTGACAGTGTACCACCCAGCTAAACAAACCTGTCATCCATTCCTAATCTTATTCCATGAACCAAGACATTAGGCTTGGTATACACTCCTCCAGGTGCAGGGGTAAACATTTCTTTGATCTTTGTGAGGTCAAAAGTTCTACTGAGAAGCGGTTCATGATATGCTGCATGTCAACTTTCATGTATACCAAGAAGTCAGTGTCGTCTGCATAGAGAAGCTTTCATATTCTTCTTAAATTTTTGAACTTCTTCAGTTGTAAACCGCAAATAGATTCTCACTGTCACAGTCCTGGAAAGTGTGTGCAATCATGACAGCAAAAAAGATAGAAAAATAACATGGGAGCAGTAATGTCACCTTGCTTTATGCCGTTGTTAATAGAGATTTAATAAGACAGCCGGGCACACTTCATATTTTGACATAGGATAATACTTGAGTGTGGTCAAGCATCTAAGTGCATATCCGTTTACCGTGTCAGATACATTGGTTAACAAAAACCCAATAAAAATTCATATGTTGCTTAATGCACTTTGCTTGCAGCAAATTCCATATTAACTGTCTCCCTCTCACCCCTAGAACCATTCTGGAATTCCGGGATAGCCACAGCATAAATATCCTTTCTCAGTCTGTGAAGCAAGAGTCTTGCAAACATCTTGCCAACTGTCTCCAATAAGGTGAAATGATAGTTACAACATATTGCTTTGTCACCATTTCCTTTGTATAAAATTTTAAAAAAATCACAGGATACCATCGATAAAATCCTGTGGGAATCGGTGTCCTATTCCAACTATCGATGATATTATCAGCAAAGACTATCATCAAGTCCCGAGGACGTCTGGTGGGCTTAGTGGGGCACCCAAGATACATAAAGAACCGTGTTTGAGAGTAAGGTAATGTTGACATACCAGCAAAAAAAGGTAAGCAATGAAAAATCCTTTTTGTGTTTTCGAGTCTTCATTCATGAACAAACCTGCGAAAGATGAGGCTTTGTGAAATGCTAGAATTCATTGACTGAAGAAAGGCAAGTGTTTCTTTTCAATCTTATGTAATGTGACATCCTCAATGTAGATATTGGTATCCTTAACACACAACCATTTGAGGAACTTTACAGTCTTTCGTATGTGGCTCCTGCAAAGTGAAATAGGGGTGAATACATTACACCTTGAGAGCTTACAGCAAGCCATTATCAATTAAAAATAAAAAAACTGCTTTAGAATAAATAAAATGAAGGTAATAATAAAACAAACAATAAATAAAAGTTATTTTGTCTTTATTTTTTCATTCAATTTTATATTTTGATGATTTACCATACATGTCAAATTTTAATAAGAAAACAAAAAAAAGAATGCAGCTTTCCCCCATAAATTGCCATTCTTATACAAAAATATTAATTCATGATGAAGTTTGTATTAAATGAATGTGTTCAAAAAAACAAAAAAACAACTTTTTTGCATAAAGATATGAAAAAGAGAAAAGAAGGTTAGCCATGTTTGTTTTGAACAAAGTATATCATATATATTGTTGTTATTTTTAATTGATTTAATTCTTCCAGCCATAGAGAAAAGGAAGAAGAAAAGTTCAACATCTGTATGACTGCCACATCACCACTACGCCTACTTTTACAGCTAGACGTTACCAACTACTTCAGAGAGAGAGAGAGAAAGAGAGAGATGCAACAGTTGTTTCTCTCAACGAAGAGAACGTGAAAGAAATACATGATAAAAAAGCAACAGAGTTCCTGCTTCTGTGAATTTGATTTTTAAAGTGATTTTGACTAGTTTTTAAGTACACTTATACAAGAAGCTACAGAATTGAAATTTGGATAACACATACAATGTAATATAGGTGGGGACATCGGTAAAGATCAAGGTGCAGTTCGAGAAGAGCATGCAGAGTACTTTGTCCAGTTCTGCTCAAGTCATCAAGTATAGCAAGATTCTATGTGGGTTGGTGAAAATAAAGTTAAAAACGGTATTTTCCACGTAAAGTTAAAAAATAAATAGAGAATGGAAAATTCCATTTAAAGTCAAGTTAGAGGTTAGTAGTATGTGAAAGGATATGACGTTGTGGGAGGAAGTATGTGAGAGAAATGTGAGAGTTTCTGCTTCAGAGAATTAGACGTCAAAGTCGTTTTGAGTACTCCTCCTCCATATGGTAGATGGGTGGGAAGGAACATGTAGTTTATGTTGATGTATTTGCTGCAAATTGTTGCAAAAAGCAAATCAAAACTCAGAGTAATTAATAGAGTTATTTGCTGTTCTTTTTAATGGCTTCTCTTACTTCAGTCACCAAGAGAAGGGCGAAGAGAAAGTTCAATATCTCTATGGCTGCCACATCACCAATTACTTCAGAAACACAAACAGTTGTTTCTGTGGGGGTTCGAAGAATATCCTCACACTATGCTACACATTCAAGACTTGTGAAAAACTCAATGCAATGTGAATCTTTTCCAACATACCTGTTAACCTGCTAGAGCAAAAAGTGAACTTTGTTTCAAAATCACACATTAATGTAGACACACTTTACAAAAATGTCAGTTTTTCCATTATTACTAGTGTCTGCATTCACCATGTTTGGGTTGAACTAACTTCCTCCCTGGCGTGCACTACATCTCGAAACCATAGCAGCCCACGTGTTGCAGTCCTGAGCAAGGTCGTAGGAGATGGCTCGCCACTTACGATTCCACTGCCAAAGACCAACTACTTGTGGACCAGAGTGTTGCATTTGCCAGAGAAATTTTCTTTGGGATTTGTTTAAGGGTAGCGATCAAAATCCTGTTCTTTTTTTCCTTTATTTTTAACTAGCAGGGCTCACGGCGTTGCCCGGGACAAAAGTGTAACATATTTCTATTAAAACTTGTATCTTTCTCCAACTCCTTTTTTTCCTCCATCCAGCCCATTTCTCTATGGATACACACACACAAACACACAGAGACAGACAGACAACTTTCCTTTATATGATAGATTCCTCTAGGAATGAGTCAGCATCTTCTTTCCAAATTAGTACATAAAATGCATAATGGCTATGCTAACTGTGATAAAAGCAGGCAGTCATTTTTGCATTGGGCCTCTTCGAACAAGGCCATGAAATGATTGAAGGATGATTTTGGTCCCCTAAAGAGTTATACCTGCAAATTTTACAGTAGGAAAATGGAGACTCTCGATGTAACATGAACACAGTCTTGAATAGTAATTGGTACGTTGCTAGTATGTCTGATAATTTGGGTTCCCAGGGCGACGTTTAAACATATGCAGGATATCAGGGTTATGAGGTCAGCGAGTATGTATTCAAATGTCACCTCAACCTGGTAACCAGAAGCGGACATGACATCACATAGTTCAAAGAGGGAGGGAATGAGAGAGGTAGGCAGTCAGTTGGAAGTCTCAGAGCGAACCGGACGGGTAGAGATGACTTAAGATCGACGATAAACAAAAAGGGCCCTAAATATCCGTAGCTCATGATGCCCTTCGCCGCAGCTAGCAGACGAGAAGGCAACACAAACATCTCAATAAAGTGTCCTTTCTTCAAATTCGAGTACGTTCTTCGTTCCTTTGTGCAACATTAATTTCAGGTGCCAAGTCGATGAGAGTGAACACAGGGCAAGATCGGACTGTGAACTTATAATTGTGATCTGCAAGTGATAACAAGCTGTTTATGAACCCGTGTATTTTAATTGATTGTGACCTGTGAGACATTAGAAATCCCGTCAGAGGGGAGGTATGTATAACAGGAGAATGCATTTATATATCCAAGAGAAATTACATGAATGATCCTCGCCCAACAATAAAATTTTTTTAAAAAGTTTGCGTTCCCTTCATAATAGTGCTTTTACGAAAAGGATGAATCCATCACTTCTACACTTGAATCTGAAATAAAATGGAATTATTTTTATCTTTTTATATTAATTGTTTGATATTGGGCGAGTAAATCCACTAGTATATAAAATAGCTAGTTGAGAATAACAAGAAATGGAAACTGCTGAGAGTTCAGGTCAACTTGGTTAAAATTGATAGGCTGTGAGAATATAATAGAAACGGATATGACATCACATGGCTCAAGGAAAGGGTGTAATAGAGAATAGATGAGTCCGTTTGAGAGCATGCAGTGCGTGTAAAATTATATGGGCTGATAAAATATAATTAATTAGTGACTTTGATCGCGCGCACTCTTTCTCTCTCTCTCTCTCTCCATAAGTTAATCCTTTTTGAAGGTATGAAAGATGCTTATTTACCAGGCAACGTTCCCTCGGTCTGGAAGGATTACTTGACGCACGTACAAAAACATGCAGCTTTCAAGTTATGAATACAATTTGTGAACTTTAATGTTTCTCTAATGATTACGGAACTTGACACAAAGTTGAAACGCAACATAATGAGTCACCGCTTATCAAGACCCAATGGCCACTCAAGGATAAGGGTTAGTGAGTTTGTTGAACGATGAAACACCTTGAGAGGATTGGAGACAATAGATGAAATGGGCAGAATTTGATTAAAAGGATGGCAAAACAAGAATTATTTATCAATGGACTTGAAAAAGACTATGTTGTAGTCAGCTGGGAAGCAGCCCCAAGGTATTGTGCTCCACAAACGGGATGTTCTTGGAGGTTCTCTTTAGTTTTAGGTACACAGAGAAAGATAGAAAAATTATTTACAGTGGTTGTAGATAGACGAGTTTTTGCGGTTTACAAATCTTTACTCGACAGAGAATACAGAAATAAAAAAAATGCATGAGGAAACTAAAAAATTATTTTTTAAATTTAAGAGGTTTCTTTTTAACATTTCCATATTTTTTCAATGTTAAACTTCTCATAAATCTCAAAATATTGAAATGTTTTTTTTTCTTTTTGTAATCTGGCACTTTCGGTTTAATGGTTAAATGGCAATGTGGTAGTGTCAGAGCTATGCAGTCTTCAATTCCAGTTC
The DNA here is from genome assembly GCA_963556195.1 of Sepiola atlantica. Classification (NCBI taxonomy): domain Eukaryota; kingdom Metazoa; phylum Mollusca; class Cephalopoda; order Sepiida; family Sepiolidae; genus Sepiola; species Sepiola atlantica. The sequence continues at coordinate 133,429,899 of OY744516.1, read as the reverse complement.
TTAGCCGAGCCACCCATAGCAGACAGGTTTAACACCAAAGGGTTCTAGTGAAAATCCAAAAGAAGTTTGTATCAGGATCTGTCGGCATCTGTTCGTTTCTGCCTCTGTGCGTGGCAAGCATAGGCGTGAAACCGCAAATCAATAGAGTGAGAGTGACAACGTTGCTTCTGTTCCATTCCTTTGTGTGTTCTGGGCCAAACCTTGCCCGACTTCGCATGCAATCATTAAGCCTTGTTCTCAGTTTCAGAAGTAAAAACCTGCAATTTTGCAAGTTAACAAATAGCTGTGACCAGCGAGAACTTCATGCAGACCAGACAATCCTGAGGCACGATCTTCATGAGCCGTAAACAGAAGCCTGACTCGTTTAACAACACAAACAACAACAGAATCAAACTGGTCCAAAAAGTCGTACTATGTTGGTTCATACGAATTTACTTATTTTAAAATAGTTAATAGCATGGGAAATAGAAATTAAGGTTCAATTTCTAACAGGGCAGATTGTCTTCATACCCTACAAATACTGTTAGGTGAATGGCAGACTGGACTCTCTAACCTTGAGAGAAAAATAAAAAAAATAAATAATAAGTCTGAAGTCAAAACTAGGAATTACATTTTTTTACAGCTGTATATACTCTACAAAACAAAATCAAATTCTTATGTCTTAGATGTATATTTAGATAAACAAAAATGCACATTTAGATGAACAAAAATGCATTTAGACGAACAAGAATGCACATTTAGATGAAACTTTAGATGAACAAAAATGAACGTTTAGACGTCACAAAACTAACAAATGCTATAGATTTTAACAGAATTTTTTTCTTCCGTGAAAAATGAAATATACAGTTTGCTATTTCTCACAAACATGCGTGGCCACTGACTAAGTTTTTTCCCAAAATCAATTAAAGTGTGTTTCTTGAAACTGCTCGCGTTTATCGTGTACACATCTTGACGACTACAAACGTAAATGTTTCCGCTGCTGTCCGTGCAAACATCCGACGTCTCTCTGCCCGCATCGGCACTGTACGTGTATTGAAGTTTACCCTCTAAATTGTAGCAATGTATTTTTTCCGCTACAAAATCAAGCATCAGGAACGTATCGGTAGTTGGCCCACAGGATATCCTGTGGTTGCAACTCCACTTTCTTGGTGTATTCAGAATAATTTTGAGGACAGTTCCGTCGGGTGACAACATATCAACGTGACTGAACTTGTCGAGAGCTAAAATTTTTCCGTAACAATTACAGAGTGACGTGTATTTCTTTTCCGTTCTTATATGCTTCAGCAAAGACATCGAAGATTCTTCTTTATTTCTTTCCATCAGAAACAAGTCATGGCTACCAGCAACAATTCCCATAGTGGTTGGTCCAAAAGAACACATATCCAATGGCGATTCCATTCCTTCCGGCTTGAACGAATAGAGTAAAGCATCCTCGGCATCATACTCTCTCAAATCCTTACCAAAAAAGTCGCTCACCAAGACATGAGATTCTTCGGTCACGAATACGGATGTAATCATTCGTTCCATTTTATCGACCAGTTCACGGCCAGAAAAAAATAGCCGGAGTTTTGACGGAGGGTACTGGGAAACAAAATCTTCGGTGCATTTCATGTGTAAAGACTCTTCCAAAGAAGGTAACTGGGAAGACACATTTTGGAGATTTTCAAGCTGGCAATTTCCCACACTGTAATCTTTCAGCATCTGAAACATCTTTATGTACCAAGTTTTATATGTCATCGTAACACGAGACTGGCACTGGATGCTGTCTACGTGAAGACTTTCCAGTGCAAGCCATTTTGATTTTAATCTTGGAAAGTGGAGCATGACGTCGACATTATCGGCCAGATTCATCAGCTGTTGAATACTGTTATTAAGTATTTCCAACTGTTGAAAGTGGTTTTCTTTTAAGCGGATCATTTCTTGTATTGACTCTATTTCCTTCTCTGTCTTGGCTTCCAAATCGATAATAAGGGCGGTCGTGTTCTCCTTTAATCGACGTACAACTTCCTCCGCATGTTCACAGATTTCCTTCTTACGTTCGGAACAGAGTTGTAATCGCTCACTGATATGGTTCTTCATTTCTTCATTCTGTAGCCTCATGGATCCAGCAAGCAGTGCCATCTTTTCGAGTACTGACTGCCCCTCACCTCGTACGTCTGGTGCTACCTTTTCAACAGACACGGCCCAGGAGCAAGCCTTTTCCCCAGAACAATGCTCCAGAAGACAGAAGGAACACATACACACTCCACATTGCGGACAGTACATCTTAAATCGCTTTTCATGGTTGGCACATTTTGAAGGCGATATAAAATTTTGCAATCTCTGGCTTTCGCCGTCAGCCAAGTTAATAACATGATCATGTGGACGGAGCTTCTGATGCCAAGTCTCACATTTTTCACAGAGATGTTTCACGCAGTCCTGACACCAGAAGGCAGCAACAGCACTAGTGTTCTCATCTACACAGATCTCACAGGTATGCTCACTTTGTTGGATTTCACGTGCATGCAAAAGTTTCTGAAAAAATTCATCCAGCTGTAAGCAGCCATCTGTCTGGGTAGCGTTAGCCAATTCCGTGTGGTTGCTTTGACATACTGGACAACATAGATTAGCATCTTGTTCAAAATGCTCTTCGTCTGCACTGAAGGTCTTCTCAAAGCAGGAGTCACAGTAAGAATGAAGACAAGCCAATGTTTTTGCCTGTGTTTGAAGGTAAGAGCTGCAGAGAGCGCATTTAAGTAAGATGTCAACATCCTCAAAAGTAGCCATTTTCTGTCTGAATATGACAATGAACGGAGTTACCTAAGGACAAATGTAGACACTCAGATTAAGGACTATTTTTAATTAAAAAAAAGATAATGAAGTTTTCTATTTCTTTGTGACCAAGCTGCAAATTATTTGTACTTCAGATTCCTTGATACAAGCTTTATCTTACTTTTTACACATAGGTACCATAAAAGATGAAAATTCTCTTTTAAATTTTTAATCGATAACAGTATTTTTCTTGCACTTCGCAGTCGAGCTTTTGAAGGTCCTAGCAGTTTAAGATGAAGCCTCAGAAAATTTCCTCATTCCTCAGCAGTCTCTTGCTTAACCACCAGGTGAAACCTGCAAGAAAAAGATATAAGGAGTTGAATAGAATAGGATGAGAGTTCTTAGGTTAGTAGATGTAGAACAGTTAAGGTAGCAAGGCGAGTTCACAGGGGAAGGCCAAGGAAAACATGGGAGGAAGCAATAAGAATAGACTTGAGAGAAAGAGGGATAAATAAAGACCTGGCCAGAGATAGGTTAGTTCATTAGTCAATTTATAAAAAAACGTCTAAAGTATGCCAGAATGTAAAACAGACTTTTAACTGAAGATGATGATGATGATGATGAGAATATGACTTAGTTTGTATTTTTTTTTTACTATCATATCAGCCCTTTTTGGGTTATTTAATGCAAAAATAATACCTATTGTAAACAATTGAACATAAGTTGCTATTTTTACCGATAATTAGGGGTGGATGAGGGAATTTCTAAGGTCATACTTTTTCACAACGATATTAATAGGTTGTTGTTGCAATAGCGTTCACCCTGGGCGGGTTGAACTGGTTTCTTCCCTGGCCTGCACTACACCCCTCAATCATGGCGTCCCATGCACGACAGCCCCGAGCAAGGTCCTACGAGATGGCTAACCAATCGTGATTCCACCATCGAAAGCCAACCACCTGTGGACCCGAGAGCTCAGTTAAGCCCTAGTTGTTGCACAAGTCCTCAGCTGTTCACTGATACACTTGTGCCACCCAGATAGTGATGATTACAGTTACATACCCAAACCATTGTAGACCATATTAGTAGGTATCACAAACCAGCCTAGTTCACAGTGTAAAAACAAGTAAATATAATGAAATTACCTTCAATTTTAACTTGTGATATGCAGTTTACTTTGGGAGGGTTATTTTGATAAAATTTGGATGTAAATAAAATTTTAACTTTTTCTATTTAGAACTGTACAATTCTTTTCACTTGTGTCATTAAATTTTTTTTTCCCCCAGACTACTTCAAGGTGATGAGCAATTTATTTTTTTGTGTGAAAAAATGTCAGTGTTTTTCAAATTTGGTGCGTGCGATATTGTGCATCTCTATGCATATAAAGATAATCTCATCTTAAAGAAAACAGGCCACTCGTCGATATGGTGGGCTTAATATAGGGTTTTAAGTTAACTTTAATAAAATAAAAATCCAAGTTGAAAACTTTAGTGAATGAAATATGAAAATTTTTTTTGCCCAATTAACAAATTGCATTTCCGTTGGTGGGGTTTAAAAAGATCAGACAACTTAGAAGCATGCGAGCAGAATTTAGGGACGACAACCGGATAAGTAAATGACGTAAGAGAGAGAGTATGTGTGTGTATTTCGGTAGATTTTGCAGTAGTGTGATCGGTTAACCAAAATAGGCTAAGAAATAAGATTAAATAGAACCCTTCGTCTTCATAAACAACATATGGTTTGATCAATGAACTACGTCTACCTCTGCATGTGGCAAGCAAAGACGTGTCAGGTATGGAACCGCAAGTCAATGGAGTGAAAGTAGCAATGTAGCTTCTTTGCCATTCCTTTGAGTCTTCGGGGTCAAACCTTCACCGACTTTGCATGCAACTGCTGAACCTTGCTGTTCTCGATGTCAGGAGTAAACACCTATAATCTCGCAAATTAACGAACAGCTGAGACCAATGAAGACTTCATGCAGACCAGACAATCATAAGGCACGATTTTTGTGAGCTCCATAATAATAAATTACATATTTATATATATATATATATATATAAGCGAACGAGAAAACAAATCTCAAAATCGGAACATACAGTAAAATTGGTACTAGTGAATAAATATGAAAAAAATGGCACAAAACAAGAACAATTCGATAACGGAAAATTAGGATTCTTCAGGCTAGATTCCCTCCCCATCAGGTTTAAATACAGGCTACCTCCACCCATAAGCAAAAGTTTACCAACCCCAGGAAAAACTCTCAAAAAAGCCAAAAAACCCTTTACTTGTTTTTTTTGTTAATACTGAAAATTAACCGATCTCAAAAAAATGGATAAATATTTCCAGAAAGATTTACTGTTATTTTCATTTTTCTTAGTGAAAAATAAGCAAAAAAATGTCTATTTTTGACGAAAGTGTAAAATATCTTTAAAAGGGCTAAGCCTCATATATTAAAGTATATACTTTTTTGAAATCCTTGATTTATGGGCTATCTGATCCAATAAACTTTATGTGAGGCTTAGCTCTTTTCAAAATAATTTTCCTTTAAATATTTCTTCGTAATAAGAAAATTTTAGAAATATTAAATTTTTTTTACCGATTATAAGCTATAGCAATTACGGGTCTTCAAATAGAAAATATTAGTTGCAAATTAATGTAGAATGCTTTATATGTTGTTAAATTACTTGTTACTGTTCATAAATTGTAGCATACATATCCATTTTTCCAGAAAATATTAACAATCCCCCACACCCCCACCCACCCCAATAATTTGATGAAATTTGGTAGGAATTTGCCAAAAAAATTAGCAAAACTAGCGTATTCCGGACTATTTTTTGATGAAATTTGAATTTGCAGCAACTGATAATGGTAATTGAAATTTATTGCTGATTAAATAAGATATTCAAAACACCATCATTACTGTCATTACAAAGTACTACTGTTAGTTTGTAAAGATAACACTGCATTGCTGTCCCCGTTGGGAATTTTCCTGGTAGTGCTATTTCTGTTATTCGGTAGAATTTCCCACTAGCAACCATTTAAACTTTCTTCATAGTATTTCCTATTGTAGCAATTGTTTCATGACATGAATATTTTCATTTCAGCTCAATATGATGGAAGAAACTAGCAGTGTCCATTACACAACAACAAATCTTCCAAGTTATCATTGATTAGAAGGCCGCAGTTTGCATCATTCCAACTCCCTGATTATGACGCTTGTATCAGCAAATGTGCAAAAGAATTCAATGTAATCCAGGATTCTGCTGATTGGTTGGATTTCTTCAAATCATCCTGGATGCAATTCAGTCGTTTAAAAGAGTCAGCACAAGAAGAAAAGTAATTCAGTTGTGTTCAAAGTTGCTGTCACAGAAGTAAAGTTGTTTGATGCTGCTGTTGTGGAGACCGAAGATGTTATATTAAAGAAAAGAAAAAAGCGTTTCAATGATCTTGGTGCTCGAATGATGAAAGAGAGAAGTGAATGGTCTTCTTTCTCATATAGATGAATTTGTGCAGAAAGAGTGTTCAGAACTGTCCAGAACTCAACTTCTTGGTTACTTGATCCATCGGATCAATTTGAAGTCAAAGAGGATGGTTGCTAAGGTTGGTCATGATCTATTTACTGAGACTGTCGATGCATCACACACATTTGAGCTAAATGAAGCAATTGCACTAATGCACGGATTAGTCCTAAGTAAAGAGCAGATGAGAAGGCTGAGGTTGATACTGTTTAAGAAAGGGATCTCATTTCCAACCAGCAATGAACTCCTTGCAGTTTGAAACAAGTTACGTCCAACTGTAACTGCAGTTCTTGATAACAAGGGAGTCATGGTACAATACGAAAACCTTCTTAAAATGACTTGAATCAGTTTTGACACAGCTGACATCCAACGGTGATTTAAATGTGGAGACAGAAGAGCTTGAAATGATCTAGGATAGTGCAGGACAACAAGTCGTGTGGAAGTCGAAGAGCATGATTGATGCTGAAGAGAATATGTTTCAGTGGGGCATCACACCACTCAGGCTAATAAAAAGATACCAAGATAGATTAACAGTTTCTTTGTGGGGAAAATGACACTCCCAAAAATTGCATCTTATTTTTCTTAACGTAAATACACTAGACCAACTTGACAATCAGCTGAATCCAATCCATTCACTGTGGAGGTCCCCAGATGCCGGAGACCATTCTACTCTAATAGCTGCTTTCCTCGTGCTGCCAGCCTCTGGAACTCCCTCCTTGCTCCCTGTTTCTCCGACTGTACCGACATGCAGAGGTTTAAAACTAATGTAAACAGACATCTCGCTACACAGCTCCTAACTTAAAATGACACCCTAATTCTCAGTAACCCCTTACGTCTATAGTGGCGGCCTGCCTTGTTTGAGGGCGAAATCTGTTCAAAAAAAAAAAAAAAAAAACTTACAATTCCTTTCAAGGAAAACTACACCTATTGAATAGCTCACTGATGCTATGTGTAGATTACTTTCTGATCCTGGTGTTGTGAAGCAGACCAATCAATGGCATCCTAAAAAGTACTGTACTGAATGTGGTGCAAATGATCACACGAAAGAAATTTTGTTAGCCATGTTGAAGATATTTTACTTGATTAATAAACAGTTGTAATTCATATCCTTTCATTCATCCATATTGATATTTCCCTAGCAATTCTTGTTGAATATTGATCAATCTCTTCTAATGTTTTTAGTGTTTATAACTGATTGTAGTTATTTATTGTTTTATTGATTTCAATCACATTATTAATGAATATATGATTGAATATAAGTTTTTCAGTTCCAAGTATAGTACTGAAGATTCTTAATCGTGGAACCACTTCTATAATTTTGTTTGCTGAGAAAGTTTTCCGTCATATTGTTGATTGTTATTTTACCAAGTCACACTCGAAATGATGATCTTGATTAAATTTTTAACTCCCAACAGGTTTTATTTACTTGTTTGACTACATTCTATAGTAAGGTCTAAAGGGAACATTTTTTGAAAACTAAAAAAAACAACTTTTTGACTTGGCCCCCCCCCCCCCCACTTTACGGTCATCAATAATGAAGTTATATATGCATGTGTTTAACGGCCCCACCCCCACTTTTATAACTGTGCCGCCGGTCCTAAAGATACTCCTAGGAAGGTCATGCACCCTCAAATTAAGTATATTTTATCATGAAATAGTATTCGAAAGTACTAGTTAACTTTTTCTCCATATATTTTTGACTGTAACAAACCTCATGCCCCTATTTCCACAAATTGGCGATCTGAATCCACATATTTCACCCCAAACAAGGCAGGCCGCCACTGTAGACGTAAAGGGTTACTAAGAATTTGGGTGTGGGTTTTGGGTGTCACCCCAAGTTGGGAGCAGTGTAGCGAGATGTCTGTTTACATAAGTTTTAAACTTCTGCATGTCGGGGAAACAGGGACGGAGTTCCAGAGGTCAGCAGCATGAGGAAAGAAGCTATTGGAGTAGAATGGTCTCCGGCATCTGGGGACCTCCACAGTGAATGGATGGGATTTAATTGATTGTCGAGTTGGTCTAGTGAATTTACGTTGAGGGGGCACCAGAGTAACCAGTTCATCGGAGAACAATACATTGAAGTATTTGTAAAACAAGCACAAGGATTCTACATTGAGGCGATGGGACAGGGGCTGGAGTTTGGTTGACAGTGAGGGACCTATTAAGTTGGCGACTCTTTTTTGGACCTTGTCAAGGAGGGAGAGACTAGTAGATGATACACCAGCCCAGATGTGGCAACACTATTCCATGCATAGGCAGATGGTAGCTTTGTAGAGATACAGGATAATGTCAGGTGTGAGGAGTTTAGCACGGTAGAGGGAGCCCACCTTCTTTGCTGCAGCCTTGGAAATGTCTTCAATGTATTTGTTCCAATTCATGTTACCTGTGAAGGTTAGGCTGACGAGTTTGAATGCTGAACTCTCAGGTAGAGTGTTATTTGTCATGACAATCGGTGGTTCGAGAGGTTTCTTGTAGTTATTGAAAGAAAGGAGCTTTGTCTTTGCGGCATTAAAAGTTACCAACTATTTATGACCCCAATCCACTACAGCCTGAAGGTCATTTTCTAAGGATTCAGCCATTGTTTCGGATATGATCGCGTCCGTTTTGTCAACATGACGAGAGTAAAGTGTGGTGTCGTCAGCAAATAAACCAATTTCAGACTCAATGTCATCAGGAAGATAGTTTATGAAGATCAGGAACAATAAAGGTCCAAGGACAGATCCCTGGGGTACACCAACATTTATGTCATGTTGCTTAGATGAACGGCCACCGAGGACAACCTGGATTTTTCTTTTGGTTAGGAAGGATCTAATTATATTAAGTAATTGCCCAGTAATACTGTATAAGCGTATTTTCAGCAGAAGCTCTTTATGCCAGACCTTGTCGAAGGCCTTGGTTATATCAAGCTTCACCTGCCTTATCCAGTGTATGATACATGCGTTCAGAGATGACCGTTAGGATTTCTGCAGTAGATCGTGCTTGTCTAAATCCATACTGGCGGTCAGAAAGAAGTTTAGCATTAACTAAGTGCCGGACTATCGCTAGATTGATTAAGGATTCAAAGATTTTAGCAAAGATCGGCAGTAGGCTGATTGGGCAGTAGTTCAGAGGATCGGTTCTATTCTCAGAATTCTTGTAGACTGGTACCACAGAGGCAATTTTCAAGTTGTCAGGAAAGCAAGTTTCAGCTAGGCATTTATTGTAGAGTTTGGAGGACAGAGGCTAGTTCAGCAGAGCATTTCTTTATTACTATTACAGGTATAAGATCAGGTCCAAAGGCTTTGGAGGTGTCATGGTTTTTTATGATGTCTCTGACCCGAGATGGGATGATGACCATGTTCTCAAGTGTGGCTTGAGTCCGCAATGGGAATTCAGGGAGGGGGTGGTTTGCTGAGTCCAAAGTAGAGTTTGAGGCGAAACGCTGGGCAAGTAGTTCAGCCTTATCAGCTGCCGTGCAAACCACATCATTGTGGTTTGATAGTGAGGGAATCGTTGATTGACCATTGTTCACCACACTATTGTAGATTTTCCAAAAATCGCGAGTACCTAGTTTCTGTGACTGAATACTTTTTTTGTTAGCTCAGTATACTTTCTCTTTGCTTCACCTATCACGGATTTACAATTATTTCTTAAATCTATGAATTTCTGTCTATTAGTAGCTGACTTATGGCGGCCGAATTTACGGAATGCTTGCTACCTCTCAGCAATGGCAGCTGCACATCCCGAGGTGAACCATTGGGGACAGTGGGACTTGCTAAAGAATTTTCGCCTGGGGACTTAGGCTTCAATGCGAGCTTTGACCCATTCAGTTAACTCATTGCACACTGATCAGCAGGGAGTGAGAAGGTTTCTCTCCATGAGGCGTCGCTGATGTGACCTCTGATTGACTCAAAATCAGACTGCTCGTAGTATCTCGTTATTTTGAGCCTTTGCACGAGTTTTTAAGGTGATATGAATCATTAGCACAATGTGATCAGCATTTCCGAGTGGGCTATGAGCTTTCGTCACACAAGCCTCGGGCATTGAGGTCAAGAAGAGGTCTAGAAGTGAGGCTTGCTGGTCTACTCGATCGGGAATGCGGGTCGGGAAATCAACAGTCTGAGAGAGGGAGTGAGCTAAGGAGAAATTATACGTAGAATTGCCGGCTGCGTCAGTAAGGCTGGAGAATCCCAACCAGTCACGGTGGTGTGCATTAAAATCCCCAAATACATGTATCTGGGCATTCGAGTCAAGTGAGAGTGCTCTATTTATACTTTCAGAGACAGTTTAGCAGGGTACAGTCCTGGGTCGAAGGGGAACGGTATAAGAAATATAAGTAACTAACATTGTGATGTAAAGTCAATCTAAAGCACATGTAGTCTTGGTCATCCGATTCTAACCTATGTTCTCTAATCAGGGGGAGGGTGTTCCGAACATAAACTCCTAGCTCGTGCATATGTTTGTCAGAGTCTTTACGGTAGAGTGGGAGGTAGTCAGTCATGTCAAAATGGTGAGAGGAGATTGAGGATTGAAGGGTTGTTTCACTTGGTGCTAGTATATCCGGGGAGTTTGTCAGGAGAAAGGTTTCTACGTCGTTGATGTTGGTTCTAAGTCCCAGGATATTTGTGAATGCGAGCCTCAAGGGTGTAGGTGTTTTTTGTTAGGCGTTTGGTTTAGGTTTGATTTTATTTTTTTGTAATGACATGTTTGTTTTGTTATAGAGTGGGCTGCGTAAGGTGGGTGCTTGTTAGGTGCCAATAAGCTCACACAACCAGTCCATTAGTCGCGACCTGGTCCATGGGGGTTGTGGCCTCCAGAAAGCCCACCGGAGATAACTGCAGGGTCCCTTTCCATGCGCAACATGGCACATACAACTACACACAGTATTATGCAACTGATGATGGAGCAGCCGTTCTTAGCGCTGCCCAAGAGTTTGGGCCTCTGTCCTGTCAGTCAGAAACAGCAGCCAGACAAGCTGTCTAACGTGTACCCTCAACCTGTCGGAACAAGAGCGACCCAGAGTGGTCAGGTAAGACTTTGCGACGAAAAAACTTTCCCCAAATAGAGAGAAAGAGAAACGGCGTTCATAAAAAAATTGAAATAAAAAAACTTAAAAACAGTTGCAGCACATTAAAAGTATACAGGTCGGTAGATAATTAAATTCTACTGCGCTTGGTATAAGGCATTCGTTATTTTTTTTTGTTTACAATTTCTCGACTGTTAACTATTCTGCACTTTAACCATTTACTCTGTTGTTCCTATTTACTTGCCTCCTCACAAGGGCAGAGTTAGACACAAGGTTTGTTTTTCACTTGACTAGCTAAGAAGCTAAAACTTAACCGAAGGGCTGGGGTTCGATAGGATCAGGTACCACGTGTGCCATGGAAAACGTACTCATACTCGATTCGTTTTCATACACACAAGCTCGCTACTTGTATCCATTTTTTTCAAAAACCGAGGAATGTAATCTTTTTCTATCACATCTGATCTTTACCTTTAGCTAGTGCTTGAAGAACGTGATCAGATCCTGATCAGCAAAAGATTCAACCCCTTGGTCATCTCTCAGACGCGACGTCCACACCACCATTCGCGCTACAGCCAGAATCACGAGAAACACCATTCGTTTCTCTCTGTCCAAAACTTGCCCGATATTGTTGATTATGTAGGATACGTTTAGCGGCAGAGGTTGCTCGGGATTGATACAAGCCGTCACCTCATTGACATACCCCTAGGTACCACCGGAGTTTGCGACATTCAAAAAAGGCATGCTCAGGCGTTTCTTCGAACATGTCGTAGCGGGGAACATCCGGGTGAATCCTCCATTCCGGAACTGTGTTGTATGGCATTATGGGGTAACGCATTCCGGGCCAATCGCCATGGTCAGAGAGAACTCAGAGTTGTTGAGAGGACTCCTATTTAGCGCAGATTTTCTCCTTCGACCACTCCAACCGCCAGGAGTAGAATTCCTTTCTAGAAGACTGAGAAAGCTTTTTCAGCGCAGCAGTCTCTGAAGAACTGTGATTCACCCCTCAGCCTACAACGGCCCTCGATCGAATAGACGAGAATGAGGTCGGGAAGGGCGTTATTGACTGTGGGGTTCCAAAGTTCGACCTAGGAAAGCCACTTTACTCTTAGCCAAAAGGCCAACATTCACGTTTTTATCTGTTTTTACTAATTTTCCAACATTTACTATTACATTTGTCAGCATGGATCTTAGAACCTTTTCTAAGACGCAACAAATGTCAACACCTTAGCGAAGCTACGGTTAACGCTGCTACAGGAGTTTTACATAACTAAAACACAGGAAATTCATTTAAAAAGGTTTATTTAATTTATTTTTGATCAAACTTTTTTAAAAAATATATAAAACTAAGTAAAAAAAAAAAAAATACATTGTAATATTTACTTGTTTCCCCACAAAGGCAGAGTTAGACACAAGGTCAATTTTTAATGTGGGGAAAATATAGTTCCACAAAAATGGATTGAGACAAAAATTTAAATTGCCTCAGTTTAGAAAGATTTCTCCTTTACTGACTGAGGACAGAAAAGATAAAGTATAGTATCAGAACAGATATTACACTTTAAGGTAAACGTTGAGATTCATGTCGAGGACAGATTGCGATAAAAAAATTGTTTATAGGCGATAGAAATGTTTTTTGTTTTTTTTAAAGATTATGACATGAACCTTTTGGAGTTAAAATCTATGGTAAATGATGAGATCGCCGTCCTAAACAGAATGCGATAAAAAATTGTATATAGGCGATAAAAATGGCTACATGTTTTATTTTTTAAGATCATTACATAATGAACCATTTCGAGTTAAAATCTATTTAGTATCACGCATGAAATCTGAAGAAAAACATGTTTAAAACGAGTAAATATGCTAGTATCATCAAAGTTTGTACAAGATGGCATCATATTTGAACCGGAAGTCAGTTCTTATGGAAAAGGCGCACTGAAATAAATCTGAAAATCAGTTTACCCTGCAGTAAATGTAGCAATACACATGAAAAAATTTAAATTGCTTAAAATATATCAATCATAGCACATATAGAAAGAGCTTGATGATCTAAGAAAGAATCTTTTTAAATTTTTTAAATCTGACTAAAAATAAGGAAGTTATGACTATTTTTGTGCCTCGCACAATTGGATATTTTCCCCTCTTTAAAGTATTATGCGTTTTGTCACATTTTTTACACTAATTTTTCAGTAAAAATGTTATATCTTTGTTAAAACACAAGATTAAGCAATGAAATTTACCATATAAGTGTATTTTTGTACAAGGAATCAGAATGTGCCACTGAAAATCTCCAGAAATTAATGGTTTCCAAGTAATCTGCACTAAGTGCACATAAATATGCTGCAATACCTTAAAAATACCATGTATTCATTAAAAGAAAGTTAGAAAACTCAAAGTTGAATTGTAATACATTTTATGTACAAGAAACTAAAATCTAATACTAGGACTGTTTAAAAATGTATATAATCCAAGATTTCTTTGGCATTATTGTAGATTAACACCTTCCGCTAACTCACCCCCTTGCCTCCCCAAAATATGAGATTCTACTTTTTTTATTTAGGCAATTACATGTTAACACCCTGAAAAACTTAGCAGAAATAAAGAAACAAAAACAATTATTTTAGAATTTAGAGTTGAGATCAATTTCACATAAATTGAATATAAATTAATCTCCCATTTCAAGGCCATTCTAGCGTTTTAGGACAGTTAATTATTTTTTCTATGGGAGATAAATCCTGTGCGTTTTTCTTGTTTGTTTTTTGTTTTTTTTAAGACGATTATGAGGGTCTTTGTGGGAGGAGGGGCGGGGGGCTTACCACTTGAACTTCAGGTTATATGAACACCCTGAAAACTTAACAGAAAGAAAGAAAAAAAAACAATTTAGAATGGGAGATTAGTTTCACATATATTTAATGTAGAATAATTCACCATTTCCGGGCCATTCTAGCGTTTTAGGGCATTAATCAATTTTTTTTCTATGGAAAATAAATCATGTGCGTTTTTTTTATGGGTGTCTGTTTTTTTAATTTATTTATTTTATTTTTTTTAGACGATTATGTGTGGTTTTAATGGGCTTTTTGTGGGATTAGGGCTTGCCACTCGGACTTAGGGTTAGTGATAAGGTTAAGGAAGGGGTTTTGTTTTAGATGGAGGTTGCCATTCGGACTTAGTGTTAGGGTTAAGGGAATCTTTTAGGGGTTGGCTTGCCACTCATATTTAAGGTTAATGGTACGATACATTTGAAGAAGGCATTTTTAGGAGGTGGGCTTGTTAGTCGTACCTAGAGTTAGTGGTAGAGTAATTTTTTATCTTATGAATTTCACTAAAAGGCAAGAATGGCCTGGAAATCGGAGATCATTTTACATTAAATTTATATGCGAAACTGGTCCCCCACTCTAAATTCTAAATTATTGTTATTTTTTTTTTTTCGCCAAGACTAAGGGTGTTTGCACGTAATCGTCTAAAAAAGTAGAATCTTAATTTTTTTTAAATTGCCGACTAGAAAGTCATTACTACTAGAAGTTCGAAAATTGAGTGAAAACCAGTATTTCTTGAAGTATTTTTTATAAAAGAACCAAATAGGATTAACTTTTTTAAGCACAAAAAGTATTTTTATCTTACTTTTAAAAGAAGTTTATAAACGAATTTTACAAAGCTTTACAAGACTTAGCTGCTGCTGATTTATTGTTATATCAGCAATACTAGCAGCCATTGTTGACTTTCGCTCAAAAAAAAGGACAATATTTTTTCAGATAAGGTAATTTAAAATTACTATTACCGAAAGACAAAACAACGTACAATTATAATTTTAATGCATAAAAAAAGATGAAAGATTAATTTATTTACTAGTTAGGGTACGAAAAATGTAACAACATTTTCTATATTCGTATTTTCAAATTTTTAAAATTCGTTCTAGAATGAAAATAAACAAAAATCGCCTCGTGTTTATAGCTGCTATTACTGCAGCTACTACAGTCAGTTTTTCAAACTATAAATAGAAAACGTTTTTTTTTTTTCCGGATAGGGTAATGAATTATTATTACTACCAAAAGAGAACACATATATACAATTATAATTTTAATGCATAAAAAAGTAAAAAGATGGATTTACTCACTAATTGGCCGACGGAAATATATTTTTCGAAAATGTTCAACCGACGCCGTGTTGAAGTCTTATTTTTAAAATTTCAAAAAAAATGAATGAGCCGAATTACTTTGTACACTGACAAACATTAAAAGTGATGCTTTCCCTGATTGGTTTCCAAATTTCAGGACGAAATTCCACACAGAGCAATGGTACGAGACTTTTAAACGAAGGGGGGGGGGGGGTTAAAAAAAGTGACGTAAATCGACGAAAATGGCGTTAACATTTTTTTGCCTTTATTTGCTCAAAACTCTTAAAAATATATAATGTATATTATTATTCATGAATGCACCTGAAAGGATATTCATTTCCTAACAAAATGATGGTATTTTGAGCACTTAAAGTGCTTTAGTTTTTAAGATATGACTATTTTAATAGAACTACTCTAAAATCCGTGATTATCCAAACCGTTTTCTCGTCGATGTGTATTGCTAGTAAATGTAGCTTCATATATATGATCGGAAATGATTAAAAAAATATGTTTGTTTTTTTTAATTCATTAATTTGATTAATTTCACAAATACATTTTATTAATAATGTAAGTGTTGGAAATCAATAAAAAAAATATGATTTTGTAACCTGTTCAAATAATAACAAAATCAGAATATGTATTGTCACGGAAAATTTAGAATTGTATTTTTATTATAATAAAATAAGTTGTTAGCAAAACAAATTATCAAATATGTTTTTATATTTTTTAATGAAAAAATAATAAATCTTTTTTTTAAGAATCAAATATGTTGAAATGTCTTTGTTTTTATTGCTATAAACAAAGTTTTGAAATGTCTTTTTGTATTATTTTGTGAAACGGCAACATAATTAATGTTTTGATTTTTTTATGAAAATATAAAATAGCTTTGTTTTGAAACATAATTTTTAAAGCAAATATTTTATAATAATTTAGTAACAAAAATAAATAAGCAAATATTGTTTTAAACAAAGATTTGAAATTTCGAATAGCCATACTTACAAAAGGTAAACGTACAAATGCTCTGCTTTGAAGACTGGACTAAACTTCCGAATTACCCTTTTTCGGGGTATTCACACGTAATCACCTAAAAAAAAAAGTAGAATCTCATTAGGGAGGTAGCTGAGGGTTTTCATTTACTTTTAAATATAGATATAACTTTTTTTTAATTTGACAAACTTCGTCATGATTTCACTTTATGTATTGTCTCCAAGATTTTTATAAACTTGTGAGATTTTTATTAAGGGTAATCTGGGCCATTAGGCACCAGCAACGAGATAACTATCACAAACCTCTCTATAGCATTACTACGGCACTTATGGGGCAATAAGCTTGTCTGATCACTGAACAATCACAGGCCTGGTTTCTTAAGAGTAGCATTTACTGAGCCAACCAAAAGTATTTTTTGTGCCAAGTTGAGAAGCTGTTTTCCCTCCACATCCGCAGCTATTTTGAAACAGACTTCACAACTTTTTACTCCAGAAGGACAACTGAACAAAACTTTATTTCCTTGCAAAACCACTGAGCCTGCCAACTGTTCCTTTGCTGCTGAAGCACCGAGATATATCAGAGTTAAGTATCAAAGCATTTTTACACTTGATTTAATTCAGATTTTTATTTTTCAGAGCTGGAAAGTGTGTCATGGTGGTCTGCATCCACAGCCTATCAAATGTGATCATGATTTCCACACAAATTTAAAAAACTGCTGCAAATTCAACTTGCCATGTTTTTGTATGCTTTTAGCATGTTAGTTGCTTTGTACCGGTACTAATTTAAGCAGACAAGCATGTTACTTGTGTAATTTATTTGCTAAAAAAATATCTTGATCTTTAAAATAAGGGGGTGTTTAATGCCCCATGTCTGTATTTTTCTGAAGGAAAAGAGTTGAAAATCCCTTACATTTGGAAAGAAATTTCAAAAAATTGAGATTTTAAGACGGGGGATCAGTTTTCAATGTAAATTCAACGTAGACTGATTCCCCTCTTTTTGACCATCTCAAATTTTAAAAATTATTCTTCTGTTTACAATTACCTATCATGTCGCGAGAGAATTCTGGAGGTTTTGGAAAGAAATTTCAAAAAAATTGAAATTTTAAGACGTACAAAGTTGTGAAAAACGGACTATGGTAAAAGACGAACAAGACTGATCCCCCGTCTTAAAATCTCAATTTTTTGAAATTTCTTTCCAAAACCCCCGAAATTCTCTACTGACATGATAGGTAATTGTACACCGAAAAGGATTTTTTTAAAAAATTGAGATGGTCAAAAAGAGGGGGATCAGTCTACGTTGAATTAAGATTGGAAACTGATCCCCCCTCCTAAAATGTAAAATATTTGAAATTTTTTCCAAAAACCCCAGAATTCTCTAGCAGCCTGATAGATAAGTGTACACCGAAAAAAGAAAAAACAAATGGTCAGTAAAAAGTTGTGAAAAACGGACAGTGGACAAAGACGAACATGTGCCTTATTTTTACGTTACGAACTGCGTCAATTTTATTAATTTTTTGGCTCTCCAAAAGGGTTTGCGATCCCGCTGACTTCCGGGTTATCCTGCAGTAAATTTCAACTACGGATGATCATCTCATCTCATCTCAATATATATAAGGCAAAAATCTGTGATATGTATGTAACGCTAAGACCTTTAAAATACTAAACAAACACCTCCGAATTAGGTATTATTTTAACCAGCATAACCTCGAGAAAATATCCAAAAATTAACAAAAAAGATTCATTTTTAAGGGGTCAAATAGCCATTTTTTCGTTTAATGTGATCACGATTTTTAATGTTATCTTGTGCACATGACGTCACATAGATAGGTACATGACGTCATAGTGATAGGTTCAGATATTACTTTATGCTATCGTCACGTTATTATTGTTTATTTTTGCATTTTTCTTCGGACTATTGCCCTGATAAAAGGGAAGGGAATAAGCGAGAGTTATTTTAGTATAGCTCTGGAGGCCTCCTTGTATTTGGTGTTGTCCGGGAATAGGACAATACAATGTTAAGAACATCTATTGTCATTATTATCAGTCAAATGGAGAAGTTAAGCAATGCATAGCCTAGCGAATACTAAATGGGTGACGATTAAAGACTACCACATGCTGTAAAATAGAAGTAAACTAAATAAGTAATTGAAAATGATGAAGAATATCATGAGAGGATTGAAAATGATGAATATCATAAGTGGATTGAAAATGATGAAGAATAGCATGAGAGGATTGAAAATGATGAAGAATAGCATGAGAGGATTGAAAATGATGAATAGCATGAGAGGATTGAAAATGATGAAGAATAGCATGAGAGGATTGAAAATGATGAAGAATAGCATGAGAGGATTGAAAATGATGAAGAATAGCATGAGAGGATTGAAAATGATGAAGAATAGCATGAGGGGATTGAAAATGATGAAGAATAGCATGAGGGGATTGAAAATGATGAAAAACATCATCAGGGGATTGAAAATGAGGAAGGATAGCATGAGGGGATTGAAAATGATGAAGAATATCATGAGAGGATTGAAAATGATGAAGAATATCATGAGAGGATTGAAAATGATGAAGAATATCATGAGAGGATTGGAAATGATGAATAATAGCATGAGAGGATTGGAAATGATGAATAATAGCATGAGAGGATTGGAAATGATGAATAATAGCATGAGAGGATTGGAAATGATGAAGAATATCATGAGAGGATTGAAAATGATGAAGAATATCATGAGAGGATTGGAAATGATGAATAATAGCATGAGAGGATTGGAAATGATGAATAATAGCATGAGAGGATTGGAAATGATGAATAATAGCATGAGAGGATTGGAAATGATGAAGAATATCATGAGAGGATTGAAAATGATGAAGAATATCATGAGAGGATTGAAAATGATGAAGAATATCATGAGAGGATTGGAAATGATGAATAATAACATGAGAGGATTGGAAATGATGAAGAATAGAATGAGATGATTGAAAATGATGAAGAATAGAATGAGATGATTGAAAATGATGAAGAATAGAATGAGATGATTGAAAATGATGAAGAATAGAATGAGATGATTGAAAATGATGAAGAATAGAAGGAGATGATTGAAAATGATGAAGAATAGAAGGAGATGATTGAAAATGATGAAGAATAGAATGAGATGATTGAAAATGATGAAGAATAGAATGAGATGATTGAAAATGATGAAGAATAGAATGAGATGATTGAAAATGATGAAGAATAGAATGAGATGATTGAAAATGATGAAGAATAGCATGAGAGGATTGAAAATGATAAAGAATAGCATTACATGATTGAAAATGATAAAGAATATCATGAGAGTATTCAAAATGATGAAGAATTGCATGAGAGGATTGACAATGATGAAGAATAGCATGAGAGGATTGAAAATGATGAATAATATCATGAGAGGATTGAAAATGATAAATAATATCATGAGAGGATTGAAAATGATAAATAATATCATGAGAGGATTGAAAATGATGAAGAATAGCATTAGAGGATTGAAAATGATGAAGAATAGCATTAGAGGGTTGAAAATCATGAAGAATATCATGAGGGGATTGAAAATGATGTAGAATACTATGAGGATTGAAAATGATGAAGAATAGCATGAGAGGGTTGAAAATCATGAATATCATGAAAGGATTGAAAACGATAGAAAATATCATGAGGGGTTTGAAAATGATGAATAGCATGATACATATCCATGATACATATTTATGATACATAACACATATATATGATATGTATACATGATACGTATACATGATACATATCCATGATACAGGATACATATACATGATACATATACATGATACATAACACATATCTATGATACATGATACATAACACATATCTATGATACATGACACATATCTATGATACATAACACATATCTATGATACATATCCATGATATACGATACATATCCATGATATACGATACATATCCATGATATACGATACATATCCATGATATACGATACATATCCATGATATACGATACATATCCATGATATACGATACATATCCATGATATACGATACATATCCATGATATACGATACATATCCATGATATACGATACATATCCATGATATACGATACATATCCATGATATACGATACATATCCATGATATACGATACATATCCATGATACATATCCATGATACATGATACATATCTATGATACATGATACATATCTATGATACATACCCATGCTGAATGATACATATCCATGATATATATCCATGATATATATCCATGATATATATCCATGATACATCATACATATCCATGATACATATCCATGATACATGATACATATCCATGATACATATCCATGTGAACCCTTGCAGAGATAGGTAAGTATATAGTATGCTCACCAGGGTGGCGATAGGTACAAATATAGTATGCGCACCGGGCCGGCGATAGGTATATACAGTATGTGCACTGGGGTGGCAATAGGTGCATATATAGTAGTGCATAGGGGTTGTGATAAGTACGTATTTAGCATTCACACCGGGGTGGCGATAGGTACGTATTTAGCATTTGCACCTGGGCGGCGATATGTACATATTAAGTATTCGCACTGAGGCAGCGATATGTACATATGTAGTATACACACTGGGTCGTCGATAGGTACTATATTGCATGTGCACATGGGCAGCAATAAGTACGTATACAGCATGTGCACCAGGCCACTGATAGGTATGTTTTTAGCATGCGCTCCGGGGCGGCGATCGGTACGTATATAGCACGCATAGCGGGGCGGCAATAGGTACGTATATAGCATGCGCACTGGGGCGGCGAAAGGTACATATTCAGCATTCGCACCGGGGCGGCGATAGGTACGTATTTAGCATTATGGGGCGGCGATAGGTACGTATATCGCATGTGCACATGGGCGGCAAAATGTATATTGCATGTGCACCGGGCCGGTTATAGGTATGTATTTAGCATGTGCTCCGGGGCGGTGATCAGTATGTATACAGCACGCGCACCGGGGCGGCGATAGGTACATATATATAACAGGCACCGGGGCGGCGAAAGGTACATATTTAGCATTCACACCGGGGCGGTGATAGGTACGTATTTAGCATTCACACCGGGGTGGCGATAGGTATGTATTTAGCATTCGCACCAGGGCGGCGATATGTACATATTTAGTATTTGCATTGGGGCAGCGATAGGTACTTATATAGTATTTGCACCCAGGCCACGATAAGTACTTATATAGTATCTGCACCGGCTTTGCGATAGGTATGTATATATTATGTGCACTGGGGCGGCGATAGGTATGTATATAGTATGCACACCGGGGTGGCGATAAGTACCTATATAGAAGGCGCAGACAGAGGTGGTACTTTTTATAGAAATAAGTCATACTATTGCCCTGGGAAACGTAGGATGAAATGGTGGGAAAGAAACAGCTTTCACAAAATTAAAAAGTAGCAGTGAAATGGGGCGACCAGGGAAGAGAAAAGTAGAAAGATAAAGCGACGGTTATAGAGAGAGGGAGAGAAATAGAAGTGTTAATGTAAAGATGTTACACACGCGATTTTTCTTCAATTATGACCCCGAGCAACGCCGGGTAGCCCCGTTAGTAAATGATAAAAAACATTTTAAACAGAAAATTTAGAAATGTATTTTTAGTATAATAAAATAAGTTGTGAGCAAAACAAATCAAATATATGTTTGTTTATATTTTTATGAAAATATAACAAATCTTTAATAAAAAAAAAAAATCTGTTTTTTTAATTGATATAAATAAAGTTTTGAAAGTTCTAGCGCTGACATCTTCAAGAATTTCTCTGGCGGCGCCGAATAAAACAAAATTATTTCGGCAATATTCTTTATTGTATACGCTTTTATTATTCTTTTTAAATACTTTAAATTATATTGCTGTTTCACAAAATACAAAAGACATTTGTTTTAAAAATTACTATTAAAATACTAAGCTATTTTATTATATTTTCATAAAAAAATCAAAACACAGATGTTGCTGTTTCACAAAATACAAGACATTTCAAAACTTTATATCAATAAAAAGACATTTCAACATTTGATTCATAAAAACAGATTTATTAAAGATTTATATTTTCATAAAAAACAACTTATTTTAGTATACTAAAAATACAATTTTAAATTTTCCGTTAAAAAAAAGAAAAGTTTCTTATATCATTTATGATCATCCGTACTTGAAATTTACTGCAGGATACCCGGAAGTTAGCGGGATCGCGAACCCTTCTGAATAGCCAATTTTTTTACATGATGCTTTAGTTATTCGATTTATTCTTAACGCGTCATGCTATTTATACGCGCCGTACGTAGGCTCACATGACTCAATCGCAGTCATTTAAAAACAGAGAATCGTCTTCATTATTAAAAATAAGCATATAATTGTCATTTTATTGCCCCCAATAACAATAGCATTAACAAGACTTATACCAAACGCAGTAGAGTCTAATTATCTGCTGACCTGCATATTTTATCGTGCTGAAACTGTCTATGTTTTTATTTATTTACATATGCCATTATTGTGATGTTTAATTTGTAATATATTTCTATTTTTTTAAGAGATAAAAATATAAATGAAAAGAACAAGTTAGCAGAAGAAGACGATTCTCAATTTTAAAATACTTAATAAAACACCGAAAGAATGTGAGGAAAATCCACCAACGTTAAGTCTATTTTGAAAAGTAACAAAAAATAAATAAACCGAAAAAAGAAAAAAAAATTGGGTGCTTATGCATATCAGCCCTGACATTGAAATATTTAAAGAATGTATAAACTTTATTATGTACTTACGTGTTAGCTGAAAATAAGATTGCGCAGAAAAAATTATGCAAATTCATCCAGTAGTTATTTAATTATAAATAAAAAACGATTTTAACGATTTTATCACTCGGTAGATATTTCCACCATTTTGTATCTTAGATTTTCCAGTGGTCAAGGACGATAACTCATTTTCACGATTTCGGGGTTTGGGGTCTCAATTGTTGTCAAAAATGTACGTAAACTCATTTTCTTTCTTTTTCTTATAATTAAATAACTACTGGATGAATTTGCGTAATTTTTTCTGCACAATCTTATTTTCAGCTAACACGTAAGTACATAATAAAGTTTATACATTCTTTAAATATTTCAATGTCAGGGTTGATATGCATAAGCACCAAAAATTGTATGGGGGGGGGGATAAAATGACAATTAAATATTTATTTTTAACAATGAAAACGGTTCTCTACTTTTAAATGCCTGCAATTGAGTCACGTGGGCCAAATGCCTGGCGGCGTGTGGCGGTTCTATTTATTTTAAAATTAAACCGAAAAGAAAAAAACGTTTTATTTCTCATTTCTGATCATCCGTACGTCACGTGGCGCGGTATTTGTTGCAAGATTAAACAGGAACCCACAAAAGTATAAAAGGGTATATGTTACGACGCTCAACAGAGGCGCGAACGGGGTCCAAAAAAAGAACGAGAAAGAGTTTAAAAACATAAATTTGCAACAAGTAAAGTTGACTTATGTCTAGAATAGACATTTTTCTACTTACCTATGTAATTTGTTTGTATTTTTACGTAGTATAAATGGCTTTTTATTAGATGTTAAAAAAAAATTTCTTGTTTTTTAAAACATCTAGTTTCTCAAAGAAAATTGCCGGCCAGTCCCTCTATATTATTACGTAGAGCGGATATTTTGAATTCTTCGAAAACCGTGTGTTGAACTTAAATTTCTAATAAATAGCACTTCAAACGGGTTTAAAATACAAACAAATAGCACATGCAAGTTTGAAACTAACTTTTACAGCTTACAGTTACTTTTATTTGTTGTATATTTGTTTTTTTAGCGTTTTTACTCTGCTGAGTCTCGTAAAAGATGCCCGAAAAATGTTCTATTAATTGAATTTGCATGACTTCTTATTTAAAAAAATGGATATTTTCCATTTTCGGAGACATTGCGTACTAAAAAAAGAGTTACTGCCCCTTACACCATTAGCACTCTTCTAAAATAAATTTCGCTCGTGTATTCGATCTCTACAAGAGCCAAAAAGGTTTTTTTTTAATTCATGCATTTTTTTTTTTATTAATACATAAACTTTAGTTAAGGTGTATTTTGTTTTTAACAAATAATACATTATCACTAAGTCTTTAAGAAAAATAATGGTTTCATTATATTACATGATCGATTTATTAATAAATACTGAAAATTTCATTAAAATTACTTAATTTCCTGAATTTTTAAGTGAAGGGGGGGGGGGTCAAAATATTTAATTTTGCAAGTACCAACATCTATCTTTCCTTCGTGTCATTTTAGTGCAACTTCGGAAAAGCCTCAATAAGGAAAAAACAAATAATAAATACATATCTGTACTATGTATGTGACTGGGACGGAACAAAGATATCGTACACCAAAACATACGTAAATTGATCAAGTAGTTTTTTTGTTTTTTTTATCAAAGAAAATAAAATTTTGTCATTTTTTCCCCACGCTCGCTTGTCAGAAGCTAACGCTGGGCTCTCCCTTGTTTTTCAAAGACAAGCGAGCATGGAAAAAATACCAAAATTTTATTATCTGTGATATAACAAAACTACTTGCTCAATTTATGTAATTTTTGGTGTACAATGTCTTTGTTCTTTCACGGTCACATACATAATACTAGTATATCTTTATTAATAATTTTTTCCCCTTATTGAGGCTTTTTCGTATTTGCACCGCCATTTTCTCCGGTGCCTAAATTCAAATCGGCAAACAAAAATCAGAGGAAGTAGTCTATTTATATGACGTCACAAAATAAACCCCTGCATTGGGGGAGGCACTTCTACTTTTTTTTAAATGGACAATTTCGAAAGTCCTACCAATAAAAGAATTGTAAGCATTCATGTAGTATAGTTAACAGTCGAGAAATCGTTAAAATAAATAAGAACAGGAGGTTTTCTAGTTCTTCAGCACGAGAGAACACGTGTATTAATACGAGGCCATGGCCTACATTAAATTGACCGTTTTGAGATGTGTAAATTCAAAATCACATTATTAAAAACAAAAATGCATTTGAACATAAACTAAACAAACCTACTTACTCTTATAAAAGTATTATTTTTTTTATGAAATTCACATAAATTTCAATAAAAAAACAATAATTCCTTTGTTATCAGTAATTTTCGACAGTAGGCAGATATTCACCGGCTTCGAGAAATAGTAGTGTATATTTCCGCAATTACCGTAAACCGTTCGTTACTTCAAAATAAGTAACTGATAAACAATAAAAAATATATAAACTTTATTTTATTTATAAATAATTTAATCTTTATAATTATTAAATAAAATAATACTATTTTTTAGGGTTTGTTTTATTTTATTTAGTAATTGAAACTGTCGTGTATTTTACAACACTTACTTTACTTTACGGCAGTTGTCATTCAGCATGCTTTGGGTTGACATAAAAGACAATTTTTAACTACTTTGAGCCTTTTTAAGTTATTTATTATCCTTTTTCTATTTGAGATATTAAAGCTTTTCCATTTTTTTAAGTCAGTATGACAGGAACGGCGACTTCACCCACTTTGTGGATGGGAGATGTGAGTTAAAACAATATTATGTTTTTTTTTAATTTTTGTTTAAATCGTACACCTTCATAATTCTAATTCATCTGAATTTGTTTAAAAACTCTAAAAATTAAATATATTATTTGAAAATTAAAGAAATAGATTACAATTACTTTCGATTTCCTAAATTATTTTACAGAAAATGAAATTATTTAAGTTGGGGATTCGTTCAAAACAACTTGTTTTTATGTTTCAGAATTTTCGAGATGAGGATTGATAATTTGTATTATTTGGACTCCTATTTTTATCTTCGTTTTATATGCACAACATTTCGGTCGGTGTAACCCCCCGACCTTCTTCAGGTGCTTCTTTTGGGTATTTTTAATAATAGCCCAACAACGAAAACGCTGAAAAAACAAATATACAACAAATAAAAGTTACCGTAGCCGATAAAACTGAATTTCCAAGTTAACTGTGACAGTTATTAATGATTATAATCCGTTAAAAGTGCTATTTTCTATAAGTTAATAGTTTTAGCTTACGTGAAATGAAAAAAAAAAAATTAATGGCCGCTCTCGTTCTCGTCTCGTTTCAATTGGTTTTTTACTGGGACTCATAGTCAAAGCGCAATGTTTGCATTTTTCAGCCAAGCAGAAGAACAAAACAAAACTACATTTTAAGCAAAAGGAATAAAATAATTTTCTTTTTATTTACATGTCAGTGTGCTTTTATTTACATATTATTTTCATTCGTCACACCGTAATGTTTATTTTTCCTGTTTCTTAAAAAAATGCCTAACCCTAACCTAAACCCAGTCCTAACCCTAACCCTAACCTAAACCCTAACCCTAACCTAAACCCAACCCTAACCCTAACCTAAACCCTAACCCTAACCTAAACCCTAACCCTAACCCTAACCTAAACCCAACCCTAACCCTAACCTAAACCCAGCCCTAACCCTAATCAAAACCCAGCCCTAACCCTAATCAAAACCCAGCCCTAACCCTAATCAAAACCCAGCCCTAACCCTAATCAAAACCCCAAGTTTTCATATTTCAGGCAAGCAAAAGAACAAAGCAAAACAACAGTCATCCCTGGTCTTCCAATGACGTAACGACATGCGCGCTCATTCGGTGATCAAAATGATCGTTAAAATGTTCGTTTCATAAAATTAAATTTCAAAAATGCAACCCCCCCCCCCCCAAAAAAAAAAAACGCCACTTTGATTATGAGTCCCGGTAAAAAAAAACACACACACGTGACACCGATAACAAAAACTAATGACGCCATTTTGTTTTTTAAATAAATGACTTGAAAATTTTTTTCTTTCTTTTTTCATGTCTAATAAAAACCCATTTACCATACGTAAACATACAAACAAATGGAATAGAAAACTAGGAAAATCTTTGGTCTCTACGTACGTTGCATTTATTTGTTGCATATTCATTTTTTTGACTACGTTCTACAACTTTTTTTCAACCCGACTCGCGAGCTGTAGGGCTATTGTTAAAGATTCCCCTTCTTTTCGATCTGAAACTTTTATTTAATCCACGGTGGTAAATTGTTTTTATTACGCCAGCCATGTTCATAGGCTCATGGCTTCTTCTGGGCAATCAAGAAAAAATACACAAATTGCTTGCAAACAGAAAAAAAAGTTCTGTTCATCAAGCGTTCTGGTAACTACTACGCCAAGACTCGGGAATCTCCGTATTCTTTGGATCTCTATTCTGCACTAGCACCAAAATAACGTTAGAAATACTAAGTTATAACGAGTTTAATCGTACACGCGAATCACCAAAATGAAAACTAGAACGGAAAGATATAAGTCGAGTTGAGAAAGGGGCTAGCTAAGGGAGAACGATAACCCTGTTCTTTAACTCGAAAACTATGAGCAAATGACATCAACAGATCTTCCGATTCACGAGTGGTTCAACAAGTTACCCAATTATGCAGCATATTCTGGTTTAAAGTTGCTCGATAACTTTTTAAGGGATAGCTGAATGATTTCCAGTGTAGTGTCCTTTGTTTTGAGCTTTAAGAGTCTCCTCTTAAATGTATATACGGAACGCTTTATAGGAGCGACTCTTCGTGCAAGTTATAAGACTCTCTCCTATAATTAGTATGAACAGGATTGGTAAAGAAGAAAGAAAAAACAAGACTTCTACAAACAAACAATTGATATAAATATACGAATATATATCGCATATACAGTTGAGTGTGTAGCAGTCACATTTTTTATGTACTATTTTCTTTTGATATAAATAGACAGGTTTACTGCTGAGTGATTGGCTCACCGGCCAATAAAATGTCTAGGCGTAAGAATACAGAAATTTGTTAGACTATTTCTTGCAGCACTCACACAAGCAGTTTTTTTCCCACCTAAGCAGTTGGGGTTTTCAAATCGTCGAGTTGTGACTGCTAGATTCACTTTTGTGTGCCTCCGGTGGGAGATTTGAATAAATACAAACAGGTGTATCTACCAATCTTTCGTCCAGTTGATCCTTCTCTATTGTGACGAGACATGGCCAGTCGGGGGTGGCTGATTGACGGAAGCTGGAAGTCAGTAACAATAACTGCCTCTGCCGCATCTTGCTTTGCCGGCAAGCTGACCATGTCCGAACTGCTGTTCTCTTCCAACACCTCTTCCATTTGTCCTGTTGCAACGACATCTTCAATGGTTTGGGCATGTGGCTTGTTACCCAGAGGGAGAGCGAATTCACGACGTAATCCTCCCTATCTCTCTGTCTGGGTGGCACAAGCATGTCGGTAGGCAACTGAGGACTTTGTCAACAACCGTCAAGAACTTGGCTGAACTCTTCGGTCCACAGGTGGAATCGTAATTAACTAGCCATCTCGTGCGACCTTACTCAGGACCACCGTGCATTGGCAACCATCATTCAAGATGTAATGTATGCCAGGGAAGAAGCTGGCTCAACCCAACCAGGATGAACACCGTCACAACAACAACACCATAAAAAGGTTTGGTAGCCTGATTGATTATCGTATGACCAAATAGCCTGATTGGTTATCGTGTGACCAAATCACCTCATTAGGGTTGCTCTTCACCAGAAATAGATACCAATATGTATCACTGCTACAGCTTGATCAGTTCATTTGATTGTTGGTATTATGTTGCTGACCAGATGTGTTGAATGCTATTTTATTTGCAGAATGCTGAAAATTTTATCGCTAAATGCACTACAGTTGTTTGCGGTGACAATGTATCTGTCTGGCCAGTTTTATCGGACAACTGGTATTTCATGAAGAATGATAGTCCAAAAGGATTGTGGTCCAACTATACAAACGGTTTGCTGGTGACCTAGACCACATTATTTACACTACGGCAAATGTCGAAATCAAACACCGAATTCAAACGAAGAAAATTAGCAGAAAATTACTACCTGTGCAGTAAACAGACACAAACTGAAGTTCATAAATTTTATGGTACATACTTTCTTAAACAACAATTATGAAGACCATGGTGCATTTCTGGTAAAAATATATTATAGTGGCAACTGTGAAAATGCTACAAGAGGCAAACAAGGCGCTGTCTAAATTGAAGGCAAGGAAAATTGTGCTATGATTTCCTAATTTAGGTAATCCGAAAAGAAATTAGAGTCTTGGCATATTCAGATGCTACATATGTTAGCCTGAAAGATGGATCATCTCAAGGTGGTTTCATTGTTTTCATTCAAGACAAAAACAAGAAGGTGTCACCTATTAGTTGGCTATCTAAAAAGTTGGACAGATTAACAAAAAGTCCATTAGCGTCGGAAACTTTGGCATTAACTGAGGCAGCGGATGCAAGATTCTTGGTCTCTTCTTTGGTGCAAAAAACTTTTGGTATGGCTGTATTGCCACCAGTACAATGCTATACAGACAATAGATTACTGACTAGTGCTTTGGGCACTAGAAACATTGTGGATGACAGGAGGCTAAGAGTGGACATGGCAAGACTGAGAGAAATGATGTGAGAGGGGTAAATAGGTATTTTGGATAGATAGGAAAATACAATTGGCAGATTCCTTAACAAAAAGAGGTGCTTCTACACTAAAATTGTTTGATATACTTGATACAGCTAAAATTTAAAAAAAAAAAATACTATGTGAAAGTGAGTTAAATACTATGTGAATTATGAGTTATCTCTCTTGGACCATTTGGATTTAAGAGTCATCTCTCTTGATTCGGAGTTGACTATTTAGGTTAAGTTCTGATAGAAAGTGGAGCTCTTCAATATCTGAGATGAAAGAGATTGTGTTATTGGATTAATGATATAGACAAACTTGGCGAACTTTGACATCATAGATCTAAGATAGAGCGCAGGGTTGTTAAATTCGTCATTGCTGTCATGGGTTGGATTTTTTTTTTCTGGGTCTGGTCTACAACTGTTATGAAAAATAAATCCTCCTATATCTGTGTGAGAACTCCTAGTGAGTAGTAATAATAATAATATAACAAGGACGATATAAAACTAAAGAGACTTATCATTTTTAGTTATGCAAAAATATCTTAAAAGATATGTCACAGTTTATGAATTTTTTTAATGAAATCAAAGTAAAATAAATAGTGATAATGGATCACGAGTATATCTCATGAAACTTTAAACTTGGAGAAAGGACAGATCTCTATTGTTATCCATGCTTATAACACAGTTTTTATCGTGTCTATTCGGATTCATTATTTGATATATTCTTTCCCGATGAAGGTTCATGAAAGAAATTTCACAAAAGATAAATATAAAAATTGTATCCATTGTTTAATAGAATTTTTATTGTTTCAGTTGGAGCACTACATGGACGATGAGTTCATCAGTCAAGCTTTCAATTATTACGGAGAAACTGTTGTCAATGTGAAGATTATCAGAAAAAAGAAGACAGGGTAAGTATAATTTTTTTTTTAAATGTCTCATCCACTATTGTTTGTGTGGCAAAAGCTTATTAATACAACCAGAGAGGTCTCGGGTTGCATCTATGTGGGTTTATGCAAAAACGGAAAAGCTTGGTAAACAAAATGGCAACAAAGAAAAAAAACCTTTCATTTACAAGTTTTTTTGGTTTTTTTTATCTCCTCCATGACAGAAATCTGTGACATGCATTTCCAAAGACAGGAATTGTTTTGATGGCTCCAGAAAAGAGATAGGGGCATTTTGTCTAAGATGCTTGTTGATGGTTTGCAGTAGATCTGTCTGTCTGTCAGACTTTAAACTGAAATAGCATTTTAATCACTAAACATAACGCATCTTATTTTAAATGTTGTTGTTGCAACAGCGTTCACCCTGGTTGGATTGAGCCGGCTTCTTCTCTGGTCTGCTCTACATTCCAAACCATGGTAGCCCATGCATGGCGGTTCTGAGCAAGGTTGTATGTAATGGCTAACCAATCACGACTTCACCAGCGACGGCCGACCATTTGTAGACCTGAGAGCTCAGTCAAGTCCTCCTTGGTGGTTGTTGCCCAGGTCCTCATTTGTTCACCGATACGCCTGCACCACCAAGGCAAAGAAGTAAGAAGGATTATGAGCGACAAACTGCGTGCTAAAGCCATCGAAGATGTCACGTGAAGTGTTGATGGAGAACAGCAGTTGAGACATGGTCGTCCCGTTGGCAACACAAAATGCGACATAGCAGTTGTCAAAAACTTCAAACTTTTGCCGATCAGCCACCCCCAATAGTTGTGTCTCGCAGCACTAGAGAATTTTAGATGTGGCCAAACACCTATAAAAAATTCTGTTGGTTGATCTGTCACGCTTTTGAAACCTATATTTTTGGTGATCTGTGAAGCTTAAGTTTGAAATTGCATTTTTATTTGTCCGTTACACTTAAGTTTGGAATAACATTTCCGTCAGTCCATCATGCTTAAGTTTGAAATATAATTTTCAGATCCGTACTTGCACGTTTATAAGATGCTCTGCCTGTCAGTCACGCTTAAAAGCATGCAGATTGAATGAGCACTAATATGTGCTCATTCAATCTGCATGCTTTTGATCCGTTCTATTCTTTATTTAATTCAATATCTAACATATAAAGTTATCTTGTGAGATTTTAAAAGTCGGACCTAAATAGCATTTAAGCTGACATATCAAACTTTGATTCTGACTAGTCAATTTTCAGTTGTTATTACTATACTCTCATAGATGTGATGTTGCTAGTCTCAGTCCTTTCTATAAATACTATTATGGCATGTGTTCTTCAGAATTGTCTGATCTATTCCTCACTTCCTTTGTTCCAGCCTGTTTGACTCGTTGGTCTAGTGGTTTCCATCAATCCACTGTTTTGTAATACAGCTTCTTTTCAAGACTAAGGTCAATAGGCATCTCCTGTCTTTGCGATAATAATCTTTCAATCTTGTTAGCTTCTTACATCAAGTGGTTTCATGCCTTGTCTGGAGCGATTTCCATAAAAAAACATAAATAAAAAAAATACCACTATAACATACTTTGTTAAAGTTTATTTAAAAAAATGATATAGTCCCACCCTGGACAATTAGTAATTTGGAAAGTCGGCAAGGGGAATAACTCATATTTTTAATTAAAGAATATAAAAAGAGTCATCTTTTTTACAACTAAAATTTGATTTCGTTTTCTGTATAAGTTTTTAAAAGAATGTTCAAACCATTAAAAATTAAAATGACTTCACTGCATCCCGGGCAACACCGGGTAGATACAACTAGTGTTTTATATAATTTATTTATTTTTTTATTTTTTGCTAGAGTTCCTGCTGGTTATTGTTTTGTAGAATTATCTACACCAGAAATGGCACATCGGGCAATGCTTCGACTGAATGGTAAAATTGTACCCAACAGTATTCCTGTAAGTCAACAAGAAATTGTCTTTGTTTTGCTTAATCTTCACCTGAAGAAATACATTTTTACTTTTACATTTTATTCATTCTGGTCTCCTTTGTATATTTTGAATGAAACATCTTTAAACTCCTGCTTTTTAGTTATGCTACTAGTGTTCCCAGTGCCATTAAAAATGATGGCATAATTTTTTTCATTGCTTCCCAACTTATCTACGATAGTTGTCGTATGAACAACTATTTTGTTGCTTCTTCATAACAGCAGTTGTAGTAGTGGCTATAGAGTTGTTCTCTTTCTTCCTTTAGTAGCAGTTCGTTTGTAATAGTTGTTATCTCTCTCTCTCTCTTTCTTTAATAGCAACGGTTATTAATAACAACAGCACACATTTATTTGGGGTTTAATATTTCTTTTTGATTTATTACTAGCAGGGTTACTCAGTGTTGCCTGGGGCAAAAGTTTAACATATTTCAATTAAAACATCTATCTCTGCACCTCTCTCTATCCGTCTCTCTTCCTCCTCCCCCGTTTTCACTCCCCCTTTTCCCCTCAGCCCATTCCTCTTTCTGGACATACACATACACACAGACACCCTCCTTTATATAGATTCCTCGAGTAATGAGTCGGCATAAGGTAAATAGGATAAAAAATCAGTTCCTTTTAGTATATAAAATGGCTGGAAAACTGACCCCCCTTTGACGAAATCTGCACCAGTTTAGGGTCAAAGAATGAATGATTTTTTTTCTAAATTTTAGATATTCACCCAGGGCAAAGCTGATCAAGAATACAACAACTTTGTGGCTGATTTTTTTAGTTTGGGACTTTTAGCTGGACATACATACACACAGACAACTGCCCTTTATATAATAGATTCCTTAAATTGCTCTTAAGATCATAATACAAATATTAGTCATCTCGCCATCTGTCCCCCCCCCCCCCCCACGTGGGAGAGGAGAAGACCTCCGAAATACATCTATTCCATACCGCACTCAAAACCCAAGAAACTGACTCTATCTAATCAACTGGCATGTATCCTATCTTGATTTCCTGTTTTCTTATATCACTTCCTTTGACACATTAACTTAATTTTTAACCTTAACTTTGAAGCAGAAATTTCCTTCTGACGTAATCAAATTTCGAAGTAGAAATTTCCTTTCTACATAATCTAAAACGTCCTATGTACTAGGTACAACCAGTTTCCTTCAATTTCAACTTGTGATAACTCATTTTTTGGGTTATTTTGATGAAATTTGGATGTAAACAAAATTTAATTTTTTCTCTTTATAAATTTGTAATTCTTTCTCTTGCGTCATTAATAGTTGTTTTTTTAAGTTACTTCACATTAGGTTACTATTTTCAATGACAGACGATTTATTTTTTTAATGTTGGGATTTTTCAACTTAATATACACGATATTGTGTGTCTCTATGCATATAAAAACACTCATATCTTAAAGAAAAATGACCACTTGTCAATATGGTGGGTTTAATATAAGGTTTTAAGTTGTTTTTCACAAAAAGAAATCCAAATTGAAAACTTTAGTGAATGAAATGTTTTGCTCTATTATCAAATTGTGTTTCCATCTGTTTTTACATGGTCCAAATCTGAATGTTTTTATTGATTTATTACTTTAAAAAATCTAGCTTAATATTTATTGTGCTATGAATTATATTACAAATATTCAATATGTTAACTGTTGAAATAAATCTTATATGAACAGTCTAAGTTGCACTTCTATAAAATTTTTGAAATATTTTTGAGGGGTAATTTGCCCAATGTTTAGGTTGGTTTGATCTAATAATTGTTTCCAATTTGATTAATTTTCATTTACCACAAGATGACTTTAGATTTGTAAGGATTTTTCACTTTTCAAAGCCTACATTTTTAGTTATAGACTGAAATTTGGCTTCTGTACCAATAGCATACAAGACAGCAATTTTTGTAATTTCTAAAAAAAAACTTTGAATAGTCATAATTCGTTGGCTAATTATGATATCAATATAAATTGTTTGCAAAGATTAATGTTCCCACATTAAAAGTTTTTAGACAATAAAAGTAGAATTTGGGTTAGGGATACCTACATGTATAATCTCTCTACATCATCTCCCATTTTTAGGATTATTCTACATTTTTTATTTCATGAAACTTTTTGGTCTTATTTCTTTTTTACTTTTCATGACTTTCAAGGTTCTTTAATACATTCTACACAGCTTATCTGCATAACTATTTTGGTTAAAATCCAATATATAGGTTTCTAAGTCTATAGTAAACAGACGTTTCATTTTATTTATATAGATTAAATATTGCTAAATAAAAAGAGTCTATCAGGCATGTGTAGGCGGTGTATGAAAGTGAGGGTTGAGGTTATGTGTTGTATTATAATAAATGATATTAGAATGATATATAGGGAGATGTGTGCGGAACATGAGACTTTGATGGTTTGGTCACATTGAAAGAATGGATGAGAGTGCTTGGGTTAGATAAAACAGCTGAAGTAGCTGGGTTAGTTGGCAGGGAAAGACCAAGGAAAACAGGAAGAAGTGATGAGGATTAATTTGAGAGAAAGGGATAAATAAAGAATTGGCCAGAGGTAGATTAGTTTGGAAGTAAATTTTTTAATGCTGTACAACATATGTCAGCATGCAAAGCAGAATATGATGATGATGACATGCTAAAAGGATCCTTTAGTTCTTGGATTGAGTTGTGTTTAAAAGAAAAATCTGTTTTAATTATTCTTATTAGCTGTAATTTATAATTAACTGAACAAGTCAATCATCTTTCTCTCTCTTAGCTACCTATGTATTTCTCTCGCCTCTCTCACTCTACCTTGATTCAACCACTCTCTAATATTTCTTAATGTCTCTGTGAGTATTTATTAGAAGTTTAAAACAAATGAATCATGTAAATTGCAAAAAATGCCTGTTGTTTGAGTGAGTTTTCGTAGCACTATATATACGACTTGACAGAGTAATATTTTGAGAAACATACTGAAGACATGATGTGTTCGAATAGCAGTCTCGTCGTCAAATTTGTTTATCTTTTAATTGTATGTTATTTAATCTAAATAAAGTAATTAGTAGGTTCCCAATGTAATTCTTAGGTTTACAAAGATTCTCGCCGACGGACAGAGAGACAGACAGAGAAATATTAGTGATAAATAAAAGAACTTTCACATTTATTCATTTAGATAAGATATATGTATATATATATAAATATTTTTTTGGTAGTAGTATGGCAATGAAAAGACCTATTTTTTTCTAAGCGTGATGAATTAAAATAATAAAAACGAAAAGACTCGCTAACTGGTTTCAAACCTTGTTCAACAGCGAAATCGAGGTTAAGTTAAGAGAAAAAAATGCTATGAGAATTACAGCGAGAGAAAGATGAGGGAATCAAATAGAAACTGTTAAGTTCTGAGAAGATTTTCTCTTTGCTTACAAAGAGAAGATTGCAAAGACTTAATATAAATAGTTTCTCGAATCTTGAGGTATATATATATATATATATATATATATATATATATATATATATATATATATAACACTTCATGGAGAATATTTGTAAAGTAAGAGTGATGGTCCCCCATCTCTTTGGGATCTGTAGAGAGACAGCCAGTTTCCACTTTAGTGAATACGAACGGTATATATTAGAGGCATGTTGACTGAGAAAGAAGCTGAAAGAGAAATCTTTTGAAACCGAAAGTGATGAAATGATAACAAATGTATAATAATAGCAACATTTATTTTGTGTGTGATGTGTTAGATGTTGTACATGTGTATAAAGTATTGAAAGAGAGAGTTTGTTACATGTCGTTATTTTCATGGTAGGTGCTCAACTGAGCTCTAGTCTATGGTTCCCCCGTGTAAAATGTTTACGACAAGAACTCGTCTAGCTACAACAACTGTAAATAATTTTCCTTTCTTTCTCTGTGTACCTAAAACTAAACGGAACTTCCATGAGCAAAGTTTATTTCCAAGAACTATCCGTCTGTAGAAGACAATACCATGATGCTGCTTCCCAGCTATAGCATGGTCGTTTTCAAATTCAATGTTAATAAATTCTTGTTGAGCCGTCCTCTTAAATAATTTTACAAGGTTAGACTCAAATAGTATTTAAGCCGACAAATCAAACTTTTCTTCTGACTCAGCAATTTTTACTTGTTATTGTTGTACTATGTTATTGGCAATATAATAATATACTTAACTACAAGTTATTTAAAAAAAATTACCTAAACTACTGATGATATAATTGTTGCATACAGGGGGGGGAGAGAGAGGTTCTTTATTACCTCAGGCAGAAATCCTTCCGGACTGAGGCATTTCTTCAAAACCACCTCAGCCGTTCGGATCTCATCCTCTCCGGCCGAAAATAACGCGAAATGTTCACGAGAGGATTAATGGTGATTTCAATCTCTCCCCCCAACACCTCTGACGACACAATTTTCATGTCCATATCATTTTCATTTTCATTTTCATAATCATTTTACTCTACAAGATTCGTTCTTATTTTTCTCTTTCTTTTTCTATAAATTCGGACCACAGTCTTAAAACTTCTCTCATCAACTTACGGCATCTCAGCCTTTTTTTAATTACAAATCTTTTAACGGCATCTCAGGCCTTTTTCATTACGAATCTTTTCACGGCATCTCGGCCCTTTTTCAATTACGGCCTCTTTAAAACCACTGCCGTTTACGGCATCTCAGGCCTTTTTCAATTACGAATATTTTCACGGCATCTCCAGCCTTTTTTCATTAAACGTCTCTTAGAATTACACGTATCTTAACGTCTTTAAAACAGTTCTCAAACAAATCTCAAATGAATCTCAAAGGTTACCTTGATTTCGCTCTCTTCCCTGGCCTGTGATACGTCTAGTCTCCGCTGGATCGTCTCGATCAAAGGAAGAAGCATGTCTCCGACAAAGGAACAAACGAGACACGGGTTTTCTTGAGGGAATATTTCACACGATTTTATTTAATCTCAACACACCATTTTCTTACTGCTCGGTTCGGTTGTCGTTAGGAGGATTCCGGCTTCAACTATCTCACACTCGGGCTGTTTTCTTTTCTTCTGGGAATATCTTTTGGCCCCCCCACAGTGGGGCCTTGCCCGTTTTTACCGGCTACATTTTCGCAGCGATCTGCACACTTTCACTTCCAGGCACAGACTCATTTCTAAAACTAAGTTGTTGTTTTTCTGTGGTCACGTGATTCTCGTTCCCACGCGCAATCTGGGGACAAAACGACTGACTGATCTCTGACTCAAAAGGTCACGTCAGGTTTCTCCAGATTTGTTATGACTGCTCCTAGATCAAACACTTCTATGACTCATTTCTGAGTCCAGAAACAAAGCCTATTTTTCGAATAACCAAACTAGCTATTTGTTACTAGTTAATCTACCCGTTTGAAATACAGGGCCCGTCATAATATAACATAATCACCTAAAATCAGCAAGGGAATAACTTTAAATTGAAGAATATAAAGTCTACTTCAAGGTTAAAAATGTACAAACAAATAAATATTTAAAACTAAAATTACTTCACTGCATTCTGGTCAACATCGAGTAGGTACAACTAGTATTAAATAAAGTTTTGTTGTTGTTTATTATTTTTATTGTTATTTTTTTGTATTATTATTAAATTATTTTTATTGTTATTGTTTTATTATTATTATTAAATTATTTTTATTTTATTATTATTATTTATTTTATTTCATTGTTATCTATTTTTACTATTATTATTATTTATTTTTAGTATTTATTATTTATTATTAAAGTTTTGATTATAATCTTTTTCTTGTCTGTTTTCTTTTGTTGTTTTTTTTGTTTTTTTTTTTGCAATATTTTGTTTTTCCTTTTACTAATTAAAAAATGCAAAACTTTTTTCCATTGCAGCACAAAAGATTCAAGTTAAATCGTGCCAGTTATGGAAAAGAACATTTATCAACGTGAGTTATAAAAATATTTTTAAAAAGAAATCTTCTCTAACAAAAAATCCTATTTTAACCAAACCCTGCTCTCCTTTTTTGCTTTTAATTTCTTTTTATCAGCCGTTTTTGGTATTAAATCCACAATGTTTTAACACCCGTTTGGAATTTTTTGTCATCATCATATTCGGTTTAACATCGGGTTTGTGGTGGTCATCATGCCT
This sequence comes from Sepiola atlantica, assembly GCA_963556195.1. Lineage (NCBI taxonomy): Eukaryota > Metazoa > Mollusca > Cephalopoda > Sepiida > Sepiolidae > Sepiola > Sepiola atlantica. Next base: position 133,391,034 of record OY744516.1, on the reverse strand, counting down.
TTTTTTGGTGATAACTTCCTCCACAAATAAAAATAAAAATAATAATAAGAAGACTTACATGCAAAACCAACGGAAGTTTATTCACTGAAATAAACCATTAACAAATAGAACATGTTTCTTTTTGTAATGAGTTCAGAAGTCCTTTCTTTAGTTTCAGGGTAAGCAAAAAGGAGAATGTCTTTTGTTTTGTTGAAATGCTCATATGTTATAAAATGTTAAGAGAGGCAATAGGTAATGTTCGCCTGTGAAATTGTACGAAGCGCGCGAAAGGTGAAATGGAACAGTGATAGTAAGACGCGTGTAACCTCCGAATGAAGAGTCAGTTGAGAGAGGGGGTTTGATGTTTGTGTGTGCTTAAATACTATTTGGATAGGCTCCAGCGAGCTTAAGGAGAAAAGTTTAGAAAAATGTCTTTGGAGAAATCCCATTGGACAGAAATATCACGTGGTGTGCTCCCTACTACGTCCGCTCGTTTTGAGTTGATTTAATATATAAGGCCACGCCGGAATTTGCGTGGGCGTTATTTTTTATTTTTCACGCGCCAATACAATTATATTTACACTGCGCGCCTAAATTGTATTTATCCCAAACAACAATTTTTATCCGAATCTTAACCGTGTCAACTGGCACAGGTTTTACATGCTAGCATGTATTGGATGGCTTTTAGAAATTGATTTCTAATCTAACCTTTGGCCAGATATTTATTTATCTCTCTTTCTCTCAAATCAATCCTTACTACTTCCTACCATGTTTTCCTTGGCCTTCCCATCGCAACTGACACAGCTATGCCAACTGTTCTATATCTACAAACAAAAACACTGTCACCCATTCTTTTAATTTGACCAAACCAAAGTCTCCTATTCTACAGACATCTTCCTATACTGTCCAGATTTAATCTTCCTTTGAAGTCATCATACCTCTAAGCCTTACATTACATATCTATCGTATCATTCTCATATCCTTTCTCTCCATGCAACACATATCTTCAACTCTTACCGATAAAATTTCACTTCCATACATCATCACACTACGCTCGCATACCTGATAGTCTTTTCACTTGGTTGACAGTGGTAATGCTCTGCTAGTTAGTAATGGCAGAAGTTCTCCGAACTTACTCCATCCATTCCTAACTCATGCAATACACTGCTTTAAAGTAATGTGGCATAAGCTGGTTTTTTTAAATTTATTTATTGTATAATATATAAATTTTAATTACGATTGTAATCTTGCAATGAGGTTAATTTGTGGATTTATTTTGTTATTTATTTTCTTTTTCAGGCCGGAATACTCGTTATTTGTCGGTGATTTATCAGACGATGTTGATGATTATGATCTCTACAGTGCTTTCTCAAAACGTTTCCGATCATGCAGTGCAGCGAAAGGTGAGGCCAACCCTTTCTTTTGTTCTTTCTCTTTAATAGGTTTAAAAAACATTTTTTTTAATTTTTAACTTAACATTTAAAAAAAAATTTATAAAAAATTACAAATATTTTTTTAAATTTAAAAATTGGAGAAAAAATAGAGACAAAAAAACAGTTGTGGCTAATTACCTGTTGTGAAGTTGTCCAACAGCAAATAATAAATAAAGGAAGTCAAGTCGAGGGTTGGTTTAACAAGTGTATTAACAAAGTAAGAAAGTGACTAGCACTTGGCTAGACAGTTACAAGACTGTGCTTTGTCTTCTCTGTGTCTCTGGTGACTCGCACTATTTATAGTGACAACCGGTGTAGTTTCTCCTGTGTAAGAACGGCCGGTGTAACATTACCGATTATAAATTAATTTCATGGTACTTATTTTTATTTTTTTTTAATTTAAAAAACGTCTTTTTAAAAACATAAAACTTATTAGATATTTGTTCAGAAGTCCAATTCAGTGCAATGAGAAATCTATTTCTGTGGTATTAAATGAGAGGAAAATGTAACTACAAGGAATGCTTCTTTTGTTCCGACCATATATATTTCAGCGATATTTTCTAAGACAGTACTGTCTTATCAAAATGAAGTAACATTGCCTGATACATTTTAAACAGTTTAGCATTGCATTTTAACAAAGAATTTTCATGTGCAAACAAGTTATAATAATTGTTACTTTCATCTTGTTTGTTCAAAATGTTTCAGCTGTTACTCTTCAATGGATTAAATCAAGATTTGAGTTTGAAATTTCTTGAAAGGTTACCGACGACAACAACAAAAGACGTTAAAAGAATCCTGGAGAGTGTAATAGGGGTGAGACGTTGTGAACATACCAACAACCAAGATGAGTATGGCTGTCCGAAACATTTAAATAATATAAATAAAAATTACTTTTAATACCTCTTAAACCAAGTTTTTTTTTTGCTCCAGTTGAAATGAATGTCGCGCTCCTTGATGAAGCTCCGTTTTAATAAGCTCTTATGACTGACCTACATTCCAGACCTGAATCGGAAGACTTACATTAAATCCATTGCTTAGGTCACTGGAAAAATGGTTGGATCATTCTACTGCTCCAGAAAGTACACCATTTCTGACGCAATCCTCTACCTGTATAAGAGTCAGATACGTCTTAAGATGGAGTGCTGTTGCCATATTTGGTAAAGTACTGCTCAGAGCAAGCACTCTTTTCTGCCTTGAAAGAGTACAAAATCAACTTCGAAATCTAATGGAAGATGATCTCTTTTCTTCCCTACAGCCTCTTTCTCTACGCTATTGTTATTTTCATGAGAGGTGTTCGACTAAACTCCAATCTCTGGTTCCTCCTTGTAAAACATGTCTAGTTACAATTGCTGTAAAGAATTTTGCTTTCTTCCTCTATGTATATAAAACTAAACAGAACTTCCATGAGCAAAGTTTCTTTCCAAGAACTTTTCAAGTCCAATGTTGTTAAATTTTTGTGAAGCCATCCATCTAAATAATCAAATTCTGACCATTTCACCCATTTTTTCTAATCCCTTCAAGGTGTTGTTCATCGGCAACTGACATTTTCATTAACCCTTATCCTCGAGTTGTCTTTGGGCCTTGATAAGCAGCGACACATTGTATATAACGACAAAAAATAAACAATTAAAAAAAAAATCTCATCTTGGAAATATCTGTAAATGAAAAAAGGTTCTTTTTTAGAACTGTAGCTGAGACGAGCTATGAAAGGGAGAGATAATTCAAACAACGAAATATGAAAGAGACAGATAATCTAAACGGGGGGGGGGGGGGGGGGGGTATCGAATTTAAAATGCAAAAAATAAAACTTCTGAGGATATGTTAAAATTAAATATATTTATTGAAATAAATCAAACATCAAATAAATAAATCGTTTTTAATTGAAATGAAGTAAAGTTTAAATGAGCGAAAACTGAAAAAAGTTTTATACAGAGTACACTTCTGCAATTTGTGCAAAAATACTTCCCATGTCAGTCTTTCTGAATTTTTGCCTCCACATAAACATCGAGAGGTATGATTCCACCATTATTTTCACCACGTTCCATATACGCTCCACATGGCACCTGTTACCGAATCCGCAAAATTGTACCTGTGATTCACACGCAAATTATGGAATTCTTCGATATTAAGTCGATCATATGCCCGTCAACAATCCAAGACAATTGTAGTGCCTGGTCTCACATACTGTTTTATTATTGGAATTAATGTGCCGGCATCTTTCGCTGGCACAGTGACCAAAAAACAGATTTGGTAGCCTTTTCGTAGCAACCAAATATCCACTTTTGTCTATTTCAACTGTACAGCCATCCTCTCCAAGAAATTGAGGATGACGCAAGAAATGCTCCATGCACAAGTTTCTCATCTTCAGTCGACAATTTGTGATTGTAGGGTGAGACATCATCCGTCACTTTGTTACTATTGCGTCATAGTTTGTTCTGCCACAAGCCCACAAATAAATAAATTTTATTATCTGAGTGGGATTTTGGAGTTAAAAAAAAAATACTTCCTTGTTTCATGGACATTTCTTCCTACATGTCCAATTCGGGCATCGCCACACAAATCCACTGCTTCTAGTTGCGTATGGGATAAGTCTCATCTCGGCGCCACACATGCAGATCTCGGCACCTGAGATGAATCTGTGTGCTTGCAAAAAAATCGATTATTTTGCAATTATCTCGAAGTAAAAACGACAGGTCTTCTAAGTTCAAAGCGTTTGCGTCCATTTTGTGAAAAATCAGATTTGACCCCCCCCTCCCCCCAAAAAAAGTAAAAAGTTTGAATTATCTCGCTCTTTCATATTTCGTTGTTTGTATTATCTCCTCCTTTCAAATAATAAAATAAAATAAAATGTGCCTTAATATTACTTTGAATAGATTTAGATCTTTTTGTTTAACTAATGAATCACCACTTATCAAGACTAAATACCACTCGAGGTTAAAGGTTAAGAAGATGGATAGATTGTTGGTTTAATAATTTTATGAGAGGATTGAAAATGATGAATCGAATGATTGGTTACTTATGGAACGGTTTATGAGAAGTGTTTGTTGACATTGGATTTGAAGATGGCTATGTCGTAGCTAGCAGTGCAGCAATCCCATAGTAATGTCTTCCATAGAAGGGAAATTCTTGTAAAAAACTGTGTTCATGGAAATTCTGCTAGGCACATGAAGAAAGAAAGGCAAGCGCTTGTATCATAACTAGGTTTCATTAAGAAAATAAGCATGAGATGAAAACAGAATCTGGGATGCTTATTACACGGGAGTTGTTGAGTTTGTTTCAATAGTAATTATTTCTAATTAAAGATATTTTTTAATACAATTAAAAGACATTTAACTTGCTCTGACTCTATTATTATTTTTTTAAAAAAACATGATCGTCGCAATTATTTTAATCGACTCAGTTATAAGAAGTTTAATGGTTTGTTTTCTTTTAGTTAAATTAGGAAAACAATTTCTATTGCAATTAATCAATCGAAAAACATAAAATTTACGATGCTTATGCTTTTATGCTTATTTGATCAGTCAAACTCTAATAAAAATGTTATCACCAACCCAAGTCAGAAACCTTTAAAAATGATAATGTTTTTTATTTTTAAAGATAAAGATTTGTTCAATTCATTCGTTTAATAAATTGCGTACGTTTTCAGCGTCCGAAATTCTCTTTTCATTTTATGCTTATTTTCTTAGTGGAACCTAGTTATACCCCTTGCATTATCAACCCCTTTGACACAAGCGCCGAAAGAAAAAGTGTTTTCAATTGAATTTTTGCTGTTGCTACTATCGAATTGTTTGCAATTAATGTAACAATGATTGCTAATGATATAGCAGTTATTGGCGAAGAGTGTTCAAGTATAAGCATGCATCAAAACAACAACAGAAATGATTTGCATGAAGTTAAACATGTCCAAGATAACTGACAGCTAATGTTTCTCTGTCTGAAAAAAAACGTCGCTCCATCTAAATGGATAATCCCTTAAGGATGTTGAGGAATTTAAATGTCTTGAGGTCAAATTTACTGCAAGGTGGAAAATTGTGCCGCATATGAACTCTGCTCATTCCACTTTCTGTTACTTGCATCATCGCCTCTGGTCTCGCTCTGAAATCAAACTGTCAACCGAGTGCTCACTCTACCAAACTCTGTTTAAAACAGAGATGCTCTATGGTGTTAAAATGTAGTTTGATTGCCGGTTTTTACCCGCAACACTCAGAGCAGCAAGATCCAACACTTTCATACGAAGTCGGGGAATGTTTGTTCCAGAACATACAACAAAATGGTGATTGCACATGTGCAGAAGCAACCTTGTTATCCTCGCTCAATGGATTTGTGGTTCCACGTTTGATATTGCTTGCCTCACACGGAAACAAAGACGACTAAAGGACAACAGATCCTGATGTTGACTCCTTCTAGATGTTAACCAGAGCCCTGTTAGCCGGGTAGCTCTGACACTACCACATTGCCACAGCCCCTACCATGGCGAGGAAGGGTTGGACTTTAGTGGGGTACTGCTGCTGCTGTTTGCTTTTGTTTTCTGAAGTTAGAAAGGGTATTTAGTTTGTTTTAGATTTCGGAAGATTTTTGTAAGCGTAGTAATTACAAAGAAATAGACTGTTTTTTTTTTTTACTTTATTAAAGAAAAACAACAACTATGTGATTAAAATAAAATATTTTTGATTAAATTTTAAAACTGATAACAAAAATTTTTTTTACAAATAGTATTTTCAGCAAGATATTAGGGCACACAGACACTCACTATCCACTTTAATAAATGAAATTCATTTTCTCAATAAAGATATGAACGTGCTTGGTGTGCGTTGTTCGATTCCAACACCGGTTGCCGTGTCAATTTGGTCTCAGTCATTGCTGCAACAGAAAAAAATCTTCCCTCTATATAAAAATTGCCAAAGTTTTATTCTTTTGAATAACAGACTTGCAAATGAGAAATTTTAGCCCGACTAAATCAAAATACAAATCCAATGGCTTAAAGCCCATCTCTCTCTGAAGGGCACACAAACCCAACTAATTATCAGACCCCAGAAAAACAAACTGACCGTGAGACGCCCAGAGAGCCAACTCTAACCGGCCTCCCATGCCCATCTACTGGAATATATATAGACATTCCTGGGACCATACCAGATGGACCATTTGAGGTGATGGCCAGCCAGCATCTACTTGAAAAGGCTAATCTGCTCACAATCTATGAACATAAAATAACACTGTCTAGTGGGTCCCGTATCTAGTCGGCCATTATTTTTCTCAAGTACCTTGCTCTCAGCATGAACCCCAGTTTAAAGAGAGACTCATTTTTTCAAAGAAAAATCAAATTCTGGGTGGCCAAATCCAAATCAAAGATATTTCCCATATCTTGGGTGATTTCTCTTTTCTTAGTTAAATATCTCTCACTTGCAGCAAGTCTGTTATTCACATGCATTGCAACTATGCAACTAACTAAACATGTCACCTAGTGCATGTTTATAAAGATATACTACTATTACTAAGTATCAGACTTAATTTAATATTTTTATATTTATTTTAAATCAGATTTTTCATCCAACTTTCTAACATTTTTCTTGGTGTTGGACAGTCTTGTCTTGTATCATTTAAAATGTGTTGATGAAACAAATGGAAAATAGTCTTGTCTAATTTTGTATGTTCTATGGCAAGTATATAAATCCTTTTGGAATAAAAACGGTTTGAAATTTTATCAGGGCACCGCTTGCATTGACTTCAATGGGACCATTAAGGCTTAATTTCACCAGATTAATATGAAAATAATAATCGACTTTGCCACAGAAAGAATAATGCGGCTTACAATCACTGGACGTTTTTTACTCTGACTTCTCTCTTTTCTGCTTCTTTCTTTGCCTCTTTTAGTCAGCAGATTTCAGACATTAAATGATCTCAGTTCATTCTTTTTTAACCAATGAGAATACAGATTATTCCTGGGTTCACCTTTTTCTTATTGAGGTGGATTTGCTTATTGCAGTGCAATAACCAGTCGTTCTGTTTCTCCTAGGTTGTGAGTTCGATTCTCACTAGTAACCTATGATTGAGATTTCCTTAATTTTCAAACTACGTGTCAGGCAAAGACGTACCCTTTTATAGCGGGGATGAGGTAAGTCCGGGCCACTATTACTGCTCGATACGGGTTCAGAATCATCACGTCCATTACATGGAGTTATGTAGTACCAAAACTGCTTCTAAAATCAAAAGTACTAAATGTAAACTTTATTCCAACAAAGTTTTAATAGTAACTTGCTGTATTTACTTGGTGGTGTCCATGTGTTAAGCTATGTCAGCACCTTGTGAACGACTGCCTTACCCCAAACGCATGTGCCATGCTTTTTCTTCTTCTTTATCTTCTTATTGGTTGTATCGAGATTATAGTGTTGGTCGAGTGCAAAGCATAGTTCACAATTTGCATACATAATAAATAAACAACATAGACACAGGCATTTTATGCAAGCAACTTGTTGAATACAGGTGTGTGTGTTATGTTAGAATCCTGTCGCTAACGTGTACATCTAAGCTAAAGCTTTCATCTCTGAAATTCAGGATCTCAGCTAAGACTGACTCTGAAGTCTCTCGTTACCGATCTCTGTCGTGATTGTTCACTGTCGAGTTCTGCCATCAATTTGCCTCAACAATCAGTCTCCCACAAATATATTTTTCTTGCCCGGAAATCCTAGATGTCCATTTTTTCTCAACTTACTTCCACTGAAAACTAGATACTTCCCTACGAATTCTCTATCTTGACCCCCTCCCTCTGTCTAACTACTTATAGTGTCACTTCATTTGTGTAACACAATAGATCCGTCACTTTCATGTCGTCATTTATTTCCTAGCTAATCTCTCCTGGCAGTCCTGGTTGTGGGGCAGTCTATAGTATCACATATGTGGAGGGCTTAGAGAAGAAAAATTTAAAATATAGTCATGTTTACAATTATTTTTTTAATAAGATTTTTTTTTTAATTTGTTTCAGTTTTCCCTTATTTTTTGATTTCAGTAAGTATTTAATTAATAGTAAATTAAAAAAAAAAAAAATTCAATGTGTATTTATCAAAGTTACATATGGGCGAGAAATACACATGCACACAAGATCTTGTCTGATAATTTTATTGATACCAATTATTTCTTTTTTCATTTTCAGTGGTACTTGATAATTTTGGACGGAGCAAGGGGTATGGGTTTGTACGCTTTACAGATGAAGCAGAGCAGCAGCGTGCGATGTTTGATATGCAGCACGTGTCTATCGGCAGAAAACCCATCCGTGTTAGTCTTGCTACTCCCAAAAGGTGAGTCTAATATTGTCCTGCCCTCCCCTTCCCATAACAGTAATATGTTGTTGAGAATCATTATCACAATCATATTTCAGAAAATGGGTAATCTTTTCAAAATCTATATAAGACAGATATATTGCGGCTAGATCGGTAGCTCTTGACCATTTTTTTTTTTTTTTGCCCTCTGTCTTACTTTTGTTTTTACAGAAAACACTACATTTATTTATGTCTATAGATCTTGGTTAAAAAAATTAGAAAAATGTGAAATACCATTTCTATATTAGTAAAACCATGGAATTCTATACTGCAGGCCACTTCATAGTGCAGCTGAGAAGTCTATTGACAAATGTTTGATTTTCAGACATTTTTTAAGGTAATCAAGTCAACTATATTTGAAAATACATAGAATAACATTCTGACCCATACCTGAGATGAAGATTTGTTGAAAGATAAATAAATGAAGATATCTATGTGGATAATATCTTTTACCAGACTCAGACCAGACCAGACTCTAATTAGCTCTTTGTTTTGTTTAATACTCATTAGTTTCCACAATAAAATACATATTTTTATTTTAGGCCTAACAGATTAAAAGTAGTTAGTAGACAGACAGATAAACACACATCTCTCATATCATAGATTACATTTTGATAGAATATTTTGGTGTAACAGAAGTACAGTTTGAATTACCTACTAAACACCATCCTCGAGTGTCTTTGGTCTCTCCGTACAAGGATTTGTCAGCACAACCTGACATGAGGATACTTCACCCTACAAGTAAACCCTGACCAAAAATTCAAAATAACATAGTATTCGAAGCCCAAATAAAATCCCCTCAACACAGCTATACACTGGTTCATACGGGAAATGGTGCACCTTCTCCTCGTGATGTTACCTCAAGTAACGGCACTTAGCTGGATACTCCACCAGACTAGATTAATTCTAGTCCTGGAATCCGGTAAAACCAAGAGACCACAAGAAAAATATACTATAATATAGTTAACTGGTCAATTGGGGAGAGGAAATTAATGTTCTAAACTTTGTTACTAACTCAACGTTTGACAGGTAAATGAGAACTTTAATGGAACACTCGGATATCTATGTATTTCATATAGAGATCAAGTGTTAGCCCCAGGAAGAAGCCCCTTGATTTCTGAGAGCTTACACTGAAGTAAAATGAAGAAAAAAAAGTAAAGTTAGAGTTGGATATTATTATTTGTCTTCACCATCTTCTCAAATCAACCATTTAAAAATTATTGCAAAGAACATGTTCAATATTAATATACGGATTAACTATCTGATAGTTCTCAACAATTCCTTCTTAATTGGATAGGAAAGAAAAGGATGTTTATCTACAGTTCAACTGTAGATATGTTTTGAGTTTGAACAGTCAAGAAATAGAATACGATTTAATTATACAATCTCAATCAAAATTGAATCTTTATTTTCAGGCCTCCTCCTCCAGATGTTCCAGGCACACAAAGTGCACAGCAGTATAGCCAATACTACCAGCAATACCAACAGTACCAATATTACCAAAGCTGGTCAGCTTATTCCCAGTACTACAACCAGTTCGGCTATCCTTATGGTGGAGGATACACCACAGATCATTTCGAGGTCAGTACAATTGAAATATTTTTTTCTTCTTTATTAGGGGAAGTATTTTAATCAATATACGACAAACTCATGCTGTTATCGTGCACATTTTTCATCTCTACATGAATGTTTTAGAGGGTGGGAGGAAGGGCAAATGATAAAAGTAGTGGGAGGAGGGAACACTTCTAGGCTAACCTATCTCTGGTCAGGTTTTTATTCTGATACTATTACGTTATTACCACCCCTATCATGGGGAGGAAGGGTTGAACTTTATGAGGGTACGGCTACTGATCTATATAATAGTAACAGTCTGTGGACATGTATGTTTCTTTGAAAACAATGTTTAATAATATATATAATAAATACTGACCCAACGGGTCTCAGATGGTCTAGTATTTTATTATTATTAGCTTTGGTCTTTGGAGATAAAATTCCCCGGTAACTTTGTTTTCAGCTACGACTGGTTCAAAGTTTGAACTTTATTAGATGAGGCGTTATTAATAACTTGCATTAAATAATTTTGAAGAATTAGTATATTTGATATTCTGTTTCTATGTTTTTGTAGCAACCACATGTTTAGGTCTCTTTCCCAACAGGCAGTCGCCATTTTGTATGTTGCGTTATTGTGAATAACACATGGTGATCGGAAGAAAGATAAAAAGAGGGTAATAATGAATAAACAGTTTAATTTACATATACACAGACGAAATTACTTAAGGAAAAGCTACATTAATTGTCCCAACACAATCGAAATACAGGTGTTGCCAGGGTAAACGAATAGAGAGAGATATGCAATAAATACTATACAAATAGATATGATTTACTTAGTTGATGATGTCCGGAAATCTATAGCTGCGAGCAGAAAAGGGATCTGATGGGAACAGCGTCAAAGTTGTGAAGGCCATGCAGATATGATAAGTCAGGCGTACTGGTCTCAGTCTCTTCTATAAGTATTATTATGGCATGTGTTCTTCAGAATTGTCTGATTTATTCCCTCCTTCCTTTGTTCCAGCTTGTTTAACTTATTGGTCTAGTGGTCTTCATCAATTCGCTGTTCTAATACCTCGTTATAATACAGCTCCATATTCCAGCAGCTTCTTTCCAAGAATTGCAGGCTTGTGGAACTCTCTTCCTGCTGACTGTTTTCCTCCTAGATGTAGCTTTTGTCTTTTCAAGACTAAAGTAAATAGGCATCTCGTGTCTTTGCGATAATCATCATACGTTCTTTTTGTTACATAGCCCCTGCTTGGGCCGTGGCAGTTCTCGTTTAATCATTTGTCATTTTTTTAACACCAAAAATCATATAATTTGCATACCTTTAAATTTCTCGCACCCTCAATCTTTCCTCGCCGCGTGGAGGGGTGCATCGTCTAGTGGTTGAATTCTTTCTTCTTTCTTTCTGCCGTGAACCACATTGCTGCAACAAAAGCTTCATGACCGACTCAATCAACAAACAATCTTTTAAACTTTCAATTCTTTTTATTACAGGCGTTAGTTATCCACTAACGTCGAGAGAGAGAGAGCAAATTACTGCTTTCGTAATTACGTCCTTAACCATTCGTGGAGGGGGGGGGGAAGAGATCTTTCACCTGTATTTTCTTAGGGAATTAATTCCCCTAATTATGTTGTGGACTACATCTTAAATCACGTCTCATAGGCTCGCCTCCAAAACCCAGACTAGCAAAACTCAGCTTCTCACGAAAAAGGAGTGACGTCACGAATCCACACGTGCGACACTCATGCGCAAACATTTCCTTCACTCATGTTTTCTGACCTCTTGACCCGGTGCTCATCAACGTTCGCTCTGACAGCATCTGTGAGCTCCAACCGTGAGAACAGCCCTATTCTGCACCCGACTGCACGGGTCCACCCGTACTAAATCGCGCAAGTCAAACCAACGATTTCCAACAGATATGCCCACCTCAAGATGCGTTTGTTCCCACAGGGCCATTATCCAACATTTTTAGCTCCTTACATCAAGTGGCTTCATGTTTTGTCTTAAACGTCTTCCATAAAAAAAAACTATGTCTGAAGAATTAGAATATTTAATATTCTATTTCTATGTTTCTTTAGCAACCACATGTTTGGGTTTCTTTCCAAACAGGTGATCGCCATTTTGTGTTATCGTAAATAACACATGGTGATTGGAAGAAATATAAAAACAAGGGTAATAATTAAGAAACAGATTTACATATAGACATAAATTTATTCTCACAGAGACAGTTTATAAAAGACAAACATAGGAAGGCTATACTAAACATGATACATGAAGGAGGTAAATCTACGTAAATGTTCCAATGCAATCGAAATACATGTATTGCCAGGGTAAATGAATAGAGAGAGATATGCATGGAATAATGTACATGTGAATATGACTTACTTTGTTGATGATGTAAAGGAGCCGATATGGCTACTAAAAGAAAAGGCTACATAAAGTTGTGAAAACCACAGATGTAATTACTAAAGGTAAAGTTACATAAATGTCCCAACACAATCGGAGTACATGTATTGCAGGGTAAACGAATAGAGAGAGATATGCTTGGAATAATGGTAAAAGTTAATATGACTTTCTTTGTTGATGATACCTGAGAGTTGCAGGGTTGCTGCAACTCAGAAACGGAGTCTGAAATAACTTTGATCAAAGTTTGTGGTAGGCATGCCAAGATTGGCAGCACTGTGGATTGCGTCTGATTGCTTAGATGTCCAAGCTAGGAAAGAGTAAGATATTCAGTTACTTGAATTTTGATATGTTTTTTGGTTTCCGGAAATCGTGCATTCTATTTGTGAATGTGGGTGTAGACATGTTTGTCTGTTGTGTGAGTAAGTGCATAGTAGTCATTTGCTTTGTGTCCCTCCTGCTGTCGCCAGTATTTGCCAGAAAGAGTTTTAGTTGTGTGCTCCCTTGTGGCCGGTCTGAGAGATACTGTAGACTGAGAGTGGAAGCTGATGCATTTGGTTTATATACAGGATGTTGCAGCAAAATCCGACACTTGACAAAAAGAAAAAGTTGTATATGCAGAGACCCGACAGTTTATTTAGCAACAGTTAGTTATATACTACATTTCTTTTCAATGTAACTGCCACCGGCGGAGACGACCATCTTAAGAAGGTGAGCCAAAAATGGGTCACACACTTTGGCGACCATGTCCTTGTCTGTAGCGGCGAACATCTCCATGATGGCAGCCTTCAGAAAGTCGACTGTGTTGTGGGCATGTTTGTTGGTTTTGACCTCGATCACATCCAAGAAGAAATAGTCAAGGAGGTTGCAGTCAGGTGAGAAGGACGGTCACAAGTCCAGCGACCAGTGTACAGGAGTGGAGTCCTGCTGGAAGATGTAGGGGCATCTGACGGCGATCTCGTCCATCCAGACCTTCACTACGCTCCTCAACATCTTCTGGTAGATCTCAACGGTGACTCTCAGTGTCAGATTTTGCTGCAACACCCTGTATATAACAAGGCATATTGCCACTGAAGTGTAAGGGGCTACTGTTATAGAGGACAACCTGGTAGGGAATTGGACAGTAAGATGTTTGTTCGCATTACATTTAAATTTCTGCATGTTGGTATGGGGAAACCGGTCGGCTCCCAGGGCTAGGCGAAAATATTGAAACGGCTTTTATTTTTATATAGGCGTATATTTTCTGTGCTTCTGATTGGCTGAAGAGGTTTACATTAAGATTCTTATCGAATCAAGAGTTGGTATTTTTACAAATAAATTTGCTTGCTTCTGCTGCTTATTGAACAAGATTCTACAGAACATTTTTCTAAAAATATACCATTTAAATTATTTTAAATCCATTTCTCATCTTTTTTTACTCTAAATTTTGGCAATACCTAATTTAAAAGAAATATATTAACACATTGGTTAGTATGCTTTTATATCTAATGCTACTTCCCTCACCTAGGCATTTGCCATGGAGTCCTTGTAGTTTAATTTAATTCTTGATACACTATAACTGAAAGAGAGGATTTGGAAGTCCATCACTCGGACTCCAAAGCTCCATTCCACTGGATGAAACCAACGATCTCTCTGATGCTTCAATAAAAAAAATAATGCAACTCACAAAATAACTCGACGTTGTCTCTCACTTCACTCTTTTCTCCTATCTTCTTTTTCTTCTTCCCAAGTCACCAGATGTCAGACATTAAATAATCTCAGTCAATTCCTTTTAACCAATGAGAACACAGATAATCCCGGGTTAATACTCTTTTTATCAAGATGGACTCACTCACGTCGATGCAACAACCAATCGCAACGTTTCTCATAGGTTGTGAGTTCGATCTTTGCTAGCAACCTCTTTGCTTGAGATTTCCCCACTTTTAAACTACATGCCAAGCAAAGACGGATCCTTTTATGGCGGGGACGAAGCAAGTCGAGGCCACTTCCACTGCTCGATTCTGGCTCAGGGCCATCACTTCCGCCACAACGACATAATTAATTTTTATTATTTTAATAATTTCAGGGTTATTATGATCAGGGTACTGAAGAAGAAATGGAAATGTTAGAAGGTGAGTAATGTTTTATTATTATGAATTAAGTCAACTGCAATGTGAAAAAAATATCAGTGTTGGATTAATGATGTTTATACTGCTCAAGAGTTTGAAATTGTGTATTGAGACCAATAGAAATAATTATGTCATCTATTATTTGAGACAATCAACGTTTGTTCCTCGAAGGCTTTTTTTCCTATATACTTACTTTAATAGCACAAAATACATTTTTAAATATTCCTTAGTTTTGGGATTCGGTTATGTTTGAAAAGAATTCTGTTTTAATTGTTCTAATTAGCAGTAATCTGTAATTAACTGAACAAGTCACTCATCTCTTTCTTAGCTATCTATGAATAGATGAAAGGATAAAATAATCCGATGGTATGAATTAAAAAAGAAACCGCGGAAGACCTAAAAACTCAACATTTCACCCAACTGTTGCGTGGACTTTTTCAAGCTAAAGCATTTTTCGCATTTTTTTCGCTCTTGAAAAAGTCGACGCAACAGTTGGATGAAACGTTGAGTTTTTAGGTATTTAGCTATCTATGTATTTCTCTCACCTTCCCTTTCATACTGTTTACTCAACTATTCTCTAATATTTCTTAATGTCTGTGAGCATTTAGAAAAAGAGTGACCCTCTCATTTTTCATTTCATTTCATTTATGTATGTGTGTCTGTACACACCACAAACACATGTAAATTAGATGACAAAATATTTTTTTTACTTTTATATAAGGACTAGCAGGGCTACCCGGCGTTGCTCGGGGTCATAAAAACATAATTAAGAAAAATTGTGTGTGTAACATCTTTATATTAAAACTTCTATTTCTCTCCTTCTCTCTCTATAGCTGTCTCTTTATCTTTCTACTTTTCTCTACCCTGGTCGCTACTTTTAAATTTTGCCTTTTGCGAAAGCTGTTTCTTCCCCACCATTTCATCCTACGTTTCACAGGGCAATAGTATGACTTATTTCTATAAAAAGTACCACCACTGTCTGCGCCTTCTATATAGGTACTTATAACCGCCCCGGTGTTCATACTATATATTTTGAATCCCCTCATGATATCCTTCATCATTTTAACTCCCCTCGTTGTATTCATCATTTTCGATCTCCTCATACTATTAATCATTTTCAATCCCCTCATAATATTCTTCATCATTTTCAATCTCATCATACTATTAATCATTTTCAATCCCCTCATAATATTCTTCATCATTTTCAATCCTCTCGTAATATTCCTCATCATTTTCAATCCGCTCATGATATTCTTAATAATTTTCAATCCTCTCATGATATTCTTCATTTTTTCAATCCTCTCATGATATTCTTCATTTTTTCAATCCTCTCATGATATTCTTCATTAATTTCAATCCCCTCATGATATTCTTCATCATTTTCGATCCCCTCATGATATTCTTCTCATTTTCAATCCCCTCATGATATTATTCATCATTTTCAATCCTCTCATGGTATTCTTCATCATTTCCAATCCTGTCAGTCTATTCTTTATAATTTTCAATCCTCTCATGACATTCTTCATCATTTTCAATCCTCTCATGACATTCTTCATCATTTTCAATCCCCTCATGATAGTCTTCATCATTTTCAATCCCCTTATGATAGTCTTCATCATTTTCAATCCCCTCATGATAGTGTACATCATTTTCAATCCCCTCATTATAGTCTTCATCATTTTCAATCCCCTCATGATAGTCTTCATCATTTCTAATCCTCTCATGATAGTCTTCATCATTTTCAATCCTCTCATGATAGTCTTCATCATTTTCAATCCTCTCATGATAGTCTTCATCATTTTCAATCCTCTCATGATAGTCTTTATCATAGCTCTATCTAGGGTATTGAGCACTTTTCTCCCGGACAACGTCGAGTACTTTGAAAATCAAGGAAGCCTCATGAGCACTACTGAAATCACTTAGGTATCCTCTCTCCTTCTGATCTGCGAAATAGACCAAAGTGGAACAAAGATGGCGTTAAAATATTTTCCAAACCTATCACTACAGTAGCTCTATCTAGGACATTGAGCACTTTTCTCCCGGACAACGCCGAGTATTTCAAAATCAAAGAGGCCTCCTGAGCACTACTGAAATAACTCTTATCGATTCCCCATCCTTTTCAGCGTAGATGCTGTTTAAATATTATCCAAACCTATCACTACAGTAGCTCTATCTAGGACATTGAGCACTTTTTTCCCGGACAACGCCGAGTACTTTGAAAATCAAAGAGGCCTCCTGGGGACTACTGAAATAACTTAGGTATCCTCTCTCCTAATGATCTGCGAAATAGTCCAAAGGGGAACGAATATGGCGTTAAAATATTATCCAAACCTATCACTACAGTAGCTCTATCTAGGATATTGAGCACTTTTCTCCCGGACAACGCCGAGTATTTCAAAATCAAAGAGGCCTCCTGAGCACTACTGAAATAACTCTTATCGATTCCCCATCCTTTTCAGCGTAGATGCTGTTAAAATATTATCCAAACCTATCACTACAGTAGCTCTATCTAGGACATTGAGCACTATTTTCCCGGACAACGCCGAGTACTTTGAAAATTAAAGAGTCCTCCTGGGGACTACTGAAATAACTTAGGTATCCTCTCTACTTTTCATCTGCAAAATTGTCCAAAGGGGAACGAAGATGGCGTTAAAATATTTTCTAAACCTATCACTACAGTAGCTCTATCTAGGATATTGAGCACTTTTCTCCCGGACAACGCCGAGTACTTTGAAAATCGAGGAGGCTTTATGAGCACTCCTGAAATCCCTTAGGTATCTCTCTCCTTCTGATTGGTGAAATAGTCCAAAGGGGAACGAAGATGGCGTTAAAATATTTTCTAAACCTATCACTACAGGAGCTCTATCTAAGACATTGAGCACTTTTCTCCCGGACAACGCCGAGTACTTTGAAAATCGAGGAGGATTAATGAGCACTCCTGAAATCACTTAGGTATCCTCTCTCCTTCTGATCTGCAAAACAGTCCAAAGGGGAACGAAGATGGCGTTAAAATATTTTCCAAACCTATAACTACAGTAGCTCTATCTAGGACATTGAGCACTTTTCTCCCGGACAACGCCGAGTACTTTGATAATCAAGGAGGCCTCCTGGGGACTACGGAAATCACTTAGGTATCCTCTCTCTTTGTGATCTGCGAAATAGTCCAAAGGGGAACGAAGATGGCGTTAAAATATTTTCCAAACCTATCACTACAGTAGCTCTATCTAGGATATTGAGCACTTTTCTCCCGGACAACGCCGAGTACTTTGAAAATCGAGGAGGCTTCATGAGCACTCCTAAAATCTCTTAGGTATCCTCTCTCTTTCTGATCTGCGAAATAGTCCAAAGGGGAACAAAGATGGCGTTAAAATATTTTCCAAACCTATCACTCCAGTAGCTCTATCTAGGACATTGAGCAATTTCTCCCGGACAACGCCGAGTACTTTAATAATAAAGGAGGCCTCCTGAGGACTACTGAAATCACTTAGGTATCCTCTCTCCTACTGATCTGCGAAATAGCTCAAAGGGGAACGAATATGGCGTTAAAATATTATCTAAACCTATCACTACAGTAGCTCTATCTAGGATATTGAGCACTTTTCTCCACCCCACACCGCCGAGTATTTCAAAATCAAATGGGCCTCCTGAGCACTACTGAAATAACTCTTATCGATTCCCCATCCTTTTCAGCCTAGATGCTGTTAAAATATTATCCAAACCTATCACTACAGTAGCTCTATCTAGGACATTGAGCACTTTTTTCCCGGACGACGCCGAGTACTTTGAAAATCGAGGAGGCCTCCTGGGGATTACTGAAATCACTTAGGTATCCTCCCTCCTTTTCATCTGCAAAATTGTCCAAAGGGGAACGAAGATGGCGTTAAAATATTTTAAAACCTATCACTACAGTAGCTCTATCTAGGACATTGAGCACTTTTCTCCCGGACAACGCCGAGTACCTTGATAATCAAGGAGGCCTCCATGGGACTACTGAAATCACTTAGGTATCCTCTCTCCTTCTGATCTGCGAAATAGTCCAAAGGGGAACGAAGATGGCGTTAAAATATTTTCCAAACCTATCACTACAGTAGCTTTATCTAGGATATTGAGCACTTTTCTCCCGGACAACGCCGAGTACTTTGGAAATCGAGGAGGCTTCATGAACACCCATGAAATCCCTTAGGTATCCTCTCTCCTTCTGATCTGCGAAATAGTCCAAAGGGGAACGAAGATGGCGTTAAAATATTTTCCAAACCTATCACTACAGTAGCTCTATCTAGGATATTGAGCACTTTTCTCCCGGACAACGCCGAGTATTTCAAAATCAAAGTAGCCCCCTGAGCACTACTGAAATAACTCTTATCGATTACCCCATCCTTTTCAGCGTAGATGCTGTTAAAATATTATCCAAACCTATCACTACAGTAGCTCTATCTAGGACATTGAGCACTTTTTTCCCGGACAACGCCAAGTACTTTGAATATCAAAGAGGCCTACTGGGGACTACTGAAATCAGTTAAATATCCTCCCTCCTTTTCATCTGCAAAATTGTCCAAAGGGGAACGAAGATGGCGTTAAAATATTTTCCAAAACCTATCACTACAGTAGCTCTATCTAGGATATTGAGCACTTTTCTCCCGGACAACGCCGAGTACTTTGAAAATCGAGGAGGCTTAATGAGCACTCCTGAAATCACTTAGGTATCCTCTCTCTTTCTGATCTGCGAAATAGTCCAGAGGGGAACGAAGATGGCGTTAAAATATTTTCCAAACCTATCACTACAGTAGCTCTATCTAGGACATTGAGTACTTTTTTCCCGGACAACGCCGAGTACTTTGATAATCAAGGAGGCCCCCTGGGGACTACGGAAATCACTTAGGTATCCTCTCTCTTTGTGATCTGCGAAATAGTCCGAAGGGGAACGAAGATTGCGTTAAAATATTTTCTCAACCTATCACTACAATAGCTCTATCTAGGATATTGAGCACTTTTCTCCCGGACAACGCCGAGTACTTTGAAAATATAAGGGGGCCTCCTGGGGACTACTGAAATCACTTAGGTATCCTCTCTACTTTTCATCTGCAAAATTGTCCAAAGGGGAACGAAGATGGCGTTAAAATATTTTCTAAACCTATCACTACAGTAGCTCTATCTAGGATATTGAGCACTTTTCTCCCGGACAACGCCGAGTACTTTGAAAATCAAGGAGGCTTTATGAGCACTCCTGAAATCCCTTAGGTATCCTCTCTCCTTCTGATTGGTGAAATAGTCCAAAGGGGAACGAAGATGGCGTTAAAATATTTTCCAAACCTACCACTACAGTAGCTCTATCTAGGACATTGAGCACTTTTCTCCCGGACAACGCCGAGTACTTTGAAAATCGAGGAGGCTTCATGAGCACTCCTGAAATCACTTAGGTATCCTGTCTCCTTCTGATCTGCAAAATAGTCCAAAGGGGAACGAAGATGGCGTTAAAATATTTTCCAAACCTATCACTACAGTAGCTCTATCTAGGACATTGAGCACTTTTCTCCCGGACAACGCCGAGTACTTTGATAATCAAGGAGGCCTCCTGGGGACTACGGAAATCACTTAGGTATCCTCTCTCCTTGTGATCTGCGAAATAGTCCAAAGGGAAACGAAAATGGCGTTAAAATATTTTCCAAACCTATCACTACAGTAGCTCTATCTAGGATATTGAGCACTTTTCTCCCGGACAACGCCGAGTACTTCGAAAATCGAGGAGGCTTCATGAGCACTCCTTAAATCCCTTAGGTATCCTCTCTCCTTCTGATCTGCGAAATAGTCCAAAGGGGAACGAAGATTGCGTTAAAATATTTTCCAAACCTATCACTCCAGTAGCTCTATCTAGGACATTGAGCAATTTCTCCCGGACAACGCCGAGTACTTTAATAATAAAGGAGGCCTCCTGAGGACTACTGAAATCACTTAGGTATCCTCTCTCCTACTGATCTGCGAAATAGCTCAAAGGGGAACGAATATGGCGTTAAAATATTATCCAAACCTATCACTACAGTAGCTCTATCTAGGATATTGAGCACTTTTCTCCACCCCACACCGCCGAGTATTTCAAAATCAAATGGGCCTCCTGAGCACTACTGAAATAACTCTTATCGATTCCCCATCCTTTTCAGCCTAGATGCTGTTAAAATATTATCCAAACCTATCACTACAGTAGCTCTATCTAGGACATTGAGCACTTTTTTCCCGGACGACGCCGAGTACTTTGAAAATCGAGGAGGCCTCCTGGGGATTACTGAAATCACTTAGGTATCCTCCCTCCTTTTCATCTGCAAAATTGTCCAAAGGGGAACGAAGATGGCGTTAAAATATTTTAAAACCTATCACTACAGTAGCTCTATCTAGGACATTGAGCACTTTTCTCCCGGACAACGCCGAGTACCTTGATAATCAAGGAGGCCTCCATGGGACTACTGAAATCACTTAGGTATCCTCTCTCCTTCTGATCTGCGAAATAGTCCAAAGGGGAACGAAGATGGCGTTAAAATATTTTCCAAACCTATCACTACAGTAGCTTTATCTAGGATATTGAGCACTTTTCTCCCGGACAACGCCGAGTACTTTGGAAATCGAGGAGGCTTCATGAACACCCATGAAATCCCTTAGGTATCCTCTCTCCTTCTGATCTGCGAAATAGTCCAAAGGGGAACGAAGATGGCGTTAAAATATTATCCAAACCTATCACTACAGTAGCTCTATCTAGGATATTGAGCACTTTTCTCCCGGACAACGCCGAGTATTTCAAAATCAAAGTAGCCCCCTGAGCACTACTGAAATAACTCTTATCGATTACCCCATCCTTTTCAGCGTAGATGCTGTTAAAATATTATCCAAACCTATCACTACAGTAGCTCTATCTAGGACATTGAGCACTTTTTTCCCGGACAACGCCAAGTACTTTGAATATCAAAGAGGCCTACTGGGGACTACTGAAATCAGTTAAATATCCTCCCTCCTTTTCATCTGCAAAATTGTGCAAAGGGGAACGAAGATGGCGTTAAAATATTTTCCAAAACCTATCACTACAGTAGCTCTATCTAGGATATTGAGCACTTTTCTCCCGGACAACGCCGAGTACTTTGAAAATCGAGGAGGCTTAATGAGCACTCCTGAAATCACTTAGGTATCCTCTCTCTTTCTGATCTGCGAAATAGTCCAGAGGGGAACGAAGATGGCGTTAAAATATTTTCCAAACCTATCACTACAGTAGCTCTATCTAGGACATTGAGTACTTTTTTCCCGGACAATGCCGAGTACTTTGATAATCAAGGAGGCCCCCTGGGGACTACGGAAATCACTTAGGTATCCTCTCTCTTTGTGATCTGCGAAATAGTCCGAAGGGGAACGAAGATTGCGTTAAAATATTTTCCAAACCTATCACTACAATAGCTCTATCTAGGATATTGAGCACTTTTCTCCCGGACAACGCCGAGTACTTTGAAAATATAAGGGGGCCTCCTGGGGACTACTGAAATCACTTAGGTATCCTCTCTACTTTTCATCTGCAAAATTGTCCAAAGGGGAACGAAGATGGCGTTAAAATATTTTCTAAACCTATCACTACAGTAGCTCTATCTAGGATATTGAGCACTTTTCTCCCGGACAACGCCGAGTACTTTGAAAATCAAGGAGGCTTTATGAGCACTCCTGAAATCCCTTAGGTATCCTCTCTCCTTCTGATTGGTGAAATAGTCCAAAGGGGAACGAAGATGGCGTTAAAATATTTTCCAAACCTACCACTACAGTAGCTCTATCTAGGACATTGAGCACTTTTCTCCCGGACAACGCCGAGTACTTTGAAAATCGAGGAGGCTTCATGAGCACTCCTGAAATCACTTAGGTATCCTCTCTCCTTCTGATCTGCAAAATAGTCCAAAGGGGAACGAAGATGGCGTTAAAATATTTTCCAAACCTATCACTACAGTAGCTCTATCTAGGACATTGAGCACTTTTCTCCCGGACAACGCCGAGTACTTTGATAATCAAGGAGGCCTCCTGGGGACTACGGAAATCACTTAGGTATCCTCTCTCCTTGTGATCTGCGAAATAGTCCAAAGGGAAACGAAAATGGCGTTAAAATATTTTCCAAACCTATCACTACAGTAGCTCTATCTAGGATATTGAGCACTTTTCTCCCGGACAACGCCGAGTACTTCGAAAATCGAGGAGGCTTCATGAGCACTCCTTAAATCCCTTAGGTATCCTCTCTCCTTCTGATCTGCGAAATAGTCCAAAGGGGAACGAAGATTGCGTTAAAATATTTTCCAAACCTATCACTCCAGTAGCTCTATCTAGGACATTGATCACTTTTCTCCCGGACAACGCCGAGTACTTTAATAATAAAGGAGGCCTCCTGAGGACTACTGAAATCACTTAGGTATCCTCTCTCCTACTGATCTGCGAAATAGCTCAAAGGGGAACGAATATGGCGTTACAATATTATCCAAACCTATCACTACAGTAGCTCTATCTAGGATATTGAGCACTTTTCTCCCGGACAACGCCGAGTATTTCAAAATCAAATGGGCCTCCTGAGCACTACTGAAATCACTCTTATCGATTCCCCATCCTTTTCAGCGTAGATTCTGTTAAAATATTATCCAAACCTATCACTACGGTAGCTCTATCTAGGACATTGAGCACTTTTTTCCCAGACAACGCCGAGTACTTTGAAAATCAAAGAGGCCTCCTGGGGACTACTGAAATCACTTAAGTATCCTCCCTCCTTTTCATCTGCAAAATTGTCCAAAGGGGAACGAAGATGGCGTTAAAATATTTTCTAAACATATTACTACAGTAGCTCTATCTAGGACATTGAGCACTTTTCTCCCGGACAACGCCCAGTACTTTGATAATCAAGGAGGCCTACTGGGGACTACTGAAATCACTTAGGTATCCTCTCTCTTTGTGATCTGCGAAATAGTCCAAAGGGGAACGAAGATGGCGTTAAAATATTTTCCAAACTTATCACTACAGTAGCTCTATCTAGGATATTGAGCACTTTTCTCCCGGACAACGCCGAGTACTTTGAAAATCGAGGAGGCTTCATGAGCACTCCTGAAATCCCTTAGGTATCCTCTCGCCTTCTGATCTGCGAAAAAGTCCAAAGGGGAACGAAGATGGCGTTAAAATATTTTCCAAACCTATCACTACAGTAGCTCTATCTAGAACATTGAGCACTTTTCTCCCGGACAACGCCGAGTACTTTGATAATCAAGGAGGCCTCCTGGGGACTACTGAAATCACTTAGGTATCCCCTCTTTTCTTTCTGATCTGCGAAATAGTCCAAAGGGGAACGAAGATGGCGTTAAAATATTTTCCAAACCTATCACTACAGTAGCTCTATCTAGGATATTGAGCACTTTTCTCCCGGACAACGCCGAGTATTTCAAAATCAAAGTGGCCTCCTGAGCACTACTCAAATAACTCTTATCGATTACCCCATCCTTTTCAGCGTAGATGCTGTTAAAATATTATCCAAACCTATCACTACGGTAGCTCTATCTAGGACATTGAGCACTATTTTCCCGGACAACGCCGAGTACTTTGAAAATCAAAGAGGCCTACTGGGGACTACTGAAATCAGTTAGGTATCCTCCCTCCTTTTCATCTGCAAAATTATCCAAAGGGGAACGAAGATGGCGTTAAAATATTTTCCAAAACCTATCACTACAGTAGCTCTATCTAGGATATTGAGCACTTTTCTCCCGGACAACGCCATGTACTTTGAAAATCGAGGAGGCTTAATGAGCACTCCTGAAATCACTTAGGTATCCTCTCTCCTTCTGATCTGCGAAATAGTCCAAAGGGGAACGAAGATGGCGTTAAAATATTTTCCAAAACCTATCACTACAGTAGCTCTATCAAGGATATTGAGCACTTTTCTCCCGGACAAGGCCGAGTACTTTGAAAATCGAGGAGGCTTCATGAGCACTCTTGAAATCCCTTAGGTATCCTCTCTCCTTCTGATCTGCGAAAAAGTCCAAAGGGGAACGAAGATGGCGTTCAAATATTTTCCAAACCTATCACTACAGTAGCTCTATCTAGAACATTGAGCACTTTTCTCCCGGACAACGCCGAGTACTTTGATAATCAAGGAGGCCTCCTGGGGACTACTGAAATCACTTAGGTATCCCCTCTTTTCTTTCTGATCTGCGAAATAGTCCAAAGGGGAATGAAGATGGCGTTAAAATATTTTCCAAACCTATCACTACAGTAGCTCTATCTAGGATATTGAACACTTTTCTCCCGGACAACGCCGAGTATTTCAAAATCAAAGTGGCCTCCTGAGCACTACTCAAATAACTCTTATCGATTACCCCATCCTTTTCAGCGTAGATGCTGTTAAAATATTATCCAAACCTATCACTACGGTAGCTCTATCTAGGACATTGAGCACTATTTTCCCGGACAACGCCGAGTACTTTGAAAATCAAAGAGGCCTCCTGGGGACTACTGAAATCAGTTAGGTATCCTCCCTCCTTTTCATCTGCAAAATTATCCAAAGGGGAACGAAGATGGCGTTAAAATATTTTCCAAAACCTATCACTACAGTAGCTCTATCTAGGATATTGAGCACTTTTCTCCCGGACAACGCCATGTACTTTGAAAATCGAGGAGGCTTAATGAGCACTCCTGAAATCATTTAGGTATCCTCTCTCCTTCTGATTTGCGAAATAGTCCAAAGGGGAACGAAGATGGCGTTAAAATATTTTCCAAAACCTATCACTACAGTAGCTCTATCAAGGATATTGAGCACTTTTCTCCCGGACAAGGCCGAGTACTTTGAAAATCGAGGAGGCTTCATGAGCACTCTTGAAATCCCTTAGGTATCCTCTCTCCTTCTGATCTGCGAAAAAGTCCAAAGGGGAACGAAGATGGCGTTCAAATATTTTCCAAACCTATCACTACAGTAGCTCTATCTAGAACATTGAGCACTTTTCTCCCGGACAACGCCGAATACTTTGATAATCAAGGAGGCCTCCTGGGGACTACTGAAATCACTTAGGTATCCTCTCCATTTCTGATCTGCGAAATAGTTCAAAGGGGAACGAAGATGGCGTTAAAATATTTTCCAAACCTATCACTACAGTAGCTCTATCTAGGATATTGAGAACTTTTCTCCAGGACAACGCCGAGTATTTCAAAATCAAAGAGGCCTCCTGAGCACTACTGAAATAACTCTTATCGATTACTCCATCCTTTTCAGCGTAGATGCTGTTAAAATATTATCCAAACCTATCACTACAGTAGCTCTATCTAGGACATTGAGCACTTTTTTCCCGGACAACGCCGAGTACTTTGAAAATCAAAGAGGCCTCCTGGGGACTACTGAAATCAGTTAGGTATCCCCCCTTCTTTTCATCTGCAATATTGTCCAAAGGGGAACGAAGATGGCGTTAAAATATTTTCTAAACCTATCACTACAGTAGCTCTATCTAGGATATTGAGCACTTTTCTCCCGGACAACGCCGAGTACTTTGAAAATCGAGGAGGCTTTATGAGCACTCCTGAAATCCCTTAGGTACCCTCTCTCAGTCTGATCTGCGAAATAGTCCAAAGGGGAACAAAGATGGCGTTAAAATATTTTCCAAACCTATCACTACAGTAGCTCTATCTAGGACATTGAGCACTTTTCTCCCGGACAACGCCGAGTACTTTGATAATCAAGGAGGCCTCCTGGGGACTACTGAAATCAGTTAGGTATCTTCCCTCCTTTTAATCTGCAAAATTGTCCAAAGGGAAACGAAAATGGCGTTAAAATATTTTCCAAAACCTATCACTACAGTAGCTCTATCTAGGATATTGAGCACTTTTCTCCCGGACAACGCCGAGTATTTCAAAATCAAAGAGGCCTCCTGAGCATTACTGAAATAACTCTTATCGATTACCCCATCCTTTTCAGCGTAGATGCTGTTTAAATATTATCCAAACCTATCACTACAGTAGCTCTATCTAGGACATTGAGCACTTTTTTCCCGGACAACGCCGAGTACTTTGAAAATCAAAGAGGCCTCCTGGGGACTACTGAAATGAGTTAGGTATCCTCCCCCCATTTTCATCTGCAAAATTGTCCAAAGGGGAACGAAGATGGCGTTAAAATATTTTCTAAACCTATTACTACAGTAGCTCTATCTAGGACATTGAGCACTTTTCTCCCGGACAACGCCGAGTACTTTGATAATCAAGGAGGCCTCCTGGGGACTACTGAAATCACTTAGGTATCCTCTCTCCTTGTGATCTGCGAAATAGTCCAAAGGGGAATGAAGATGGCGTTAAAATATTGTCCAAACCTATCACTACAGTAGCTCTATCTAGGATATTGAGCACTTTTCTCCCGGACAACGCCGAGTACTTTGAAAATCGAAAAGGTTTCATGAACACCCATGAAATCCCTTAGGTATCCTCTCTACTTCTGATCTGTAAAATAGTCCAAAGGGGAACGAAGATGGCGTTAAAATATTTTCCAAAACCTATCACTACAGTAGCTCTATCTAGTACATTGAGCACTTTTCTCCCGGACAACGCTGAGTACTTTGATAATCAAGGAGGCCTCCTGGGGACTACTGAAATCACTTAGGTATCCTCTCTCCTTCTGATCTGCGAAATAGTCCAAAGGGGAACGAAGATGGCGTTAAAATATTTTCCAAACCTATCACTACAGTAGCTCTATCTAGGATATTGAGCACTTTTCTCCCGGACAACGCCAAGTATTTCAAAATCAAAGAGGCCTCCTGAGCACTTCTGAAATAACTTTTATCGATTACCCCATCCTTTTCAGCGTAGATGCTGTTAAAATATTTTCCAAACCTATCACTACAGTAGCTCTATCTAGGACATTGAGCACTTTTTACCCGGACAACGCCGAGTACTTTGAAAATCAAAGAGGCCTCCTGGGGACTACTGAAATCAGTTAGGTATCCTCCCACCTTTTCATCTGCAAAATTGTCCAAAGGGGAACGAAGATGGCGTTAAAATATTTTCTAAACCTATCACTACAGTAGCTCTATCTAGGATATTGAGCACTTTTCTCCCGGACAACGCCGAGTACTTTGAAAATCGAGGAGGCTTCATGAGCACTCCTGAAATCCCTTAGGTACCCTCTCTCAGTCTGATCTGCGAAATAGTCCAAAGGGGAACGAAGATGGCGTTAAAATATTTTCCAAACCTATCACTACAGTAGCTCTATCTAGGACATTGAGCACTTTTCTCCCGGACAACGCCGAGTATTTCAAAATCAAAGAGGCCTCCTGAGCATTACTGAAATAACTCTTATCGATTACCCCATCCTTTTCAGCGTAGATGCTGTTTAAATATTATCCAAACCTATCACTACAGTAGCTCTATCTAGGACATTGAGCACTTTTTTCCCGGACAACGCCGAGTACTTTGAAAATCAAAGAGGCCTCCTGGGGACTACTGAAATGAGTTAGGTATCCTCCCCCCATTTTCATCTGCAAAATTGTCCAAAGGGGAACGAAGATGGCGTTAAAATATTTTCTAAACCTATCACTACAGTAGCTCTATCTAGGATATTGAGCACTTTTCTCCCGGACAACGCCGAGTACTTTGAAAATCGAGGAGGCTTTATGAGCACTCCTGAAATCCCTTAGGTATCCTCTCTATTTCTGATCTGCGAAATAGTCCAAAGGGGAACGAAGATGGCGTAAAAATATTTTCCAAACCTATCACTACAGTAGCTTTATCTAGGACATTGAGCACTTTTCTCCTGGACAACGCCGAGTACTTTGATAATCAAGGAGGCCTCCTGGGGACTACTGAAATCACTTAGGTATCCTCTCTCCTTGTGATCTGCGAAATAGTCCAAAGGGGAACGAAGATGGCGTTAAAATATTGTCCAAACCTATCACTACAGTAGCTCTATCTAGGATATTGAGCACTTTTCTCCCGGACAACGCCGAGTACTTTGAAAATCGAAAAGGTTTCATGAACACCCATGAAATCCCTTAGGTATCCTCTCTACTTCTGATCTGTAAAATAGTCCAAAGGGGAACGAAGATGGCGTTAAAATATTTTCCAAAACCTATCACTACAGTAGCTCTATCTAGTACATTGAGCACTTTTCTCCCGGACAACGCTGAGTACTTTGATAATCAAGGAGGCCTCCTGGGGACTACTGAAATCACTTAGGTATCCTCTCTCCTTCTGATCTGCGAAATAGTCCAAAGGGGAACGAAGATGGCGTTAAAATATTTTCCAAACCTATCACTACAGTAGCTCTATCTAGGATATTGAGCACTTTTCTCCCAGACAACGCCAAGTATTTCAAAATCAAAGAGGCCTCCTGAGCACTTCTGAAATAACTCTTATCGATTACCCCATCCTTTTCAGCGTAGATGCTGTTAAAATATTTTCCAAACCTGTCACTACAGTAGCTCTATCTAGGACATTGAGCACTTTTTACCCGGACAACGCCGAGTACTTTGAAAATCAAAGAGGCCTCCTGGGGACTACTGAAATCAGTTAGGTATCCTCCCACCTTTTCATCTGCAAAATTGTCCAAAGGGGAACGAAGATGGCGTTAAAATATTTTCCAAAACCTATCACTACAGTAGCTCTATCTAGGATATTGAGCACTTTTCTCCCGGACAACGCCGAGTACTTTGAAAATCGAGGAGGCTTCATGAGCACTCCTGAAATCCCTTAGGTACCCTCTCTCAGTCTGATCTGCGAAATAGTCCAAAGGGGAATGAAGATGGCGTTAAAATATTTTCCAAACCTATCACTACAGTAGCTCTATCTAGGACGTTGAGCACTTTTCTCCCGGACAACGTCGAGTACTTTGATAATCAAGGAGGCCTCCTGGGGACTACTGAAATCACTTAGGTATCTTCCCTCCTTTTAATCTGCAAAATTGTCCAAAGGGAAACGAAGATGGCGTTAAAATATTTTCCAAAACCTATCACTACAGTAGCTCTATCTAGGATATTGAGCACTTTTCTCCCGGACAACGCCGAGTATTTCAAAATCAAAGAGGCCTCCTGAGCACTACTGAAATAACTCTTATCGATTACCCCATCCTTTTCAGCGTAGATGCTGTTAAAATATTATCCAAACCTATCACTACAGTAGCTCTATCTAGGACATTGAGCACTTTTTTTCCCGGACAACGCCGAGTACTTTGATAATCAAGGAGGCCTCCTGGGGACTACTGAAATCAGTTAGGTATCCTCCCCCCATTTTCATCTGCAAAATTGTCCAAAGGGGAACGAAGATGGCGTTAAAATATTTTCTAAACCTATCACTACAGTAGCTCTATCTAGGATATTGAGCACTTTTCTCCCGGACAACGCCGAGTACTTTGAAAATCGAGGAGGCTTTATGAGCACTCCTGAAATCCCTTAGGTATCCTCTCTCCTTCTGATCTGCGAAATAGTCCAAAGGGGAACGAAGATGGCGTAAAAATATTTTGCAAACCTATCACTACAGTAGCTTTATCTAAGACATTGAGCACTTTTCTCCTGGACAACGCCGAGTACTTTGATAATCAAGGAGGCCTCCTGGGGACTACTGAAATCACTTAGGTATCCCCTCCTCTTGTGATCTGCGAAATAGTCCAAAGGGGAACGAAGATGGCGTTAAAATATTGTCCAAACCTATCACTACAGTAGCTCTATCTAGGATATTGAGCACTTTTCTCCCGGACAACGCCGAGTACTTTGAAAATCGAGAAGGTTTCATGAACACCCATAAAATCCTTAGGTATCCTC
The DNA here is from genome assembly GCA_963556195.1 of Sepiola atlantica. NCBI lineage: Eukaryota > Metazoa > Mollusca > Cephalopoda > Sepiida > Sepiolidae > Sepiola > Sepiola atlantica. The sequence goes on along the minus strand of OY744516.1, from coordinate 133,360,470 downwards.
TCTACTTCTGATCTGTAAAATAGTCCAAAGGGGAACGAAGATGGCGTTAAAATATTTTCCAAAACCTATCACTACAGTAGCTCTATCTAGGACATTGAGCACCTTTCTCCCGGACAACGCCGAGTACTTTGATAATCAAGGAGGCCTCCTGGGGACTACTGAAATCACTTAGGTATCCTCTCTCTTTCTGATCTGCGAAATAGTCCAAAGGGGAACGAAGATGGCGTTAAAATATTTTCCAAACCTATCACTACAGTAGCTCTATCTAGGATATTGAGCACTTTTCTCCCGAACAACGCCGAGTATTTCAAAATCAAAGAGGCCTCCTGAGCACTACTGAAATAACTCTTATCGATTACCCCATCCTTTTCAGCGTAGATGCTGTTAAAATATTATCCAAACCTATCACTACAGTAGCTCTATCTAGGACATTGAGCACTTTTTTCCCGGACAACGCCGAGTACTTTGAAAATCAAAGAGGCCTCCTGGGGACTACTGAAATCAGTTAGGTATCCTCCCTCCTTTTCATCTGCAAAATTGTCCAAAGGTGAACGAAGATGGCGTTAAAATATTTTCTAAACCTATCACTACAGTAGCTCTATCTAGGATATTGAGCACTTTTCTCCCGGACAACGCCGAGTACTTTGAAAATCGAGGAGACTTAATGAGCACTCCTGAAATCCCTTAGGTATCCTCTCTCCTTCTGATCTCCGAAATAGTCCAAAGGGGAACGGAGATGGCGTTAAAATATTTTCCAAACCTATCACTACAGTAGCTCTATCTAAGACATTGAGCACTTTTCTCCCGGACAACGCCGAGTGCTTTGATAATCAAGGAGGCCTCCTGGGGATTACTGAAATCACTTAGGTATCCTCTCTCCTTCTGATCTGCGAAATAGTCTAAAGGAGAACGAAGATGGCGTTAAAATATTTTCTAAACCTATCACTACAGTAGCTCTATCTAGGATATTGAGCACTTTTATCCCGGACAACGCCGAGTACTTTGAAAATCGAAGAGGCTTCATGAACACCCATGAAATCCCTTAGGTATCCATTCTCCTTCTGATCTGTGAAATAGTCCAAAGGGGAACGAAGATGGCGTTAAAATATTTTCTAAACCTATCACTACAGTAGCTCTATCTAGGACATTGAGCACTTTTCTCCCGGACAACGCCGAGTACTTTGATAATCAAGGAGGCCTCTCGGGGACTACTGAAATCACTTAGGTATCCTCTCTCCTTCTGATCTGCGAAATAGTCCAAAGGGGAACGAAGATGGCGTTAAAATATTTTCCAAACCTATCACTACAGTAGCTCTATCTAGGATATTGAGCACTTTTCTCCCGGACAACGCCGAGTATTTCAAAATCAAAGAGGCCTCCTGAGCACTACTCAAATAACTCTTATCGATACCCCATCCTTTTCAGCGTAGATGCTGTTAAAATATTATCCAAACCTATCACTACAGTAGCTCTATCTAGGACATTGAGCACTTTTTTCCCGGACAACGCCGAGTACTTTGATAATCAAGGAGGCCTCCTGAGGACTACTGAAATCACATAGGTATCCTCTCTCCTTCTGATCTGCGAAATAGTCCAAAGGGGAACGAAGATGGCGTTAAAATATTTTCAAAACCTATCACTACAGTATCTCTATCTAGGACATTCAGCACTTTTCTCTCGGACAACGCCGAGTATTTGAAAATCAAAGACGTCTCCTGAGCACTACTGAAATAACTCTTATCGATTCCCCCATCCTTTTCAGCGTAGATGCTGTTAAAATATTATCCAAACCTATCACTACAGTAGCTCTATCTAGGACATTGAGCACTTTTTTCCCGGACAACGCCGAGTACTTTGAAAATCAAAGAGGCCTCCTGGGGACTACGGAAATCAGTTAGGTATCCCCCCTCCTTTTCATCTGCAAAATTGTCCAAAGGGGAACGAAGATGGCGTTAAAATATTTTCTAAACCTATCACTACAGTAGCTCTATCTAGGATATTGAGCACTTTTCTCCCGGACAACGCCGAGTACTTTGAAAATCGAGGAGGCTTCATGAGCACTACTGAAATCCCTTAGGTATCCTCTCTCCTTCTGATCTGCCAAATAGTCCTGAGGCGCTCATACTGACGAATGCCGACATTCCCCCTCCCCGGATTTCGCCTGAGGCGCTCACACTTCAACACTGCTCAAAAAAAGAGGTAGATATTGGATGGGATGAGGGCATCATGACTACGGAACCGATACGACCCTACCTGAACACTTCTCAAAAAAGGAGGAGATAATGCATGGGATGAGGGCATCATGACAACGGAACCGCTACGACCCTACCTCAACACTTCTCAAAAAAGGAGGAGATAATGCATGGGATGAGGGCATCATGACAACGGAACCGATACGACCCTACCTCAACACTTCTCAAAAAAGGAGGAGATAATGCATGGGATGAGGGCATCATGACAACGGAACCGATACGACCCTACCTCAACACTTCTCAAAAAAGGAGGAGATAATGTATGGGATGAGGGCATCATGACAACGGAACCGATACGACCCTACCTCAACACTTCTCAAAAAAGGAGGAGATAATGCATGGGATGAGGGCATCATGACAACGGAACCGATACGACCCTACCCCTACACTTCTCAAAAAAGGAGGAGGTAATTCATGGGATGAGCACATCATGACAACGGAACCGATACTACCCTACCTCTACACTTCTCAAAAAAGGAGGAGGTAATGCTCACACCGGCGAATACCGTAACCCCCCCCCCCCCCCTAATTTGGCCTGAAAGGAGGAGGTAATTCCTATCATGATAACAGAACGGCCACAGGGAGAGAGGGGGGGTGGAATATTAGCGTCTATTAATAATTAAGAAAGAAAGTGTGAGAGGGAAATATGACAGAAAGGAAAACTGCCACTCTCTTACGTCATGATGACCTGATATAACCGGACACAATTTAGGTCAAGACCGGGTACATCCGGCAAGGGATTATGGGACAGGTGCGGATGTGATTGAGCAACCCTTGTTTCACTACACACTCTTAACGTAGGATTCCTATGTTGTTATTGATGCATCCGGACAGAAGTTATTGGATGATCTGATAGAACCGGACACAATTTAGGGCAAGACCGGGTACATCCGGCAAGGGATTATGGGATGTTTACAATGACTCTGCATTTTTATCGGATTAGTACATAAATACATTAGATTATTTCGAATTTAATACATATTAACGTTGAAAATGTCGTGGAAAATACGAAAAAACTGCTACCTTTTGTCGGAAAGTGGTCCGGTTGACTGTCAGCGAGTGAATCGTTTGTCACGATTTTTAGATATTATGATTCCGGGATATGTACGGTGCTAAAGATATCAACTTTTTGACATGTCGCCGCGTAGTTTTTGAGGAGAAGCTTCACATACAAACAGACATACATACAGACAACTGCCCTTTATATAAGAGACTAGCAGGGCTACCCGGCGTTGCTCGGGGTCATTAAAACATATAATTGAAGAAAAATCGTGTGTGTAACATCTTTATATACAAACTTCTATTTCTCCCCCCCCTTCTCTATAGCCGTCTCTTTATCTTTCTACCTTTCTCTTCCCTGGTCGCCGCATTTCACCGCTACTTTCTAATTTTGCCTTTTGCGAAAGCTGTTCTTTCCCCACCATTTCTCCTACGTTGCCCAGGGCAATAGTATGATATATTTCTATAAAAAGTAACACCTCTATCTGCGCCTTCTATATAGGTACTTATCTCCACCCCGGTGTTCATGCTATATACGTATCTATCATCACCCCGGTGCGCATACTATATACGTACCTATCGCCGCCCCAGTGCACATACTATATACGTACCTATCGCCGCCCCAGTTCAGATACTATTTAAAGTACCTATTGCCGCCCCGGTGCGAATGCTAAATAGTACCTATCGCCGCCCCGGTGTGCATGCTACATAAGTACCTATCGCTGCCCTAGTGGGAATAATTAATATGTACATATTGCCGCATTGGTGCGAATTTCTAAATACGTATCTATCACCACTTTGGTGCGAATGCTAAATACGTACCTATCGCCGGCCCGATGCGAATGCTAAATACGTACCTATAGCCGCCCTGGTGTGAATGCTAAATACGTACCTATAGCCGCCCCGGTGCGAATGCTAAATACGTACCTATCACCACCCTGGTGCGAATGCGAAATACATACCTTTCGCCGTTCTGGTGCACGTGCTATATACGTACCTATTGCCGCCCCGGTGCACGTGATATATATGTACTGATCGCCGCCCCGGTGCGCATGCTATGTACGTACTTATTGCTGCCCATGTGTACATGCTATATATGTAGCTATCGCCACCCCTGAATTCTGAATATGTACCTATCGCCGCCCCGGTGTGGAAGCTAAATACGTACATATCGCCGCCCCGGTACGAATGCTAAATACATACATATCGCCGCCCCAGTGTGATTTCTAAATACGTACCTATCGCCGCTCTTGTGTGAATTCTAAATACGTACCTATCGCCGCCCCGGTGCAGAAGCTAAATACGTACATATCGCCACCCCGATGCGAATGCTAAATACATACCTATCGCCGCCCCGGTGCGAATGCTAAATACATACCTATCGCCGCCCCGGTGCGAATGCTAAATACATACCTATCGCCGCCCCGGTGCGAATGCTAAATACATACCTATCGCCGCCCCGGTGTGAATGCTAAATACATACCTATCGCCGCCCCGGTGTGAATGCTAAATACATACCTATCGCCGCCCCGGTGTGAATGCTAAATACATACATATCGCCGCCCCGGTGTGAATGCTAAATACGTACCTTTCGCCGCCCCGGTGTGAATGCTAAATACATACCTATCGCCGCCCCGGTGTGAATGCTAAATACATACATATCGCCGCCCCGGTGTGAATGCTAAATACATACCTATCGCCGCCCCGGTGTGAATGCTAAATACATACATATCGCCGCCCCGGTGTGAATGCTAAATACGTACCTTTCGCCGCCCCGGTGTGAATGCTAAATACATACCTTTCGCCGCCCCGGTGCGCGTGCTATATATGAACCGATCGCTGCCCCAGTGCGCATGCATAATACATACCTATCACGTACTTATTGCCGCCCATGTGCACATGCTATATACGTACCTATCGCTGCCCCGGTGCGCGTGCTATATATGAACCGATCGCTGCCCCAGTGCGCATGCATAATACATACCTATCACCTACTTATTGCCGCCCATGTGCACATGCTATATACGTACCTATCGCCACCGCTGAATGCTAAATAAGTACCTATCTCCGCCCAGGGATGAATGCTAAATACGAACATATTGCCGCCCAGGTGTTCATACACCATATGTACCTATCACTGCCCCAGTGCGAATACTAAATATGTACATATCGCCACCCCGGTGCGATTGCTGAATACATACCTATCGCAACCCCGGTGCGAATGCTAAATACGTACCTATAGCCACCCCTATGCACTACTATATAGTACCTATTGCCACCCCGGTACACATACTATATATAAACCTATTGCCGGCCCGGTGTGCATACTATATTTGTACCTATCGCGGCTCTGGTGCGCATACTACATACTTACCTATCTCTGCAAGGGTACACATACTATATATGTACCAATCTCCAGCCCAGTTCGCATACGTAAGAACTTATATTTATTCGGCCCTGTCGTGTTAGAAAAACAAAATAGTGTTCATTTATGTATTGTCACTATCATAAATATAAATATTTTTAGTTACAAACAGAAAAAAATACATTTTTTTGCCTCCCCACAAGAAAATTTTTCTATACTTAGAAATATTTTTAATTTAAAGGAAAAAAAAAGAAAATTTTTTGACCACCCTTACACCCCAAAAATTTTATGTTCCCCCCATACATAGAAATATTTTTATTTTAAAAAAGAAAAAAAAAAAATTTTTTAGATCCCCCCCGAATTTTTTTTTATTTCATTCTCCCCCATACACATAAATATTTTCAATGAAAAAGATAAAAGACAAAATAAATGTTTTGCCTTCCCCCCAATTTTTTTGATACTCCCGATGCGCATGCTATATACGTATTTATTGCCGCCCATGTGCACATGCTATATACTTCCTATCGCCACCGCTGAATGCTAAATACGTACCTATTGCTGTCGCGGTGCGAATGCTAAATAGGTTTTCAGCGTAGATGCTCTTAACATATTATCCAAACCTATCACTACAGTAGCTCTATCTAGGACATTGAACAATTTTCTCCCGGACAACGCCGAGTACTTTAAAAATAAAAGAGGCCTCATGAGAACTACTGAAATAACTTAGGTATACTCTCTCCTTCTTATCTGCCAAATAGTCCAAAGGGGAACGAAGATGGCATTAAAATATTTTCCAAACCTATCACTACAGTAGCTCTATCTAGAATATTGAGCACTTTTCTGCCGGACAACGCCGAGTACTTTGAAAATCAAGGAGGCCTCCTGAGCACTACTGAAATCACTCTTATCGGTTCCCCCATCCTTTTCAGCGTAGATGCTGTTAAAATATTATCCAAACCTATCACTACAGTAGCTCGATCAAGGACATTGAACACTTTTCTCCCGGACAACGCCAAATACTTTGAAAATCAAGGAGGCTTCCTGAGCACTACTGAAATCACTTAGGTATCCCTCCTTTTGATCTGCAAAATAGTCCAAAGGGGAACGAAGATGGCGTTAAAATATTTTCAAAACCTATCACTACAGTAGCTCTATCTAGGATATTGAGCACTTTTCTCCCGGACAACACCGAGTAATTTTTAAATCAAGGAGGCCTCATGAGCACTTCTTAAATAACTCTTATCGATTCCCCCATCCTTTTCAGCGTAGATGCTGTTAACATATTATCCTAACCTATCACTACAGTAGCTCTATCTAGGACATTCAGCAATTTTCTCCCGGACAACGTCGAGTACTTTGAAAATCAAGGAGGCCTCCTGAGCACTACTGAAATCACTTAGGTATCCTCTCTCCTTCTGATCTACCAAATAGTCCAAAGGGGAACGAAGATAGCGTTAAAATATTTTCCAAACCTATCACTACAGTAGCTCTATCTAGGATATTGAGCACTTTTCTCCCGGACAACGCCGAGTACTTTGATAATCAAAGACGCCTCCTGAGAACTACTGTAATAACTTATATCGATTCCCCCATCCTTTTCAGCGTAGATGCTGTTAAAATATTATCCAAACCTATCACTACAGTAGCTCTATCTAGGACATTGAGCAATTTTCTCCCAGTCAACGCCGAGTACTTTGAAAATCAAAGAGGCCTCCTGAGGACTACTGAAATCACTTAGGTATGCTCTCTCCTTCTGATCTGCCAAATAGTCCAAAGGGGAACGAAGATGGCGTTAAAATATTTTCAAAACCTATCACTACAGTATCTCTATCTAGGACATTCAGCACTTTTCTCTCGGACAACGCCGAGTATTTGAAAATCAAAGACGCCTCCTGAGCACTACTGAAATCACTCTTATCGATTCCCCCATCCTTTTCAGCGTAGATGCTGTTAAAATATTATCCAAACCTATCACTACAGTAGCTCTATCTAGGACATTGAGCACTTTTCTCCCGGACAATGCCGAGTACTTTGATAATCAAGGAGGCCTCCTGAGGACTACTGAAATCACATAGGTATCCTCTCTCCTTCTGATCTGCCAAATAGTCCAAAGGGGAACAAAGATAGCGTTAAAATATTTTCCAAACCTATCACTACAGTAGCTCTATCTAGGACATTGAGCGCTTTTCTCCCGGACAACACCGAGTACTTTGATAACAAAGGAGGCCTCCTGAGGACTACTGAAATCACTTAGGTATCCCTCCTTTTGATCTGCCAAATAGTCCAAAGGGGAACGAAGATGGCTTTAAAATATTTTCCAAACCTATCACTACAGTAGCTCTATCTAGGACATTGAGCACTTTTCTCCCGGACAACGCCGAGTATTTGAAAATCAAAGAGGCCTCATGAGCACTACTGAAATAACTCTTATCGATCCCCCCATCCTTTTCAGCGTAGATGCTGTTAAGATATTATGCAAACCTATCTCTACAGTAGCTCTATCTAGGACATTGAGCACTTTTTTCCCGGACAACGCCGAGTACTATGACCTGATATAACCGGACACAATATAGGGCAAGACCAGGTACATCCAGCAAGGGATTATTGGACAGGTGCGTATGTGATTGAGCAACCCTTGTTTCACTACACACTTATAACGTAGGATTCCTATGTTGTTATTGATTTATCCGGACAGAAGTTATTGGATGATCTGATACAACCGGGCTGAATGTCGGGCAAGACCGGGTACATCCGGCAAGGGATTATGGGATGTTTACAGTGACTCTGCATTTTTATCGGATTAGTACATAAATACATTAGATTATTTCGAATTTACTACATATTAACGTTGAAAAAGTAGTGTAAAATACGAAAAAACTGCTACCTTTTGTCGGAAAGTGGTCCGGTTGACTGTCAGCGAGTGAATCGTTTTTCCATAGACCGGCGGAATGAAGCCAAGACGATTATGGAGTGCATAATCCAAACAGATACTACACTAAACAGAATTAGAGAAAAACGGCCTAGGGAGTCTAAAATTCATTGTTGCTCATCAAAACTCATTAAAGAACTTGTTAAATAGTATTATACAATGTTTGTTCAAAGAAAATCATAGTTATTATTACTCGTTAATTTATTAATGTAATTTGAACAGTGTCTAGTGGATAGACCGCTGTTCAGGTGTAGATTGGTTATAAATAGTCCCTTTAAATCACATTAAATTTTTGAATTTCGGATGTTTCTCGGCCTTTTGGCTAAGATCAAAGTGTAGTATCTGTTCTCGGCATTATTGCTTTGAGATCAAGTGTATATCTAGTCCTATCCGATAGGTGTCGATCTTACACTGTCGAATCAAAAATCAGATTATCTTTTTATTTTTTAATCCCTTTTCCTTTAGCTCACTTCCTCTCCCCTAAAGTACCGGTTGATATACCCCCAAGGTCGGGATCTGTCTCACCGACGACTCGCCCCAAATTTCGCCTGAGGCGCTGACACCGGCGAATACTGACACTCCCCCTCCCCCAAATTTCGCCTGCCTCACCGGCGTATGCCAAAACGCCCCATCCCCAAATTTCGCGTGAGGCCCCCCACAGGCGATCGCTCATACCGCCGAATGCCGACATTTCCCTCCTCCCCTCCCCAGATTGGCCTGAGCCGCCGTATGCCGACATTCCCCCTCCCCCGATTTGGCCTGAGGCGCTCACACCGGCGAATGCCGACACTCCCCCTCCCCCAAATTTTCCCTTAGGCGTCCCACCGGTGTATGCTGATACCACCCCCCCACCCCTCCCCCAAATTTCACCTGAAGCGCTCACACCGGCGAATGCCGACACCCCCCCCCGAAAGGAGGAGGGAATGCCTATCATGATAACAGAACGGCCATAGGGAGGGGGGGGAATATTAGCGTCTATTAATAATTAAGAAAGAAAGTGTGGGAGGGAGCGGGAAAAAAGAAAGAAAGAAAAAAATGGTTGTAGTGTGAGTGAATTTCTTCCTGCCACTCTCTGACGTCAGGGTACCAACACATACTTCGTCCGGTGGCAGGGTACCCACACATACTTCGTCCGGTTGCAGGGTACTCACACATACTTCGTCATGTCGAAGTGTACCCACACATACTTCGTCAGGTCGCACGGTACCCACACATACTTTTTCCGGTCGCAGGGTACCCACACATACTTCGTCAGGTCGCAGGGTACCCACACATACTTCGTCCGGTCGCAGGGTGCCAACACATACTTCGTCCGGTCGCAGGGTACCCACACATATTTCGTCTGGTCACAGGGTACCCACACATACTTCGTGACGTCGCAGGGTACCCACACATACTTCGTCAGGCAGCAGGGTACCCACAAATACTTCGTGCGGTCGCAGGATACCTATACATACTTCGTTTGGTCGCAGGGTACCCACACATACTTCGTCCGGTCGCAGGGTACCCACACATACTTCGTGCGGTCGCAGGGTACCCACACATACTTCGTGCGGTCGCAGGGTACCCACACATACTTGGTCCGGTCGCAGGGTACTCACACATACTTCGTCCGGTCGCAGGGTACCCACACATACTTTGTCCGGTCGCAGGGTACCCACACATACTTCGTGCGGTCGCAGGGTACCATCACATACTTCGTCCAGTCGCAGGGTACCCACACATACTTCGTGCGGTCGCAGGGTACCCACACATACTTCGTCAGGTCGCAGGGTACCCACACATACTTCGTCCGGTCGCAGGGTACCCACACATACTTCGTCTGGTCGCAGGGTACCTACACATAGTTCGTGCCGTCGCAAGGTACTCACACATACCTCGTATGGTCGCAGGGTACCCACACATACTTAGTGCGGTCGCAGGGTACCAACACATACTTCGTCCGGTCGCAGGGTACCCACACATACTTCGTCCGGTCGCAGGGTACCCACAAATACTTCGTCCAGTCGCAGGGTACCCACACATACTTCGTGCGGTCGCAGGGTACCCACACATATTTCGTTCGGTCACAGGGTACCCACACATACTTCGTGCGGTCGCAGGGTACCTATAAATACTTCTTCTGGTCGCAGGGTACCCACACATATATTGTCCGGTCGCAGGGTACCCACAAATACTTTGTCCGGTCGAAGGGTACTCACACATATTCGTGCGGTCGCAGGGTACCCACACATACTTCGTCAGGTCGCAGGGTACCCACACATACTTCGTGCGGTCGCAGGGTACCTATACATACTTCGTGCGGTCGCAGGGTACCCACACAAACTTCGTCCGGTCGCAGGGTACCCACACATACTTCGTCAGGCAGCAGGGTACCCACACATACTTCGTCCGGTCGCAGGGTACCCACAAATACTTCGTTCGGTCGCAGGGTACCCACACATACTTCGTCGGTCGCAGGGTACTCACACATTCTTCATCCGGTCGCAGGGTACCCACACATATATTGTCCGGTCGCAGGGTACCAACACATACTTCGTCCGGTCGCAGGGTACCCACAAATACTTCGTCCAGTCGCAGGGTACCCACACATACTTCGTCTGGTCGCAGGGTACCCACACATTCTTCGTCTGGTCGCAGGGTACCCACACATACTTTGTCCAGTCGCAGGGTACCCACACATACTTCGTCCGGTCGCAAGGTACCCACACATAGTTCGTGCGGTCGCAGGGTACCCACACATACTTTGTCCGGTCGCAGGGTACCCACACATACTTCGTGGTTATGACTCAACGAGACACTGTAAACGTTTACTTGTTAAATTCTTCTTTTTTTCTTTTTTCTATACATATATAGAGTGGTTACGACTCAACGGGTCACTGTAAACGTTTACTTGTTAAATTCTTCTTTTTTTATACATATATACCGTGGTTATGACTCAACGGGTCATTGTAAACGTGTACTTGTTAAATTCTTCTTTTTTCTGTTTTTATACATATATAGAGTGGTTATGACTCAACGGGTCACTGTAAACGTGTACTTGTTAAATTCTTCTTTTTTCTTTTTTTATACATATATAGAGTGGTTATGACTCAACGGGTCACTGTAAACGTTTACTTGTTAAAGTCTTCTTTTTTTCTTTTTTTTATACATATATAGAGTGGTTATGACTCAACGGGTCATTGTAAACGTGTACTTGTTAAATTCTTCTTTTTTCTTTTTTTATACATATATAGAGTGGTTATGACTCAACGGGTCACTGTAAACGTGTACTTGTTAAATTCTTCTTTTTTCTTTTTTTATACATATATAGAGTGGTTATGACTCAACGGGTCACTGTAAACGTTTACTTGTTAAATTCTTTTTTTCTTTTTTTATACATATATTGAGTGGTTATGACTCAACGGGTCATTGTAAACGTGTACTTGTTAAATTCTTCTTTTTTCTTTTTTTATACATATATAGAGTGGTTATGACTCAACGGGTCACTGTAAACGTGTACTTGTTAAATTCTTCTTTTTTCTGTTTTTATACATATATAGAGTGGTTATGACTCAACAGGTCACTGTAAACGTGTACTTGTTAAATTCTTCTTTTTTCTTTTTTTATACATATATAGAGTGGTTATGACTCAACGGGTCACTATAAACATGTTCTTGTTAAATTCTTCTTTTTTTCTTTTTTCTATACATATATAGAGTGGTTATGACTCAACGGGTCACTGTAAACGTTTACTTGTTAAATTCTTCTTTTTTTATACATATATAGAGTGGTTATGACTCAACGGGTCATTGTACACGTGTACTTGTTAAATTCTTCTTTTTTCTTTTTTTTATACATATATAGAGTGGTTATGACTCAACGGGTCACTGTAAACGTGTACTTGTTAAATTCTTCTTTTTTCTTTTTTTATACATATATAGAGTGGTTATGACTCAACGGGTCACTGTAAACGTGTACTTGTTAAATTCTTCTTTTTTCTTTTTTTATACATATATAGAGTGGTTATGACTCAACGGGTCACTATAAACATGTTCTTGTTAAATTCTTCTTTTTTTCTTTTTTCTATACATATATAGAGTGGTTATGACTCAACAGGTCACTGTAAACGTTTACTTGTTAAATTCTTCTTTTTTTATACATATATAGAGTGGTTATGACTCAACGGGTCATTGTAAACGTGTACTTGTTAAATTCTTCTTTTTTCTTTTTTTATACATATATAGAGTGGTTATGACTCAACGGGTCACTGTAAACGTGTACTTGTTAAATTCTTCTTTTTTCTTTTTTTATACATATATAGAGTGGTTATGACTCAACGGGTCACTGTAAACGTTTACTTGTTAAATTCTTCTTTTTTTCTTTTTTTTATACATATATAGAGTGGTTATGACTCAACGGGTCATTGTAAACGTGTACTTGTTAAATTCTTCTTTTTTTCTTTTTTTTATACATATATAGAGTGGTTATGACTCAACGGGTCATTGTAAACGTGTACTTGTTAAATTCTTCTTTTTTCTTTTTTTATACATATATAGAGTGGTTATGACTCAACGGGTCACTGTAAACGTTTACTTGTTAAATTCTTTTTTTCTTTTTTTATACATATATAGAGTGGTTATGACTCAACGGGTCATTGTAAACGTGTACTTGTTAAATTCTTCTTTTTTCTTTTTTTATACATATATAGAGTGGTTATGACTCAACGGGTCACTGTAAACGTGTACTTGTTAAATTCTTCTTTTTTCTGTTTTTATACATATATAGAGTGGTTATGACTCAACGGGTCACTGTAAACGTGTACTTGTTAAATTCTTCTTTTTTCTTTTTTTATACATATATAGAGTGGTTATGACTCAACGGGTCACTATAAATATGTTCTTGTTAAATTCTTCTTTTTTTCTTTTTTCTATACATATATAGAGTGGTTATGACTCAACGGGTCACTGTAAACGTGTACTTGTTAAATTCTTTTTTCTTTTTTTATACATATATAGAGTGGTTATGACTCAACGGGTCACTATAAACATGTTCTTGTTAAATTCTTCTTTTTTTCTTTTTTCTATACATATATAGAGTGGTTATGACTCAACGGGTCACTGTAAACGTTTACTTGTTAAATTCTTCTTTTTTTATACATATATAGAGTGGTTATGACTCAACGGGTCATTGTAAACGTGTACTTGTTAAATTCTTTTTTCTTTTTTTATACATATATAGAGTGGTTATGACTCAACGGGTCACTGTAAACGTGTACTTGTTAAATTCTTCTTTTTTCTTTTTTTATACATATATAGAGTGGTTATGACTCAACGGGTCACTGTAAACGTTTACTTGTTAAATTCTTCTTTTTTTCTTTTTTTTATACATATATAGAGTGGTTATGACTCAACGGGTCACTGTAAACGTGTACTTGTTAAATTCTTCTTTTTTCTTTTTTTATACATATATAGAGTGGTTATGACTCAACGGGTCACTGTAAACGTGTACTTGTTAAATTCTTCTTTTTTCTGTTTTTATACATATATAGAGTGGTTATGACTCAACGGGTCACTGTAAACGTGTACTTGTTAAATTCTTCTTTTTTCTTTTTTTATACATATATAGAGTGGTTATGACTCAACGGGTCACTATAAACATGTTCTTGTTAAATTCTTCTTTTTTTCTTTTTTCTGTACATATATAGAGTGGTTATGACTCAACGGGTCACTGTAAACGTTTACTTGTTAAATTCTTTTTTTATACATATATAGAGTGGTTATGACTCAACGGGTCATTGTAAACGTGTACTTGTTAAATTCTTTTTTTTTTTTTTTTTATACATATATAGAATGGTTATGACTCAACGGGTCACTGTAAACGTGTACTTGTTAAATTCTTCTTTTTTTCTTTTTTCTATACATATATAGAGTGGTTATGACTCAACGGGTCACTGTAAACTTGAGTGGTTATGACTCAACGGGTCACTGTAAGTAAAATAAGTTTTGAAGAGAAAAAATGTAAAAACCTATAACGATGACGTCATATACCTATTACTGTGACGTCACGTGCACAAGAATAAGTTGGTTGAAAATAAAATTATTATTACATAATTACATTGGCTGATTTCCAAATTACTACTGAATAACATTAGAAAAGTTTGAAAAAACCAGACCCGCTGCCGAAGACTGGCCCCGTTGACCCCCAGCAACATTTTTTTTTGTTGTAATTTTGAGATATTATGATCCCAGGTGGTGTACGGTGCTGAAGATATAAACTTTTTGACATGTCGTCGCGTGGTTTTTGAGGAGAAGCTTCACATACAGACATACATACATACATACATACATACATACATACATACATATAGACAAGTGCCCTTTATATAAGAGACTAGCGGGGCTACCCGGCGTTGCTCGGGGTCATTAAAACATATAATTGAAGAAAAATCGTGTGTGTAACATCTTTATATACAAACTTCTATTTCTCCCCCCCCCCCCTTCTCTATAGCCGTCTCTTTATCTTTCTACCTTTCTCTTCCCTGGTCGCCGCATTTCACCGCTACTTTCTAATTTTGCCTTTTGCGAAAGCTGTTCTTTCCCCACCATTTCTCCTACGTTGCCCAGGGCAATAGTATGATATATTTCTATAAAAAGTAACACCTCTATCTGCGCCTTCTATATAGGTACTTATCTCCACCCCGGTGTTCATGCTATATACGTATCTATCATCACCCCGGTGCGCATACTATATACGTACCTATCGCCGCCCCAGTTCACATACTATATACGTACCTATCGCCGCCCCAGTTCAGATACTATTTAAGTACCTATTGCCGCCCCAGTGCGAATGCTAAATAGTACCTATCGCCGCCCCGGTGTGCATGCTACATAAGTACCTATCGCTGCCCTAGTGGGAATAATTAATATGTACATATTGCCGCATTGGTGCGAATTTCTAAATACGTACCTATCACCACTTTGGTGCGAATGCTAAATACGTACCTATCGCCGGCCCGATGCGAATGCTAAATACGTACCTATAGCCGCCCTGGTGTGAATGCTAAATACGTACCTATAGCCGCCCCGGTGCGAATGCTAAATACGTACCTATCACCACCCTGGTGCGAATGCGAAATACATACCTTTCGCCGTTCTGGTGCACGTGCTATATACGTACCTATTGCCGCCCCGGTGCACGTGATATATATGTACTGATCGCCGCCTCGGTGCGCATGCTATGTACGTACTTATTGCTGCCCATGTGTACATGCTATATATGTAGCTATCGCCACCCCTGAATTCTGAATATGTACCTATCGCCACCCCGGTGTGGAAGCTAAATACATACATATCGCCGCCCCGGTACGAATGCTAAATACATACATATCGCCGCCCCAGTGTGATTTCTAAATACGTACCTATCGCCGCTCTTGTGTGAATTCTAAATACGTACCTATCGCCGCCCCGGTGCGGAAGCTAAATACGTACATATCGCCACCCCGATGCGAATGCTAAATACATACCTATCGCCGCCCCGGTGCGAATGCTAAATACATACCTATCGCCGCCCCGGTGCGAATGCTAAATACATACCTATCGCCGCCCCGGTGTGAATGCTAAATACATATCTATCGCCGCCCCGGTGTGAATGCTAAATACATACCTATCGCCGCCCCGGTGTGAATGCTAAATACATACATATCGCCGCCCCGGTGTGAATGCTAAATACGTACCTTTCGCCGCCCCGGTGCGCGTGCTATATACGTACCTATCGCTGCCCCGGTGCGCGTGCTATATATGAACCGATCGCTGCCCCAGTGCGCATGCATAATACATACCTATCACGTACTTATTGCCGCCCATGTGCACATGCTATATACGTACCTATCGCCACCGCTGAATGCTAAATAAGTACCTATCTCCGCCCAGGGATGAATGCTAAATACGTACATATTGCCGCCCAGGTGTTCATACACCATATGTACCTATCACTGCCCCAGTGCGAATACTAAATATGTACATATCGCCACCCCGGTGCGATTGCTGAATACATACCTATCGCAACCCCGGTGCGAATGCTAAATACGTAGCTATAGCCACCCCTATGCACTACTATATAGTACCTATTGCCACCCCGGTACACATACTATATATAAACCTATCGCCGGCCCGGTGTGCATACTATATTCGTACCTATCGCGGCTCTGGTGCGCATACTACATACTTACCTATCTCTGCAAGGGTACACATACTATATATGTACCAATCTCCAGCCCAGTTCGCATACGTAAGAACTTATATTTATTCGGCCCTGTCGTGTTAGAAAAACAAAATAGTGTTCATTTATGTATTGTCACTATCATAAATATAAATATTTTTAGTTACAAACAGAAAAAAATACATTTTTTTGCCTCCCCACAAGAAATTTTTGTTTCTATCCTCCCATATACTTAGAAATATTTTTAATTTAAAGGAAAAAAAAAAGAAAATTTTTTGACCACCCTTACACCCCAAAAATTTTATGTTCATAGAAATATTTTTATTTTAAAAAAGAAAAAAAAAAAAATTTTTTAGCCCCCCCCCCCCGAAAATTTTTTTTTTTCATTCTCCCCCATACACATAAATATTTTCAATGAAAAAGATAAAAGACAAAATAAATGTTTTGCCTTCCTCCCAATTTTTTTTATACTCCCGATGCGCATGCTATATAGTATTTATTGCCGCCCATGTGCACATGCTATATACTTCCTATCGCCACCGCTGAATGCTAAATACGTATTTATTGATGTCGCGGTGCGAATGCTAAATAGGTTTTCAGCGTAGATGCTCTTAAAATATTATCCAAACCTATCACTACAGTAGCTCTATCTAGGACATTGAACAATTTTCTCCCGGACAACGCTGAGTACTTTAAAAATAAAAGAGGCCTCATGAGCACTACTGAAATAACTTAGGTATCCTCTCTCCTTCTGATCTGCCAAATAGTCCAAAGGGGAACGAAGATGGCATTAAAATATTTTCCAAACCTATCACTACAGTAGCTCTATCTAGGATATTGAGCACTTTTCTGCCGGACAACGCCGAGTACTTTGAAAATCAAAGACGTCTCCTGAGCACTACTGAAATAACTCTTATCGATTCCCCCATCCTTTTCAGCGTAGATGCTGTTAAAATATTATCCAAACCTATCACTACAGTAGCTCGATCAAGGACATTGAACACTTTTCTCCCGGACAACGCCAAATACTTTGAAAATCAAGGAGGCCTCCTGAGCACTACTGAAATCACTTAGGTATCCCTCCTTTTGATCTGCAAAATAGTCCAAAGGGGAACGAAGATGGCGTTAAAATATTTTCAAAACCTATCACTACAGTAGCTCTATCTAGGATATTGAGCACTTTTCTCCTGGACAACACCGAGTAATTTTTAAATCAAGGAGGCCTCATGAGCACTTCTTAAATAACTCTTATCGATTCCCCCATCCTTTTCAGCGTAGATGCTGTTAAAATATTATCCTAACCTATCACTACAGTAGCTCTATCTAGGACATTCAGCAATTTTCTCCCGGACAACGCCGAGTACTTTTAAAATCAAGGAGGCCTCCTGAGCACTACTGAAATCACTTAGGTATCCTCTCTCCTTCTGATCTACCAAATAGTCCAAAGGGGAACGAAGATAGCGTTAAAATATTTTCCAAACCTATCACTACAGTAGCTCTTTTTAAGGATATTGAGCACTTTTCTCCCGGACAACGCCGAGTACTTTGATAATCAAAGACGCCTCCTGAGAACTACTGTAATAACTTATATCGATTCCCCCATCCTTTTCAGCGTAGATGCTGTTAAAATATTATCCAAACCTATCACTACAGTAGCTCTATCTAGGACATTGAGCAATTTTCTCCCGGACAACGCCGAGTACTTTGAAAATCAAAGAGGCCTCCTGAGGACTACTGAAATCACTTAGGTATGCTCTCTCCTTCTGATCTGCCAAATAGTCCAAAGGGGAACGAAGATGGCGTTAAAATATTTTCAAAACCTATCACTACAGTATCTCTATCTAGGACATTCAGCACTTTTCTCTAGGACAACGCCGAGTATTTGAAAATCAAAGACGTCTCCTGAGCACTACTGAAATAACTCTTATCGATTCCCCCATCCTTTTCAGCGTAGATGCTGTTAAAATATTATCCAAACCTATCACTACAGTAGCTCTATCTAGGACATTGAGCACTTTTCTCCCGGACAATGCCGAGTACTTTGATAATCAAGGAGGCCTCCTGAGGACTACTGAAATCACATAGGTATTCTCTCTCCTTCTGATCTGCCAAATAGTCCAAAGGGGAACGAAGATAGCGTTAAAATATTTTCCAAACCTATCACTACAGTAGCTCTATCTAGGACATTGAGCGTTTTTCTCCCGGACAACGCCGAATACTTTGATAACAAAGGAGGCCTCCTGAGGACTACTGAAATCACTTAGGTATCCCTCCTTTTGATCTGCCAAATAGTCCAAAGGGGAACGAAGATGGCTTTAAAATATTTTCCAAACCTATCACTACAGTAGCTCTATCTAGGACATTGAGCACTTTTCTCCCGGACAACGCCGAGTATTTGAAAATCAAAGAGGCCTCATGAGCACTACTGAAATAACTCTTATCGATCCCCCCATCCTTTTCAGCGTAGATGCTGTTAAGATATTATGCAAACCTATCTCTACAGTAGCTCTATCTAGGACATTGAGCACTTTTTTCCCGGACAACGCCGAGTACTATGACCTGATATAACCGGACACAATATAGGGCAAGACCAGGTACATCCAGCAAGGGATTATTGGACAGGTGCGGATGTGATTGAGCAACCCTTGTTTCACTACACACTTATAACGTAGGATTCCTATGTTGTTATTGATTTATCCGGACAGAAGTTATTGGATGATCTGATACAACCGGGCTGAATGTCGGGCAAGACCGGGTACATCCGGCAAGGGATTATGGGATGTTTACAGTGACTCTGCATTTTTATCGGATTAGTACATAAATACATTAGATTATTTCGAATTTACTACATATTAACGTTGAAAAAGTAGTGTAAAATACGAAAAAACTGCTACCTTTTGTCGGAAAGTGGTCCGGTTGACTGTCAGCGAGTGAATCGTTTTTCCATAGACCGGCGGAATGAAGCCAAGACGATTATGGAGTGCATAATCCAAACAGATACTACACTAAACAGAATTAGAGAAAAACGGCCTAGGGAGTTTTAAATTCATTGTTGCTCATCAAAAGTCATTAAAGAACTTGTTAAATAGTATTATACAATGTTTGTTCAAAGAAAATCATAGTTATTATTACTCGTTAATTTATTAATGTAATTTGAACAGTGTCTAGTGGATAGACCGCTGTTCAGGTGTAGATTGGTTATAAATAGTCCCTTTAAATCACATTAAATTTTTGAATTTCGGATGTTTCTCGGCCTTCACTTATCCCCGACCTCCCCTCCCCCTACATAACGGGCACTATGCCTAAGGTCTGGTGAGTTCCCAAGGTTTGTAAAATCTTCATCTGTAGATAAAGATGAGGGGTGTCCGAAGGAACTCACCTGCCTAAATAAATCGGCCTTTTGGCTAAGATCAAAGTGTAGTATCTGTTCTCGGCATTATTGCCTTGAGATCAAGTGTATATCTAGTCCTATCCGATAGGTGTCGATCTTACACTGTCGAATCAAAAATCAGATTATCTTTTTATTTTTTAATCCCTTTTCCTTTAGCTCACTTCCTCTCCCCTAAAGTACCGGTTGATATACCCCCAAGGTCGGGATCTGTCTCACCGACGACTCCCCCCAAATTTCGCCTGAGGCGCTGACACCGGCGAATACTGACACTCCCCCTCCCCCAAATTTCGCCTGCCTCACCGGCGTATGCCAATACGCCCCATCCCCAAATTTCGCCTGAGGCGCCCCACAGGCAATCGCTCATACCGCCGAATGCCGACATTTCCCTCCTCCCCTCCCCAGATTGGCCTGAGCCGCCGTATGCCGACATTCCCCCTCCCCAGATTTGGCCTGAGGCGCTCACACCGGCGAATGCCGACACTCCCCCTCCCCCAAATTTTCCCTTAGGCGTCCCACCGGTGTATGCTGATACCACCCCCCACCCCTCCCCCAAATTTCACCTGAAGCGCTCACACCGGCGAATGCCGACACCCCCCCGAAAGGAGGAGGGAATGCCTATCATGATAACAGAACGGCCATAGGGAGGGGGGAATATTAGCGTCTATTAATAATTAAGAAAGAAAGTGTGGGAGGGAGCGGGAAAAAAGAAAGAAAGAAAAAAATGGTTGTAGTGTGAGTGAATTTCTTCCTGCCACTCTCTGACGTCAGGGTACCAACACATACTTCGTCAAGTGGCAGGGTACCCACACATACTTCGTCCGGTTGCAGGGTACTCACACATACTTCGTCATGTCGAAGTGTACCCACACATACTTCGTCAGGTCGCACGGTACCCACACATACTTTTTCCGGTCGCAGGGTACCCACACATACTTCGTCAGGTCGCAGGGTACCCAAACATACTTCGTCAGGTCGCATGGTACCCAGACATACTTCGTCCGGTCGCAGGGTACCCACACATACTTCGTCCGGTCGCAGGGTACCAACACATACTTTGTTAGGTCGCAGGGTACCCACACATACTTCGTCCGGTCGCAGGGTACCCACACATACTTCGTTCGGTCGCAGGGTACCAACACATACTTCGTCCGGTCGCAGGGTACCCACACATACTTCGTCCGGTCGCAGGGTACCCACACATAGTTCGTGCGGTCGCAGGGTACCCACACATACTTCGTGCGGTCGCAGGGTACCCACACATATTCGTGCGGTCGCAGAGTACCCACAAATATTTCGTGCGGTCGCAGGGTACGCACACATATTTCGTGCGGTCGCAGGGTACCTATACATCCTACGTGCGGTCGCAGGGTACCCACACATACTTCGTTCGGTCGCAGGGTACCCACACATACTTCGTGCGGTCGCAGGGTACCCACACATACTTCGTCAGGTCGCAGGGTACCCACACATACTTCGTCTGGTCGCAGGGTACCCACACATACTTCGTCTGGTCGCAGGGTACCTACACATAGTTCGTGCCGTCGCAGGGTACTCACACATACTTCGTATGGTCGCAGGGTACCCACACATACTTAGTGCGGTCGCAGGGTACCAACACATACTTCGTCCGGTCGCAGGGTACCCACACATACTTCGTCCGGTCGCAGGGTACCCACAAATACTTCGTCCAGTCGCAGGGTACCCACACATACTTCGTGCGGTCGCAGGGTACCCACAAATATTTCGTTCGGTCACAGGGTACCCACACATACTTCGTGCGGTCGCAGGGTACCTATAAATACTTCTGGTCGTAGGGTACCCACACATACATTGTCCGGTCGCAGGGTACCCACAAATACTTTGACTGGTCGAAGGGTACCCACACATATTCGTGCGGTCGCAGGGTACCCACACATACTTCGTCAGGTCGCAGGGTACCCACACATACTTCGTGCGGTCGCAGGGTACCTATACATCCTACGTGCGGTCGCAGGGTACCCACACAAACTTCGTCCGGTCGCAGGGTACCCACACATACTTCGTCAGGCAGCAGGGTACCCACACATACTTCGTGCGGTCGCAGGGTACCCACAAATACTTCGTTCGGTCGCAGGGTACCCACACATACTTCGTTGGTCGCAGGGTACCCACAAATATTTCGTTCGGTCACAGGGTACCCACACATACTTCGTGCGGTCGCAGGGTACCTATAAATACTTCTGGTCGTAGGGTACCCACACATACATTGTCCGGTCGCAGGGTACCCACACATACTTCGTCTGGTCGCAGGGTACCCACACATTCTTCGTCTGGTCGCAGGGTACCCACACATACTTCGTCCAGTCGCAGGGTACCCACACATACTTCGTCTGGTCGCAAGGTACCCACACATAGTTCGTGCGGTCGCAGGGTACCCACACATACTTTGTCCGGTCGCAGGGTACCCACACATACTTCGTCCGGTCGCAGGGTACCCACAAATACTTCGTCCATACTTTTTTTATACATATATAGAGTGGTTATGACTCAACGGGTCACTGTAAACGTTTACTTGTTAAATTCTTCTTTTTTTCTTTTTTTATACATATATAGAGTGGTTATGACTCAACGGGTCATTGTAAACGTGTACTTGTTAAACTCTTCTTTTTTCTTTTTTTATACATATATAGAGTGGTTATGACTCAACGGGTCACTGTAAACGTGTACTTGTTAAATTCTTCTTTTTTCTGTTTTATACATATATAGAGTGGTTATGACTCAACGGGTCACTGTAAACGTGTACTTGTTAAATTCTTCTTTTTTCTGTTTTTATACATATATAGAGTGGTTATGACTCAACGGGTCACAGTAAACGTGTACTTGTTAAATTCTTCTTTTTTCTTTTTTTATACATATATAGAGTGGTTATGACTCAACGGGTCACTATAAACATGTTCTTGTTAAATTCTTCTTTTTTTCTTTTTTCTATACATATATAGAGTGGTTATGACTCAACGGGTCACTGTAAACGTTTACTTGTTAAATTCTTCTTTTTTTATACATATATAGAGTGGTTATGACTTAACGGGTCATTGTAAACGTGTACTTGTTAAATTCTTCTTTTTTCTTTTTTTATACATATATAGAGTGGTTATGACTCAACGGGTCACTGTAAACGTGTACTTGTTAAATTCTTCTTTTTTCTTTTTTTATACATATATAGAGTGGTTATGACTCAACGGGTCACTGTAAACGTTTACTTGTTAAATTCTTCTTTTTTTGTTTTTTTATACATATATAGAGTGGTTATGACTCAACGGGTCATTGTAAACGTGTACTTGTTAAATTCTTCTTTTTTCTTTTTTTATACATATATAGAGTGGTTATGACTCAACGGGTCATTGTAAACGTGTACTTGTTAAATTCTTCTTTTTTCTGTTTTTATACATATATAGAGTGGTTATGACTCAACGGGTCACAGTAAACGTGTACTTGTTAAATTCTTCTTTTTTCTTTTTTTATACATATATAGAGTGGTTATGACTCAACGGGTCACTATAAACATGTTCTTGTTAAATTCTTCTTTTTTTCTTTTTTCTATACATATATAGAGTGGTTATGACTCAACGGGTCATTGTAAACGTGTACTTGTTAAATTCTTCTTTTTTCTTTTTTTATACATATATAGAGTGGTTATGACTCAACGGGTCACTGTAAACGTGTACTTGTTAAATTCTTCTTTTTTCTTTTTTTATACATATATAGAGTGGTTATGACTCAACGGGTCACTGTAAACGTTTACTTGTTAAATTCTTCTTTTTTTGTTTGTTTATACATATATAGAGTGGTTATGACTCAACGGGTCATTGTAAACGTGTACTTGTTAAATTCTTCTTTTTTCTTTTTTTATACATATATAGAGTGGTTATGACTCAACGTGTCACTGTAAACGTGTACTTGTTAAATTCTTCTTTTTTCTTTTTTATACATATATAGAGTGGTTATGACTCAATGGGTCACTATAAACATGTTCTTGTTAAATTCTTCTTTTTTTTATACATATATAGAGTGGTTATGACTCAACGGGTCATTGTAAACGTGTACTTGTTAAATTCTTCTTTTTTCTTTTTTTATACATATATAGAGTGGTTATGACTCAACGTGTCACTGTAAACGTGTACTTGTTAAATTCTTCTTTTTTCTGTTTTTATACATATATAGAGTGGTTATGACTCAACGGGTCACAGTAAACGTGTACTTGTTAAATTCTTCTTTTTTCTTTTTTATACATATATAGAGTGGTTATGACTCAACTGGTCACTGTAAACGTTTACTTGTTAAATTCTTCTTTTTTTTATACATATATAGAGTGGTTATGACTCAACGGGTCATTGTAAACGTGTACTTGTTAAATTCTTCTTTTTTCTTTTTTTATACATATATAGAGTGGTTATGACTCAACGGGTCACTGTAAACGTGTACTTGTTAAATTCTTCTTTTTTCTTTTTTTATACGTATATAGAGTGGTTATGACTCAACGGGTCACTGTAAACGTTTACTTGTTAAATTCTTCTTTTTTTCTTTTTTTATACATATATAGAGTGGTTATGACTCAACGGGTCATTGTAAACGTGTACTTGTTAAATTCTTCTTTTTTCTTTTTGTATACATATATAGAGTGGTTATGACTCAACGGGTCACCGTAAACGTGTACTTGTTAAACTCTTCTTTTTTCTTTTTTATACATATATAGAGTGGTTATGACTCAACGGGTCACTGTAAACGTTTACTTGTTAAATTCTTCTTTTTTTCTTTTTTTATACATATATAGAGTGGTTATGACTCAACGGGTCATTGTAAACGTGTACTTGTTAAACTCTTCTTTTTTCTTTTTTTATACATATATAGAGTGGTTATGACTCAACGGGTCATTGTAAACGTGTACTTGTTAAATTCTTCTTTTTTCTTTTTTTATACATATATAGAGTGGTTATGACTCAACGGGTCACTATAAACATGTTCTTGTTAAATTCTTCTTTTTTTCTTTTTTCTATACATATATAGAGTGGTTATGACTCAACGGGTCACTGTAAACGTTTACTTGTTAAATTCTTCTTTTTTTATACATATATAAAGTGGTTATGACTCAACGGGTCATTGTAAACGTGTACTTGTTAAATTCTTCTTTTTTCTTTTTTTATACATATATAGAGTGGTTATGACTCAACGGGTCACTGTAAACGTGTACTTGTTAAATTCTTCTTTTTTCTTTTTTTATACATATATAGAGTGGTTATGACTCAACGGGTCACTGTAAACGTTTACTTGTTAAATTCTTCTTTTTTTGTTTTTTTATACATATATAGAGTGGTTATGACTCAACGGGTCATTGTAAACCTGTACTTGTTAAATTCTTCTTTTTTCTTTTTTTATACATATATAGAGTGGTTATGACTCAACGTGTCACTGTAAACGTGTACTTGTTAAATTCTTCTTTTTTCTGTTTTTATACATATATAGAGTGGTTATGACTCAACGGGTCACAGTAAACGTGTACTTGTTAAATTCTTCTTTTTTTTATACATATATAGAGTGGTTATGACTCAACGGGTCATTGTAAACGTGTACTTGTTAAATTCTTCTTTTTTCTTTTTTTATACATATATAGAGTGGTTATGACTCAACGGGTCACTGTAAACGTGTACTTGTTAAATTCTTCTTTTTTCTTTTTTTATACATATATAGAGTGGTTATGACTCAACGGGTCACTGTAAACGTTTACTTGTTAAATTCTTCTTTTTTTCTTTTTTTATACATATATAGAGTGGTTATGACTCAACGGGTCATTGTAAACGTGTACTTGTTAAATTCTTCTTTTTTCTTTTTGTATACATATATAGAGTGGTTATGACTCAACGGGTCACTGTAAACGTGTACTTGTTAAATTCTTCTTTTTTCTGTTTTTATACATATATAGAGTGGCTATGACTCAACGGGTCACAGTAAACGTGTACTTGTTAAATTCTTCTTTTTTCTTTTTTTATACATATATAGAGTGGTTATGACTCAACGGGTCACTATAAACATGTTCTTGTTAAATTCTTCTTTTTTTCTTTTTTCTATACATATATAGAGTGGTTATGACTCAACGGGTCACTGTAAACGTTTACTTGTTAAATTCTTCTTTTTTTTATACATATATAGAGTGGTTATGACTCAACGGGTCATTGTAAACGTGTACTTGTTAAATTCTTCTTTTTTCTTTTTTTATACATATATAGAGTGGTTATGACTCAACGGGTCACTGTAAACGTGTACTTGTTAAATTCTTCTTTTTTCTTTTTTTATACATATATAGAGTGGTTATGACTCAACGGGTCACTGTAAACGTTTACTTGTTAAATTCTTCTTTTTTTCTTTTTTTATACATATATAGAGTGGTTATGACTCAACGGGTCATTGTAAACGTGTACTTGTTAAATTCTTCTTTTTTCTTTTTGTATACATATATAGAGTGGTTATGACTCAACGGGTCACCGTAAACGTGTACTTGTTAAACTCTTCTTTTTTCTTTTTTATACATATATAGAGTGGTTATGACTCAACGGGTCACTGTAAACGTTTACTTGTTAAATTCTTCTTTTTTTCTTTTTTTATACATATATAGAGTGGTTATGACTCAACGGGTCATTGTAAACGTGTACTTGTTAAACTCTTCTTTTTTCTTTTTTTATACATATATAGAGTGGTTATGACTCAACGGGTCATTGTAAACGTGTACTTGTTAAATTCTTCTTTTTTCTTTTTTTATACATATATAGAGTGGTTATGACTCAACGGGTCACTATAAACATGTTATTGTTAAATTCTTCTTTTTTTCTTTTTTCTATACATATATAGAGTGGTTATGACTCAACGGGTCACTGTAAACGTTTACTTGTTAAATTCTTCTTTTTTTATACATATATAGAGTGGTTATGACTCAACGGGTCATTGTAAACGTGTACTTGTTAAATTCTTCTTTTTTCTTTTTTTATACATATATAGAGTGGTTATGACTCAACGGGTCACTGTAAACGTGTACTTGTTAAATTCTTCTTTTTTCTTTTTTTATACATATATAGAGTGGTTATGACTCAACGGGTCACTGTAAACGTGAGTGGTTATGACTCAACGGGTCACTGTAAGTAAAATAAGTTTTGAAGAGAAAAAAATGTAAAAACCTATAACGATGACGTCATATACCTATTACTGTGACGTCACGTGCACAAGAATAAGTTGGTTGAAAATAAAATTATTATTACATAATTACATTGGCTGATTTCCAAATTACTACTGAATAACATTAGAAAAGTTTGAAAAAACCAGACCAGCTGCCGAAGACTGGCCCCGTTGACCCCCAGCAACATTTTTTTTTGTTGTAATTTTGAGATATTATGATCCCAGGATATGTACGGTGCTGAAGATATAAACTTTTTGACATGTCGTCGGGTAGTTTTTGAGGAGAAGCTTCACATACAGACATACATACATACATACCTACATACATACATACATATAGACAAGTGCCCTTTATATAAGAGACTAGCGGGGCTACCCGGCGTTGCTCGGGGTCATAAAAACATATATTTGAAAAAATATCGTGTGTGTAACATTTTTATATTCAAACTTCTATGTCCACCCCCTCTCTCTATAGCCGTCTCTTTATCTGCTACCTTTCTCTTCCCTGGTCGCCCCATTTCGCCGCTACTTTCTAATTTTGTGTTTTGCAAAAGCTGTTTCTTCCCCACCATTTCTCCTATTGCCCAGGGTAATAGTATGACATATTTCTATAAAAAGTAACACCTCTATCTGCGCCTTCTATATAGGTACTTATCTCCACCCCGGTGTTCATACTATATACGTATCTATCATCACCCCGGTGCGCATACTATATACGTACCTATCGCCGCCCAAGTGCACATACTATATACGTACCTATCGCCGCCCCGGTGCAGATACTATTTAAGTACCTATCGCCGCCCCGTTGCGAATGCTAAATAGTACCTATAGCCGCCCCAGTGCGAATGCTAAATACGTACCTATAGCCGCCCCAGTGCGAATGCTAAATACGTACCTATCACCACTACGGTGCGAATGCGAAATACATACCTTTCGCCGCCCCGGTGCGCGTGCAATATATGTACTGATCGCCGCCGCAGAGCACATGCTATGTACGTACTTATTGCTGCCCATGTGTACATGCTATATACGTAGCTATCGCCACCCCCGAATTCTGAATACGTACCTATCGCCGCCCTGGTGTGGAAGCTAAATACGTACATATCGCCGCCCCGGTGCGAATGCTAAATACATACCTATCGCCGCCCCGGTGTGAATTCTAAATACGTACCTATTGCCGCCCCGGTGTGAATTCTAAATACGTACCTATCGCCGCCCGGTGCGGAAGCTAAATACGTACATATCGCTGCCCCGGTGCGAATGCTAAATACATACCTATCGCTGCCCCGGTGTGAATGCTAAATACATACCTATC
Organism: Sepiola atlantica; assembly: GCA_963556195.1. NCBI lineage: Eukaryota > Metazoa > Mollusca > Cephalopoda > Sepiida > Sepiolidae > Sepiola > Sepiola atlantica. The sequence goes on along the minus strand of OY744516.1, from coordinate 133,331,820 downwards.
GCCGCCCCGGCGTGAATGCTAAATACATACCTATCGCCGCCCCGGTGTGAATGCTAAATACGTACCTATCGCCGCCCCGGTGTGAATTTTAAATATGTACCTTTCGCCGCCCAGTGTGAATTTTAAATATGTACCTTTCGCCGCCCCTGTGCGCGTGCTATATACGTACCTATCGCCGCCCCGGTGCGCGTGCTACATATAAACCGATCGCTGCCTCAGTGCGCATGCTAAATACATACCTATCACTGCCCCGGTGTGCATACTATATACGTACTTATTACCGCCCATGTGCACATGCTATATAAGTACCTATCACCACCGCTGAATGCTAAATAAGTACCTATCGCCGCCCCGGTGTGGAAGCTAAATACGTACATATCGCCGCCCCTAAATTTGGGCAGACCCTAAAAAGTTCGGCCTGACCCCTAAAATTTTCCCCGACCCCTAAATCTCTCCAGCCCCCTAATTTTTCACTCTCCCCCAACCATGAGAAATATTTTGACTTCAAAACAAAAAAAAACAAAAAAATTTGGCCTGACCACTAAAAAGTTCGTCCTGACCCCTAAAATTTTCCCCGACCACTCAATCTCTCCAGCCCCCTAATTTTTCACTCTCCCCCAACCATGAGAAATATTTTGACTTCAAAACAAAAAAAAACGAAAAAATTTGGCCTGACCCCTAAAAAGTTCGTCCTGACCCCTAAAATTTCCCCCGACCCCTAAATCTCTCCAGGCCCCTAATTTTTCACTCTCCCCCAACCATGAGATATATTTTGACTTCAAAACAAAAAAAAACAAAAAAATTTGGCCTGACCCCTAAAAAATTCGTCCTGAAGCCCTAAAATTTTCCCCGACCCCTAAATCTCTCCAGCCCCCTAATTTTTCACTCTCCTCCAACCCTGAGAAATATTTTGACTTCAAAACAAAAAAAAACAAAAAAATTTGGCCTGACCCCTAAAAAGTTCGTCCTGACCCCTAAAATTTTCCCCGACCCCTAAATCTCTCCAGCCCCCTAATTTTTCACTCTACCCCAACCCTGAGAAATATTTTGACTTCAAAACAAAAAAAAAACAAAACAAAAAAAAAAATTTGGCCTGACCCCTAAAAAGTGCGTCCTGACCCCTAAAATTGTCCCCGACCCCTAAATCTCTCCAGCCCCCTAATTTTTCACCTTCCCCCAACCATGAGATATATTTTGACTTCAAAACAAAAAAAAACAAAAAAATTTGGCCTGACCCCTAAAAAGTGCGTCCTGACCCCTAAAATTTTCCCCGACCCCTAAATCTCTCCAGCCCCCTAATTTTTCACTCTCCTACAACCATGAGAAATAATTTGACTTCAAAAAAAAAAAAAAAAAAAAATTTGGCCTGACCCCTAAAAAGTTCGTCCTGACCCCTAAAATTTCCCCCGACCCCTAAATCTCTCCAGGCCCCTAATTTTTCACTCTCCCCCAACCATGAGATATATTTTGACTTCAAAACAAAAAAAAAACAAAAAAAATTGGCCTGACCCCTAAAAAATTCGTCCTGAAGCCCTAAAATTTTCCCCGACCCCTAAATCTCTCCAGCCCCCTAATTTTTCACTCTCCCCCAACCATGAGATATATTTTGACTTCAAAACAAAAAAAAATAAAAAAATTTGGCCTGACCCCTAAAAAGTTCGTCGTGACCCCTAAAATTTTCCCCGACCCCTAAATCTCTCCAGCCCCCTAATTTTTCACTCTCCTACAACCATGAGAAATAATTTGACTTCAAAACAAAAAAAAACAAAAAAATTTGGCCTGACCCCTAAAAAGTTCGTCCTGACCCCTAAAATTTTCCCCGACCCCTAAATATCTCCAGCCCCCTAATTTTTCACTCTCCCGCAACCCTGAGAAATATTTTGACTTCAAAACAAAAAAAAACAAAAAAAACAAAAAAAAACAAAAAAATTTGGCCTGACCCCTAAAAAGTTCGTCCTGACCCCTAAAAATTTCCCCGACCCCTAAATCTCTCTAGCCCCCTAATTTTTCACTCTCCCCCAACCATGAGAAAAATTTTGACTTCAAAACAAAAAAAAAACAAAAAAATTTGGCCTGACCCCTAAAAAGTTCGTCCTGACCCCTAAAATTTTCCCCGACCCCTAAATCTCTCTAGCCCCCTAATTTTTCACTCTCCCCCAGCCATGAGAAACATTTTGACTTCAAAACAAAAAAAAACAAAAAAATTTGGCCTGACCCCTAAAAAGTTCGTCCTGACCCCTAAAATTTTCCCCGACCCCTAAATCTCTCCAGCCCCCTAATTTTTCACTCTACCCCAACCCTGAGAAATATTTTGACTTCAAAACAAAAAAAAAACAAAACAAAAAAAAAAAATTTGGCCTGACCCCTAAAAAGTTCGTCCTGACCCCTAAAATTGTCCCCGACCCCTAAATCTCTCCAGCCCCTTAATTTTTCACCTTCCCCCAACCATGAGATATATTTTGACTTCAAACAAAAAAAAACAAAAAAATTTGGCCTGACCCCTAAAAAGTGCGTCCTGACCCCTAAAATTGTCCCCGACCCCTAAATCTCTCTAGCCCCCTAATTTTTCACTCTCCCCCAACCATGAGAAATATTTTGACTTCAAAACAAAAAAAAACAAAAAAATTTAGCCTGACCCCTAAAAAGTTCGTCGTGACCCCTAAAATTTTCCCCGACCCCTAAATCTCTCCAGCCCCCTAATTTTTCACTCTCCTACAACCATGAGAAATAATTTGACTTCAAAACAAAACAAAACAAAAAAATTTGGCCTGACCCCTAAAAAGTGCGTCCTGACCCCTAAAATTTTCCCCGACCCCTAAATATCTCCAGCCCCCTAATTTTTCACCTTCCCCCAACCATGAGATATATTTTGACTTCAAAACAAAAAAAAACAAAAAAATTTGGCCTGACCCCTAAAAAGTGCGTCCTGACCCCTAAAATTTTCCCCGACCCCTAAATCTCTCCAGCCCCCTAATTTTTTACTCTCCCCCAACCATGAGATATATTTTGACTTCAAAACAAAAAAAAACAAAAAAATTTGGCCTGACCCCTAAAAAATTCGTCCTGAACCCCTAAAATTTTCCCCGACCCCTAAATCTCTCCAGCCCCCTAATTTTTCACTCTCCTCCAACCCTGAAAAATATTTTGACTTCAAAACAAAAAAAAACAAAAAAATTTGGCCTGACCCCTAAAAAGTTCGTCCTGACCCCTAAAATTTTCCCCGACCCCTAAATCTCTCCAGCCCCCTAATTTTTCACTCTCCTCCAACCATGAGATATATTTTGACTTCAAAACAAAAAAAAACAAAAAAATTTGGCCTGACCCCTAAAAAGTTCGTCCTGACCCCTAAAGTTTTCCCCGACCCCTAAATCTCTCCAGCCCCCTAATTTTTCACTCTCATCCAACCCTGAGAAATATTTTGACTTCAAAACAAAAAAAAACAAAAAAATTTGGCCTGACCCCTAAAAAGTTCGTCCTGACCCCTAAAATTTTCCCCGACCCCTAAATCTCTCCAGCCCCCTAATTTTTCACTCTACCCCAACCCTGAGAAATATTTTGACTTCAAAACAAAAAAAAACAAAAAAATTTGGCCTGACCCCTAAAAAGTGCGTCCTGACCCCTAAAATTGTCCCCGACCCCTAAATCTCTCTAGCCCCCTAATTTTTCACTCTCCTCCAACCATGAGATATATTTTGACTTCAAAACAAAAAAAAACAAAAAAATTTGGCCTGACCCCTAAAAAGTTCGTCGTGACCCCTAAAATTTTCCCCGACCCCTAAATCTCTCCAGCCCCCTAATTTTTCACTCTCCTACAACCATGAGAAATAATTTGACTTCAAAACAAAAAAAAACAAAAAAATTTGGCCTGACCCCTAAAAAGTTCGTCCTGACCCCTAAAATTTTCCCCGACCCCTAAATATCTCCAGCCCCCTAATTTTTCACCTTCCCCCAACCATGAGATATATTTTGACTTCAAAACAAAAAAAAACAAAAAAATTTGGCCTGACCCCTAAAAAGTGCGTCCTGACCCCTAAAATTTTCCCCGACCCCTAAATCTCTCTAGCCCCCTAATTTTTCACTCTCCCCCAACCATGAGATATATTTTGACTTCAAAACAAAAAAAAAACAAAAAAATTTGGCCTGACCCCTAAAAAATTCGTCCTGAAGCCCTAAAATTTTCCCCGACCCCTAAATCTCTCCAGCCCCCTAATTTTTCACTCTCCTCCAACCCTGAGAAATATTTTGACTTCAAAACAAAAAAAAACAAAAAAATTTGGCCTGACCCCTAAAAAGTTCGTCCTGACCCCTAAAATTTTCCCCGACCCCTAAATCTCTCCAGCCCCCTAATTTTTCACTCTACTCCAACCCTGAGAAATATTTTGACTTCAAAACAAAAAAAAACAAAACAAAAAAAAAAAATTTGGCCTGACCCCTAAAAAGTTCGTCGTGACCCCTAAAATTTTCCCCGACCCCTAAATCTCTCCAGCCCCCTAATTTTTCACTCTCCTACAACCATGAGAAATAATTTGACTTCAAAACAAAAAAAAACAAAAAAATTTGGCCTGACCCCTAAAAAGTTCGTCCTGACCCCTAAAATTTTCCCCGACCCCTAAATATCTCCAGCCCCCTAATTTTTCACTCTCCCGCAACCCTGAGAAATATTTTGACTTCAAAACAAAAAAAAACAAAAAAAACAAAAAAATTTGGCCTGACCCCTAAAAAGTTCGTCCTGACCCCTAAAATTTTCCCGACACCTAAACTTCTCTAGCCCCCTAATTTTTCACTCTCCCCCAGCCATGAGAAACATTTTGACTTCAAAACAAAAAAAAAACAAAAAAATTTGGCCTGACCCCTAAAAAGTTCGTCCTGACCCCTAAAATTTTCCCCGACCCCTAAATCTCTCCAGCCCCCTAATTTTTCACTCTCCTCCAACCATGAGATATATTTTAGCTTCAAAACAAAAAAAAACAAAAAAATTTGGCCTGACCCCTAAAAAGTTCGTCCTGACCCCTAAAGTTTTCCCCGACCCCTAAATCTCTCCAGCCCCCTAATTTTTCACTCTCCTCCAACCCTGAGAAATATTTTGACTTCAAAACAATAAAAACAAAAAAATTTGGCCTGACCCCTAAAAAGTTCATCCTGACCCCTAAAATTTTCCCCGACCCCTAAATCTCTCCAGCCCCCTAATTTTTCACTCTCCCCCAACCCTGAGAAATATTTTGACTTCAAAACAAAAAAAAAACAAAAAAATTTGGGCGGACCCCTAAAAAGTTCGTCCTGACCCCTAAAATTTTCCCCGACCCCTAAATTTCTCTAGCCCCCTTATTTTTCACTCTCCCCCAACCCTGAGAAATATTTTGACTTCAAAACAAAAAAAAACAAAAGAAAACAAAAAAATTTGGCCTGACCCCTAAAAAGTTCGTCCTGACCCCTAAAATTTTCCCGATACGACCCTACCTCTACACTTCTCAAAAAAGGAGGAGATAATGCATGGGATGAGTGCATCATGACAACGGACCCGATACGACCCTACCTCAACACTTCTCCAAAAAGGAGGAGATAATGCATGGGAATAGTGCATCATGACAACGGAACCGATATGACCCTTCCTCAACAGTTCTAAAAAAAGGAGGAGATAATGCATGGGATGAGTGCATCATGACAACGGAACCGATACGACCCTACCTCTACACTTCTCAAAAAAGAAGGAGATAATGCATGGGATGAGGGCACTATGACAACGAAACCGATACTACCTGAACACTTCTCAAAAAAGGAGGAGATAATGCATGGGATGAGGGCACTATGACAACGAAACCGATACTACCTCGACACTTCTCCAAAAAGAAGGAGATAATGCATGGGATGAGTGCATCATGACAACGGACCCGATACGACCCTACCTCAACACTTCTCAAAAAAGGAGGAGATAATGCATGGGAATAGTGCATCATGACAACGGAACCGATACGACCCTTCCTCAACAGTTCTAAAAAAAGGAGGAGATAATGCATGGGATGCGTGCATCATGACAACGGAACCGATACGACCCTACACTTCTCAAAAAAGGAGGAGATAATGCATGGGATGAGTGCATCATGACAACGAAACCGATACTACCTCAACACTTCTCAAAAAAGGAGGAGATAATGCATGGGATGAGTGCATCATGACAACGGAACCGATACGACCCTACCTCAACACTTCTCAAAAAAGGAGGAGATAATGCATGGGATGAGTGCATCATGACAACGGAACCGATACAACCCTACCTCAACACTTCTCAAAAAAGGAGGAGATAATGCATGGGATCAGTGCATCATGACAACGGAACCGATACGACCCTACCTCAACACTTCTCAAAAAAGGAGGAGATAATGCATGGGAATAGTGCATCATGACAACGGAACCGATACGACCCTACCTCAACACTTCTAAAAAAAGGAGATAATGCATGGGATGAGGGCATCATGACAACGGAACCGATACGACCCTACCTCAACATTTCTCAAAAAAGGAGGAGATAATGCATGGGATCAGTGCATCATGACAACGGAACCGATACTACCCTACCTCAACACTTCTCAAGAAAGGAGGAGATAATGCATGGGATCAGTGCATCATGACAACGGAACCGATACTACCCTACCTCAACACTTCTCAAGAAAGGAGGAGGTAATGCTCACACCGGCGAATACCGTAACCCCCCCCCCAATTTGGCCTGAAAGGAGGAGGTAATTCCTATCATGATAACAGAACGGCCACAGGGAGGGAGGGGGGGGGAAATATTAGCGTCTATTAATAATTATGAAAGAAAGTGTGTGAGGGAAAAAAAACTGCCACTCTCTGACGTCATGATGACCTGATATAACCGGACACAATTTAGAGCAAGACCGGGTACATCCGGCAAGGGATTATGGGACAGGTGCGGATGTGATTGAGCAACCCTTGTTTCACTACACACTCTTAACGTAGGATTCCTATGTTGTTATTGATGCAACCGGACAGAAGTAATTGGATGATCTGATAGAACCGGACACAATTTAGGGCAAGACCGGGTACATCCGGCAAGGAATTATGGGATGTTTACAGTGACTTGGCATTTTTATCGGATTAGTACATAAATACATTAGATTATTTCGAATTTAGTACATATTAACGTTGAAAATGTCGTGGAAAATACGAAAAAACTGCTACCTTTTGTCGGAAAGTGGTCCGGTTGACTGTCAGCGAGTGAATCGTTATTTGCGATTTTGAGATATTATGATCCCAGGATATGTACGGTGCTGAAGATATAAACTTTTTGACATGTCGTCGGGTAGTTTTTGAGGAGAAGCTTCACATACAGACATACATACATACATACATACATACATACATACATACATATAGACAAGTGCCCTTTATATAAGAGACTAGCGGGGCTACCCGGCGTTGCTCGGGGTCATAAAAACATAATTGAAGAAAAATTGCGTGTGTAACATCTTTATATTAAAACTTCTATTTCTCTCCTTCTCTCTCTATAGCTGTCTCTTTATCTTTCTACTTTTCTCTACCCTGGTCGCTACTTTGAAATTTTGCCTTTTGCGAAAGCTGTTTCTTCCCCACCATTTCATCCTACGTTTCACAGGGCAATAGTATGACTTATTTCTATATAAAGTACCACCACTGTCTGCGCCTTCTATATAGGTACTTATAACCGCCCCGGTGTTCATACTATATATTTTGAATCCCCTCATGATATCCTTCATCATTTTAACTCCCCTCGTTGTATTCATCATTTTCGATCTCCTCATACTATTAATCATTTTCAATCCCCTCATAATATTCTTCATCATTTTCAATCTCCTCATACTATTAATCATTTTCAATCCCCTCATAATATTCTTCATCATTTTTAATCCTCTCGTAATATTCCTCATCATTTTCAATCCGCTCATGATATTCTTAATAATTTTCAATCCTCTCATGATATTCTTCATTTTTTCAATCCTCTCATGATATTCTTCATTATTTTCAATCCCCTCATGATATTCTTCATCATTTTCAATCCTCTCATGGTATATTTCATCATTTTCGATCCCCTCATGATAGTCTTCATCATTTTTAATCCTCTCATGAGAGTCTTCATCATTTTTAATCCTCTCATGATAGTCTTCATCATTTTCAAACCTCTCATGATAGTCTTCATCATTTTCAATCCTCTCATGATATTCTTCATCATTTTCAATCCCCTCATGATATTATTCATCATTTTAAATCCCCTCATCGTATTCTTCATCATTTCCAATCCTGTCAGTCTATTCTTCATCATTTTAAATCCTCTCATGACATTCTTCATCATTTTCAATCCTCTCATGACATTCTTCATCATTTTCAATCCCCTTATGATAGTCTACATCATTTTCAATCCCCTCATGATAGTCTTCATCATTTTCAATCCCCTCATGATAGTGTACATCATTTTCAATCCCCTCATTATAGTCGTCATCATTTTCAATCCCCTCATGATAGCCTTCATCATTTTCAATCCTCTCTTGATAGTCTTCATCATTTTCAATCCTCTCATGATAGTCTTTATCATAGCTCTATCTATGATATTGAGCACTTTTCTCCCGGACAACGCCAAGTACTTTGAAAATCAAGGAGGCCTCATGAGCACTACTGAAAACACTTAGGTATCCTCTCTCCTTCTGATCTGCGAAATAGTCCAAAGAGGAACAAAGATGGCGTTAAAATATTTTCCAAACCTATCACTACAGTAGCTCTATCAAGGACATTGAGCACTTTTCTCCCGGACAACGCTGAGTACTTTAATAATAAAGGAGGCCTCCTGAGGACTACTGAAATCACTTAGGTATCCTCTCTCCTACTGATCTGCGAAATAGTCCAAAGAGGAACGAATATGGCATTAAAATATTATCCAAACCTATCACTATAGTAGCTCTATCAAGGATATTGAGCACTTTTCTCCCGGACAACGCCGAGTATTTCAAAATCAAAGAGGCCTCCTGAGCACTACTGAAATAACTCTTATCGATTCCCCATCCTTTTCAGCGTAGATGCTGTTAAAATATTATCCAAACCTATCACTACAGTAGCTCTATCTAGGACATTGAGCACTTTTTTCCCGGACAACGCCGAGTACTTTGAAAATCAAAGAGGCCTCCTGGGGACTACTGAAATCACTTAGGTATCCTCCCTCCTTTTCATCAGCAAAATTGTCCAAAGGGGAACGAAAATGGCGTTAAAATATGTTCTAAACCTATCACTACAGTAGCTCTATCTTGGATATTGAGCACTTTTCTCCCGGATAACGCCGAGTACTTTGAAAATCGAGGAGGCTTCATGAGCACTCCTGAAATCCCTTAAGTATCCTCTCTCCTTCTGATCTGCGAAATAGTCCAAAGAGGGAATGAAGATGGCGTTAAAATATTTTCCAAACTTATCACTACAGTAGCTCTATCTAGGACATTGAGCACTTTTCTCCCGGACAATGCACAGTACTTTGATAATCAAGGAGGCCTCCTGGGGACTACTGAAATCACTTAGGTATCCTCTCTTCTTCTGATCTGCGAAATAGTCCAAAGGGGAACGAAGATTGCGTTAAAATATTTTCCAAACCTATCACTACAGTAGCTCTATCTAGGATATTGAGCACTTTTATCCCGGACAACGCCGAGTATTTCAATATCAAAGAGGCCTCCTGGGGACTACTGAAATAACTCTTATCCATTCCCCCATCCTTTTCAGCGTAGATGCTGTTAAAATATTTTCCAAACCTATCACTACAGTAGCTCTATCTAGGACATTGAGCACTTTTTTCCCGGACAACGCCAGGTACTTTGAAAATCAAAGATGCCTCCTGGGGACTACTGAAATCAGTTAGGTATCCTCCCTCCTTTTCAGCTGCAAAATTGTCCAAAGGGAAACGAAGAAGGCGTTAAAATATTTTCTAAACCTATCACTACAGTAGCTCTATCAAGGACATTGAGCACTTTTCTCCCGGACAACGCCGAGTACTTTGAAAATCGAGGAGGCTTCATGAGCACTCCTGAAATCCCTTAGGTATCCTCTCTCTTTCTGATCTGCGAAATAGTCCAAAGGGGAACGAAGATGGCGTTAAAATATTTTCCAAACCTATCACTACAGTAGCTCTATCTAGGATATTGAGCACTTTTCTCCCGGACAACGCCGAGTACTTTGAAAATCGAAGAGACTTTATGAGCACTCCTGAAATCCCTTAGGTATCCTCTCTCTTTCTGATCTGCGAAATAGTCCAAAGGGGAACGAAGATGGCGTTAAAATATTTTCCAAACCTATCACTACAGTAGCTCTATCTAGGATATTGAGCACTTTTCTCCCGGACAACGCCGAGTATTTCAAAATCAAAGAGGCCTCCTGAGCACTACTGAAATAACACTTATCGATTACCCCATCCTTTTCAGCGTAGATGCTGTTAAAATATTATCCAAACCTATCACTACAGTAGCTCTATCAAGGACATTGAGCACTTTTCTCCCGGACAACGCCGAGTATTTCAAAATCAAAGAGGCCTCCTCAGCACTACTGAAATAACTCTTATCGATTACCCCATAATTTTCAGTGTAGATGCTGTTAAAATATTATCCAAACCTATCACTACAGTAGCTCTATCTAGGACATTGAGCACTTTTCTCCCGGACAACGCCAAGTACTTTGAAAATCGAGGAGGCATTATGAGCACTCCTGAAATCCCTTAGGTATCCTCTCTCCTTCTGATCTGCGAAATAGTCTAAAGGGGAACGAAGATGGCGTTAAAATATTTTGCAAACCTATCACTACAGTAGCTCTATCTAGGACATTGAGCACTTTTCTCCCGGACAACGCCGAGTACTTTGATAATCAAGGAGGCCTCCTGGGGACTTCTGAAATCCCTTAGGTTACCTCTCTCCTTCTGATCTGCGAAATAATCTAGAGGGGAACGAAGATGGCGTTAAAATATTTTCTAAACCTATCACAATAGATGCTCTATCTAGATTATTGAGCACTTTTCTCCCGGACAACGCCGAGTACTTTGAAAATCAAGGAGGCTTCATGAACACCTCTGAAATCCCTTAGGTATCCTCTCTCCTTCTGATCTGCGAGATAGTCCAAAGGGGAACGAAGATGGCGTTAAAATATTTTCCAAAACCTATCACTACAGTAGCTCTATCTAGGACATTGAGCACTTTTCTCCCGGACAACGCCGAGTACTTTGATAACTAAGGAGGCCTCCGAGGGACTACTGAAATCACTTAGGTATCTTCTCTCTTTCTGATCTGCGAAATAGTCCAAAGGGGAACGAAGATGGCGTTAAAATATTTTCCAAAACCTATCACTACAGTAGCTCTATCTAGGATATTGAGCACTTTTCTCCCGGACAACGCCGAGTATTTCAAAATCAAGGAGGCCTCCTGAGAACAACTGAAATAACTCTTATCGATTACCCCATACTTTTCAGCGTAGATACTGTTAAAATATTATCCAAACCTATCACTACAGTAGCTCTATCTAGGACATTGAGCACTTTTTTCCCGGACAACGCCGAGTTCTTTGAAAATCAAAAGGGGCTCCTGGGGACTACTGAAATCCGTTAGGTATCCTCCCTACTTTTCAGCTGCAAAATTGTCTAAAAGGGAACGAAGATGGCATTAAAATATTTTCTAAACCTATCACTACAGTAGCTCTATCTAGGATATTGAGCACTTTTCTCCCGGACAACGCCGAGTACTTTGAAATTCGAGGAGGCTTTATAAGCACTACTGAAATCCCTTAGGTATCCTCTCTCCTTCTGATCTGCAAAATAGTCCAAAGGTGAACGAAGATGGCGTTAAAATATTTTCCAATCCTATCACTACAGTAGCTCTATCTAGGATATTGAGCACTTTTCTCCCGGACAACGCCGAGTATTTCAAAATCAAAGAGGCCTCCTGGGGACTACTGAAATAACTCTTATCCATTCCCCCATCCTTTTCAGCGTAGATGCTGTTAAAATATTATCCAAACCTATCACTACAGTAGCTCTATCTATGACATTGAGCACTTTTTTCCCGGACAACGCCGAGAACTTTGAAAATCAAAGAGGCTTCCAGGGGACTACTGAAATCAGTTAGGTATCCTCCTTCCTTTTTATCTGCAAAATTGTCCAAAGGGGAACGAAGATGGCGTCAAAATATTTTCTAAACCTATCACTACAGTAGCTCTATCTAGGATATTGAGCACTTTTCTCCCGGACAACGCCGAGTACTTTGAAAATCGAGGAGGCTTCATGAACCCACATGAAATACCTTAGGTATCCTCTCTCCTTCTGATCTGCGAAATAGTCCAAAGGGGAACGAAGATGGCGTTAAAATATTTTCCAAAACCTATCACTACAGTAGCTCTATCTAGGACATTGAGCACTTTTCTCCCGGACAACGCCGAGTACTTTGATAATCAAGGAGGCCTCCTGGGGACTACTGAAATCACTTAGGTATTCTCTCCCCATTCTGATCTGCGAAATAGTCCAAAGGGGAACGAAGATGGCGTTAAAATATTTTCCAAACCTATCACTACAGTAGCTCTATCTAGGATATTGAGCACTTTTCTCCCGGACAACGCCGAGTATTTCAAAATCCAAGAGGCCTCCTGAGCACTACTGAAATAACTCTTATCGATTACCACATCCTTTTCAGCGTAGATGCTGTTAAAATATTATCCAAACCTATCACTACAGTAGCTCTATCTAGGACATTGAGATCTTTTCTCCCGGACAACGCCGAGTACTTTGAAAATCAGAGATGCCTCCTGGGGACTACTGAAATCAGTTAGGTATCCTCCCTCCTTTTCATCTGCAAAATTGTCCAAAGGGGTACAAAGATGGCGTTAAAATATGTTCTAAACCTATCACTACAGTAGCTCTATCTAGGATATTGAGCACTTTTCTCCCGGACAACGCCGAGTACTTTGAAAATCGAGGAGGCTTCATGAGCACTCTTGAAATTACTTAGGTATCCTCTCTCCTTCTGATCTGCGAAATAGTCCAAAGGGGAACGAAGATGGCGTTAAAATATTTTCCAAACCTATCACTACAGTAGCTCTATCTAGGACATTGAGCACTTTTCTCCCGGACAACGCCGAGTACTTTGATAATCAAGGAGGCCTCCTTGAGACTACTGAAATCACTGAGGTATCCTCTCTCCTTCTGATCAGCGAAATAGTCCAAAGGGGAACGAAGATGGCGTTAAAATATTTTCCAAACCTATCCTTACAGTAGCTCTATCTAGGATATTGAGCACTTTTCTCCCGGACAACGCCGAGTACTTAGAAAATCAAGGAGGCTTCATGAGCACTCCTGAAATCCCTTAGGTATCCTCTCTCCTTCTGATCTGCGAAATAGTCCAAAGGGGAACGAAGATGCTGTTAAAATATTATCCAAACCTATCACTACAGTAGCTCTATCTAGGACATTGAGCACTTTTCTCCCGGACAACGCCGAGTACTTTGATAATCAAGGAGGCCTCCTGGGGACTACTGAAATCACTTAGGTATCCTCTCTCCTTCTGATCTGCGAAATAGTCAGAAGGGGAACGAAGATGGCGTTAAAATATTTTCCAAACCTATCACTACAGTAGCTCTATCTAGGATATTGAGCACTTTTCTCCCGGACAACGCCGAGTATTTCAAAATCAAAGAGGCCTCCTGGGGACTACTGAAATAACTCTTATCCATTCCCCCATCCTTTTCAGCGTAGATGCTGTTAAAATATTATCCAAACCTATCACTACAGTAGCTCTATCTATGACATTGAGCACTTTTTTCCCGGACAACGCCGAGAACTTTGAAAATCAAAGAGGCTTCCAGGGGACTACTGAAATCAGTTAGGTATCCTCCTTCCTTTTTATCTGCAAAATTGTCCAAAGGGGAACGAAGATGGCGTCAAAATATTTTCTAAACCTATCACTACAGTAGCTCTATCTAGGATATTGAGCACTTTTCTCCCGGACAACGCCGAGTACTTTGAAAATCGAGGAGGCTTCATGAACCCACATGAAATACCTTAGGTATCCTCTCTCCTTCTGATCTGCGAAATAGTCCAAAGGGGAACGAAGATGGCGTTAAAATATTTTCCAAAACCTATCACTACAGTAGCTCTATCTAGGACATTGAGCACTTTTCTCCCGGACAACGCCGAGTACTTTGATAATCAAGGAGGCCTCCTGGGGACTACTGAAATCACTTAGGTATCCTCTCCCCATTCTGATCTGCGAAATTGTCCAAAAGGGGACGAAGATGGCGTTAAAATATTTTCCAAACCTATCACTACAGTAGCTCTATCTAGGATATTGAGCACTTTTCTCCCGGACAACGCCGAGTATTTCAAAATCCAAGAGGCCTCCTGAGCACTACTGAAATAACTCTTATTGATTACCACATTCTTTTTCAGCGTAGATGCTGTTAAAATATTATCCAAACCTATCACTACAGTAGCTCTATCTAGGACATTGAGCACTTTTCTCCCGGACAACGCCGAGTACTTGAAAATCAGAGAGGCCTCCTGGGGACTACTGAAATCAGTTAGGTATCCTCCCTCCTTTTCATCTGCAAAATTGTCCAAAGGGGTACAAAGATGGCGTTAAAATATGTTCTAAACCTATCACTACAGTAGCTCTATCTAGGATATTGAGCACTTTTCTCCCGGACAACGCCGAGTACTTTCAAAATCGAGGAGGCTTCATGAGCACTCTTGAAATTACTTAGGTATCCTCTCTCCTTCTGATCTGCGAAATAGTCCAAAGGGGAACGAAGATGGCGTTAAAATATTTTCCAAACCTATCACTACAGTAGCTCTATCTAGGACATTGAGCACTTTTCTCCCGGACAACGCCGAGTACTTTGATAATCAAGGAGGCCTCCTTGAGACTACTGAAATCACTGAGGTATCCTCTCTCTTTCTGATCTGCGAAATAGTCCAAAGGGGAACGAAGATGGCGTTAAAATATTTTCCAAACCTATCCTTACAGTAGCTCTATCTAGGATATTGAGCACTTTTCTCCCGGACAACGCCGAGTACTTAGAAAATCAAGGAGGCTTCATGAGCACTCCTGAAATCCCTTAGGTATCCTCTCTCCTTCTGATCTGCGAAATAGTCCAAAGGGGAACGAAGATGCTGTTAAAATATTATCCAAACCTATCACTACAGTAGCTCTATCTAGGACATTGAGCACTTTTCTCCCGGACAACGCCGAGTACTTTGATAATCAAGGAGGCCTCCTGGGGACTACTGAAATCACTTAGGTATCCTCTCCCTATTCTGATCTGCGAAATAGTCCAAAGGGGAACGAAGATGGCGTTAAAATATTTTCCAAACCTATCACTACAGTAGCTCTATCTAGGATATTGAGCACTTTTCTCCCGGACAACGCCGAGTATTTCAAAATCCAAGAGGCCTCCTGAGCACTACTGAAATAACTCTTATCGATTACCACATCCTTTTCAGCGTAGATGCTGTTAAAATATTATCCAAACCTATCACTACAGTAGCTCTATCTAGGACATTGAGCACTTTTCTCCCGGACAACGCCGAGTACTTTGAAAATCAGAGAGGCCTCCTGGGGACTACTGAAATCAGTTAGGTATCCTCCCTCCTTTTCATCTGCAAAATTGTCCAAAGGGGTACAAAGATGGCGTTAAAATATTTTCCAAACCTATCCTTACAGTAGCTCTATCTAGGATATTGAGCACTTTTCTCCCGGACAACGCCGAGTGCTTTGAAAATCGAGGAGGCTTCATGAGCACTCTTGAAATTACTTAGGTATCCTCTCTCCTTCTGATCTGCGAAATAGTCCAAAGGGGAACGAAGATGGCGTTAAAATATTTTCCAAACCTATCACTACAGTAGCTCTATCTAGGACATTGAGCACTTTTCTCCCGGACAACGCCGAGTACTTTGATAATCAAGGAGGCCTCCTTGAGACTACTGAAATCACTGAGGTATCCTCTCTCTTTCTGATCTGCGAAATAGTCCAAAGGGGAACGAAGATGGCGTTAAAATATTTTCCAAACCTATCCTTACAGTAGCTCTATCTAGGATATTGAGCACTTTTCTCCCGGACAACGCCGAGTACTTAGAAAATCAAGGAGGCTTCATGAGCACTCCTGAAATCCCTTAGGTATCCTCTCTCCTTCTGATCTGCGAAATAGTCCAAAGAGGGAACGAATTTAGGGCAAGACCGGGTACATCCGGCAAGGGATTATGGGATGTTTACAATGACTCTGCATTTTTATCAGATTAGTACATAAATACATTAGATTATTTCAAATTTAGTACATAATAACGTTGAAAAAGTCGAATAAAATACGAAAAAACTGCTACCTTTTGTAGGAAAGTGGTGCGGTTGACTGTCAGCGAGTGAATCGTTATTTGCGATTTTGAGATATTATGATCCCAGGATATGTACGGTGCCGAAGATATACACTTTTTGACATGTCGCCGCTTAGTTTTTGAGGAGAAGCTTCACATACAGACATACATACATACAGACAACTGCCCTTTATATAAGAGATTAACGTTGAAAATGTCGTGGAAAATACGAAAAAACTGCTACCTTTTGTCGGAAAGTGGTCCGGTTGACTGTCAGCGAGTGAATCGTTATTTGCGATTTTGAGATATTATGATCCCAGGATATGTACGGTGCTGAAGATATAAACTTTTTGACATGTCGTCGGGTAGTTTTTGAGGAGAAGCTTCACATACAGACATACATACATACATACATACATACATACATACATACATATAGACAAGTGCCCTTTATATAAGAGATAATAAATAATACGGTGCTTAAGCATATCCGCCCCGACATTAAAAAATTTAAAGAATGTATAAACGTTATTATGTACTTACGTGTTAGCTGAAAATAAGATTGTGCAGAAAAAATTACGCAAATTCATTCAGTAGTTATTTAATTATTAAAAAAAAACGATTTTAACGATTTTTTCACTCGGTAGATATTTCCACCATTTTGTATCTTAGATTTTCCAGTGGTCAAGAACGATAACTCATATTTTCACGATTTCTTGGTTTGTGGTTTTCTGATTGTCTGATTTGCGCGTCAACCATCGATATAATTTTGTTGACCCAACAACAGGCGCAACCACAAATCATGTGGAAAGAATGTGGCAAGAGGCCAAAAGACGAAATAAGGCTGAATGTGGTACCCATACGCATATGATAAACTCATATTTGGCCGAGTTCATGTGGCGACAAAAATTTCGGGGAATAACATTAGAAAACCTTTTTAAACAGATTGCCGAAATTTATCCTGTGGGTCAATAAAATGCTACGTTTTTTTCTCTCTTATATCGTACTTATAAGTTGTTTTTTCAAACTTGGTTATGTCTTTTGTTAATTTTTTTTCTCTTATATCGTACTTATAAGCTGTTTTTCCGCAATTGGTAAAAAAAAAAATTTAACTTGGTAAAAAAAAAAAAATTGTTATCTCCCTTGTTTACAAAAATGTCAAAATCTATGTAAAATCATTTAAATCATTTTTTTTTCTTTTTCTTATAATTAAATAACTACTGGATGAATTTGCGTAATTTTTTCTGCACAATCTTATTTTCAGCTAACACGTAAGTACATAATAACGTTTATACATTCTTTAAATTTTTTAATGTCGGGGCGGATATGCTTAAGCACCAATAATACTTCTCAATAATAATAATAAGTATAATATAGAAGTAAAGAGACTTATTATTTTTTATTTTTAGTTATGCAAAAAGAATGTATAAAAAGATATGTCACAGTTTATGAATTTTCAAATGAAATCAAAGTAAAATAGTGGTTTTGACCCAATTGGTCACAGGTACGTTTAGTGCCATTCTTATATATCTATATATATAAAACTCAATGTCTGTGTGTTTGTGTGTGCCCTATAGAAAGAAAAGGTTAGAGAATTTACATAAAATCTAAAAGTATATTCTTATGTAAAATTAACCTGGAAGATAATGGAAGTGTTCCCAAATCTCTAAGTGCGTCCCTGGAGCAGATTTCATCGAGTTTTTCAGCCATAATTTGGAAAGAAAACACTGTAATTTCAATGTATTCCTTCAAGAAATGACTCAGAATTTAACATTTCTTAAGCTTCTCTTCGGACTTGGGAAGAAACTCGGAAAGGGTGGTTTTAGTAGTGCTCTGTAGGCATCCTTAATCTTATTTGAGTGGTTTCAGTAGCGCTCTAAATAGGAGCAATAAATGTAAGATTACAGTATTACATTTGGTAAGTGGTATATAGTAATCCTAAAGTGTTCAGCATCCTAGATAGAGCAGGTGTGTTTAAAATGCAGCATTGCCTGGAGGAAAGAACTTCTGTCTTTTGTAAACTCGGTGTTGCCCGGGAGCCATAATAGTAATGATATAGTATTATATTTGGTAAGTGGTATAAGTTAATCCAAAGCGCTCAATATCCTAGATAGAGCGGGTGTGTTTACTCGGCGTTGCCCGGGATTCAATATCCAAGATAGAGCAATCCTACATAGAGCAGATGTTTATAAATTCTGCGTTGCCGTTGTTATACTATTGTATACTAGAAACGGTACTCTTCTTTACTTGGGAGTCAGTGCGCAATATCCTAGATAGAGCAGGTGTGTTCAATAATGTGGTATATACTTGATGGAGAAGGAGAAAACAAGAAACTCAGTGTTGCCCGGGAATACACTAAAATAAATATAGGTTTCATTGTATTATTAAGGGGAGGAGAAAGATAATAAGCTCAGTGTCCCCAGGGAGCAATAACTATAAGACTTAAAGCTCAGGTGAATGACTTACATTATTATTATTTTCAGTACATTAAAACGAGAGAAGAATGGGCTGGGTGATGGTGAAAGAGGGGGGGGGGCATGTGGAAAAACGGGAAATTGAGAAAGATAGAGAGACGGATGTAGAGAGATAGGAGTTTTAATATAAAAATGTTACACATACTTTTTAACCTATGGCCTGGACAACGACGGGTAGCCCTGCAAGTATATATATATATAATATAGTTTCAAAATAAACAAATTTATGATTTATGTATTCATTTACATCTGAAATGAAATGAATTCAACATCAACAATAGTTAAGGCATACAATCGTTTCTGAGATGAAAGGTCTTTATTGATACCAAGTCTCTTCATCAGCACAGCAGAAGTTAAGAAGCCAAACAGAAACATCAAAATTTTATTAATCACTTAAGGATTCGAAAATTTGGTTGGTTTGAGTTTAAGTGCAACAAGGGACGACGTCCGATAGAAACCTGAATCAGAATGAAAGTGGATTCCAAGAGACACCCCAAAACCAAAAGTGAAGACATGCTGTCAAATTCTACAGATTCCCAAAATTTAAGCAAAAATCAAAACTATATTAAACCCATAATTTCAGTTGTGTAAGCTTTATATTCACTGTAGCAATATGTTTTTGATTACTTTGAAGTTTGCTGGTGCCCAACCTCCTTGCACTTATTATAGGGATCACATGTGTCTCCGTATTATGAACCAACAAGCAGTACCTACCTGGTCATTTCAGTTTTTAAGTTTTATTTATTTGTACATTTTTGAACTTATACAGAAAAAGAAATAACATTTTAGTTGTAAAGTAGACAACTCCTATTATATTCTTCAATTTAAAATATGAGTTAGCCCCCCCCCCCTTTAGTGACATAAGCTGATTTTTATTTTTAGGTGATTATTATAAATGTTTCATATTACCAGTTGTCCGGCCCTGATTAAGTAATTTTGAAAATAAATTGTAACAAATTGCCAATAATATGGTGTAACAATATCAAATGAAAATTGGCTAGTCAAAAGCAAAATTTAATTTCTCAACTTAAATGCTATTTAGGTCTAACTTTTCAAATCAGTCAAACTTTTCTTTGTATATTATATTCTGGAATGGCTATTCCAGTTATTGGGAATAAAGGTTAATATTATGTTTATTAACAATATTTAAGGGATATCACTTTTGTGATTATCTTTATAATTATCAGGGATGTGCGTTCTCCCTTGCTTTTTCGGGGAATTCCGTTTTTTTTTTTTATCCAGAAAAAGCGTATTTCCTATAAAATCGTGAGCCTCCCATGGATGTGAGTTCTCCGTTTTTTAGTTGAAATCCACTTATTTTTTAATAAGAAAAAGCTGATTTCTGCCAAATAGCTAGAGCCTTGGTGTTATTCTCTTAATTTTGATTTTCTTCGTTAAAACTGATTGAAGTTGTTTAGGAAAAATTGTTTTTTGCGCTGTCCTGTTTCCACACACAATTGACCTGGGATGACCTTATAATAGTTGAAAGGTCGTTAAACACCAACAAACAAACTCTCCACACAAACACACAGGAGGGGGGGGGGGGTTCCATTGGCTACTCACATCCATTTATCTGTCCGACGCCACATCACATGAAAACTATTCCATAAAAATCTATAAAATTATCTGTAGATGTATTTTTGATTCCTAAGAAATGTTTTAGACAGGTTATTTTTTTTATTATAAATCATTTAACATTTATTAAAGAACACTAAAGTCTCTCTCTCTCTCTCTATATATATATATATTTTGTTTTTAAATTCTTTTTTATTTTACCAACTTAAATAATAGTCTTAACTAGCAGAAAAATTCCTGTCTCACTTAATCATAAATGAGGCTTTGATTTTTTTTTTTTGATCACAATCTAACATGTTTTGTTTTTTTTGTTTTTTTTTAGATCCTGCCCTTGAGATAGACATAGAGAAAGTGAATATGGAGTTTATTGGACAAAGTGAAGTAAGTAAATATATATTTATATTCTTATAACCCAAATACTTCAGAGGATCTGTAAGAATTGCACAAGAATGTCTACGATGATGATTCTTGCTTTTGTTTAATCTGTCTATCCAGATTTAAGATGGCTTTATACATTATCTCATTACAGATGAAACGTTACTTTTTGTTTACAATCAAGATAACAAGTTGTAGCACTAAATAAAAACAAGCAATTATGCAATCAAAATATGATACACTTAAATCATTAACATTTTTTTCAGCAACAAAATAATGACAAAATTTCATATCTGTAGCCTTTTTTTTTCCTGCTTACCTTATTTTCCAACCATATCACTACTCAAATTGTCTCCCCCCCCCCTTTCCCAAACCATCCTGAGTATGATACGAAACTGCACCCGATAATGAGGTCCCGATTTGGGAACTTTGGGAAGTGTGGAGTCACTTCTTAGGTACCACTACTCCCATGTCCACTCTGATCCGCTGTAGTAGTACCTATCGGACCCCATCTATGGGTTAAATAGAAACTATCGTCTACAGACGATTTGTTTACAAAATATATGCCCACAAAACAAATTAATCTACTCTTGATAGTGATTGATGTTCCATAAACCTTTGTCTTCTCACAAATTCATGGATATTTTCTTTTGTTACCATTTACAAGAACAGTTTAGAGTCTCTGATGTGGTTGTGTGATTACTACAAATGTAATACTTCATTCTGAATAGCTATTTTCTTTTCTTTATGTTGGTCCATGTTGTTAAAAACAATAAAATGTAATTTGATTAAATTTCTTTGCAAATATACTTTATATTATTATATAAAATGTTTCTTTTTCAGGAAGTGTTTGAGGCTATTGAAGACTCCCGATGGCAACCAGTCACTAATGTGATGACGACACTGGCACAGGCAGCTGCAATGATTGCAGTCTGAAAGCAACTCTGGTATTGGTACAGATTCTACATTTTCTCTCGCCTCTGGATTAAAGGCCAGGATTATCAATATCATTCTGTAAAAACGAAAGAAGAAAAAGAAGAAAAAAATCTGCCCTTTCTCAGACATTGGTTGTAAAGTTAGCAGCATTCATTCTTTGTCACTTTCGATTCACGGGGATCCGGTCATTCAAGAGAAATTATTATTTTTTTATTATTTTTTTTTCCTTTTTTAATTTAAACTTTCTATTGTATATATATTAAATATGGATTCTTTAGAACTTCCAGTTTTTGGTGATTAATTATTTCCTTTTAAAATATGAATATGAAGTCATTTTGATACATTGACTCTGTTTATTTTGCTTATCTTCATCATGTGAAAAAACTTTCCTCATGACTTACATTCCATGAGAATTGTGGTTGGCTGGCTGTGTGTGGGGAGAAGTACAAGCGATTATGCGTCTCTGTGGTGGAAGTAATTGGTAAATCTTCTTTTCATATGAATCAGCGTGTTAATCTTTTTCCTGATAATTGCTGCTATTGGTTTAGTAATATAGACTAAAAAGTACTCCATGTTGAAACATACTTTGCAGAAGGGGCCGGTGCTGAACATTCCAAGCACATTTTAGTCCGACCATGTTTGTGGTTCCTGTAGCAGAACCTGTCTGTCAAGGACGGGACTACTGAGCCATGGCAGCAACCAAATACGCAAGTGTCAAACAGGAATAAAACAGCAATGTACAACCGGAAGCCAGTGGACTCATATGTCATATCTGCAGTAACACTTGCAAAAATAAATCTGAGCCGCTGACACATTTACGTGGCTACAACTGGGCACTGCAGTTTTGTAGGGATTGCCTTCTATAAAGAAGTGGTAATCACCATATATATATATATAGAGAGAGAGAGAGATATATGATGAAAACTCTGGAAATAATATTTTGTGATTAAAAAAAATATTTATATATTCATAAATGTTTTGTCTTTATTTCAAGACTTTCTCCAGATGAATTTCTTCAAATCAATCATCTTGAGAAAATCTTGAAATAAAAACGAAACGTTTATGAATATATAAATAATTTTGGTTTTTCATTTTTTATATATATATATATATATATTATTCAAAGATATGAAAAATTTATAATTATAATTTCAAGGATATCCTACAGGATAGTATCCAAAGATATCATAAATGGATGTTTAATTATGGAAATAGAACATTACTAGAAGATATATAAGACAAATATATTACTGAAGACTGAAGATATTTATTTGTATGATTTTTTTAATATTTCTCTTAAGTTGGCTAGGTGCAGGTTGCAGGCGAACAAGTGCAAGTTCCGAGATGCCAGGAAACGGAAGAAAGGCTCATAGAGTGACTTATCACTGGAACGAGGCACCCGGAACTACAGAAGCAGCTCCTGGCAAAAGGTGAAAGACTCACACTCCAAGAAGCTTTAAATAGTGGCAGGATACACGAAGCTTCCATAAGCCACATCAAACAACTGGCCGAGCTCCAAGAAGGAAAAAGCAAGGAAATAGATGCTATCAGACACAACTGCAAACGATGCGGCAGCACACAACCCCACAGAAACGGAAAATGTCCGGCATGGGGTACCACATGTTCAGCATGTTGACGAATAAATCATTAGGCAAAGGTGTGCACCAATAAAAGGGAGAAGGAGGAAAAATACTCATCAAGGGATTCCCAAGTCAAAACAGAACATCCGGGTGTTCAGGGCAAGCACCAGCACAAGTACCAGTAAAAGAAGCACGGAGAGCATGTCTACTTTGTAAATACGCGTCAGAAAGGCAATGATGATCTCTACGAACAGTTCCAGGAATTGTCCTTCGATGCGATTCAGCTACAGAGTGACACTAGGATCGAAGCCTTCTCAGACCTTCACATAAAGCTTCCCAACCAACCAGGCACCCACAAACTAAAAGCAAAGGTTGACATGGGAGCCGAAGGCAATACCCTCCCCCTACAGACGTTCAGTAAGATGTTCCTGAAGCGAGTTAACTCAAAGGGACAGCCAGTCCCCGGTGCAACTCATAGTGAACAAACCATACTCACTGCATACAACGTCTCTAGCAGATGTAATGTGCCTACAAGGGAGCCTGGGAAACCCTAAAATTCTTTGTGGTGACATCAGAGGGACCTATTATTATAGGATTACCTTCTCTCAGAGACCTTGGCTTGGTAACACTGCACCGCAGCATCCAGAAAGCCCCAGCACGGATAGGCTCAGCCAAGGAGCTAGCGAATAGGCAACTTTGATGGTGAATATCACAAGGAAAACCAGAAATCGCAGCGTGTGGAATCCCTGATGCCACACAAGATTCCCGTGAGACCATGGCAGATAGTTGCTACAGACCTGTTCCATTTTAATGGATCTGACTATATGGTGATAGTTGACTACTACTCCAAATATCCATTTGTCAGAAAATCAAACTTCTCTAGCCAAGAGGTCATAGATCTGAGCAGAAAAATTTGGGGGGTACAAGGGATCACAGAAAGGGTCATCAGTGATAATGACACGCATTTCAGCTCCGCTCTCTTTAAGCAGTTCTCTAGGGAATTGGGCTTTGAGCATCATAACTATCACCCAGATACCCGCAATCGAATGGACTGGCTGAGCGCTGTGTACAGGCAATAAAATCTGCCATGAAGAAAGCCACGTCAAGTGAGCGTGACCTGGACATGGTTTTGTTATGTCTTCGAACAACTCCGATAGACCATACAATCCCGTCCCCTGGTGAGCTGCTGTACAAGAAGTTGGTTGGGAACCTCCCAGTAAGATGTGCCAACCGCAAAGAGAGGAAGTGTCAACTCGCCTATACCAAAGGCAAACTGAACAAAAAAGGTATTATGATCAGCATTCCTGCAATCTCCCAAATCTGCTGAGTAAATTACGATGTAATAGAAAACCCTAATTGTTCCCAACCAGACACCCACCCATCTTAATCTTAATATAAGCAGAAAATCTTGGCGATTGAGTCAATCAATCAGATCTGTAGCAGTTGCAAACTATTTTGTATCGGTGTACATGATCGGCGGTGAGATGTAATTCGGCTTGTTGATTATGTAATCATCGCCTCTTCACCACTTGGGCTTATAACACTCCTACGTATAATATGCGATGAATTGTTTTGGGCGCGAGAGCCAAACCACGTGATTAACATTTCAGTTCCAGCCTGTCTCTCAAATAGACGCTTTCTACCTGGGCCAGCAGTAGATGAGTCAAGGAACTCCAAGATAATATTATTTCGTTTAATTGACATGAATCGGCCCATTGTGCCATCTTCATTTTGTTCCTGTGTTCCCATAAATAGAAGTTTATATCTATTTAGTTGTGGAGCCATTATTTATTTTGTGGAAGAATTGTGATCCCATTTTGCTTATGTAACATTTCTATTTCAGTCAGATTCGGCCAGACGTATTACTCTTCCAAGTAAGTTCGTCATTCTGATTTTCTTCCCGATTTAAACTACAAACCCAAAAGTGGCCTCCAACTAAATATACAGCATGGCCGGAGGAGTAGACTACCCAGTAGAACGTTTCAACCATCTCAAGTCTTTGTGAAATGGTAAAGCGATATTGTCTAAGAGTATCAGTAATTTACCACCAATAACATAGCCGATTATGTTAGTGTTGGAGAGGAGCATGGTGCACAACCACTTGATTTCAATAAAGAATCTCTCCCCCAACTCTCCCCACACTTTGGCCAAATTTTTTCGTCTGGACACCAAGGGAAGAAAATTGAAATCGCTAAATTACGGTTTATCTTATGCCTCTAATAACTTTGTCCCACAATGTCCGAGCTAACTCTAAGCAAAAATCTCAACATTGTATATCTTCCCATGGGAAGGGAACGTCCACTATAGACCATCAATCAATATCACGACCTGGACAGGGAAGGGAGGTAAGAAGCAAAAAGAAAAGAAATCCCTTCTTCTTTGCACCACATCCCAACCTGCCTTTATTTATAAGCCGGTTAATTTTTTAGTTAGAAATTTTTTTTTCTGTTTAACTCATTTCAATCTTGTTTCGATTGCCCAACTATTATTTTCTTTATGTACATCTCGACTCGTAATTCGATCTACACTAGCAATAAACGTTGATTTTGGGCGATCACCTTGCCACACTTACAATTTTTGTCAGTGGCCATTATTCCATGTCTTCTGATTTTTTCAAAATTGGTTCATTACTTTCACATAACCATGAACGGAACATTTGACATAATGGCTAGAATGTTCGCTAATGGTCCAAGAGACTGGAGTTCAATTCTCAGTCAAGTCATACCAAAGACTAAAGAAAAAAATGGTACTTGATGCATTCTTACTAAACACTCAGTATTATAAGGTAAGGATCAAGGGTAAAAGTGGAGCAACCCAGGAAAAGGAATGATGCTTTCTCCTACATCCTGGTGTAGTTGCCAATGAAAAGGAAGCCTTCATGTCGCCCTCGACTATGGTTGATTCATTTATTTATTATGAAGACAAAAAACTATGTATTTATGCATATTTTTTGTAAATAGTCTGAGGGTGTTGATTGGTTCATGTATTTATAGTGTGTATGCTTGCAAATAATCTGGTGTGTTAATCATGATACATTTACAAGGTGGTAGATAAAATAGGTATGTTTTTAAGTGTCACAGCACCTATTCAAGATTTCAGAGCTAGTCTTTCTCTACTCTATCGTTATCATGGTAGGTGATTGACTGAGTACCAATCTCTGGTTCCCTACTGTAAAACATTCACAGCAAAAACTCGTCTAGCTACAACCACTGTAATTAATTTTCCTTTCTTTCTCTGTGTACCTTAAACAAAACAGAACTTCTTCCATGAGCAAAGTTTCTTTCCCAAAACTACCAGTCTGTGGAACACAATACCACAGGGCTGCTTCTCAGCTGACAACATGGTTGTTTTCGAACCCAATGTTAACAGATTCTTGTCGAGCCATCTTCTTAAATAATCAAATTTTGCCCAGTTTCAACCATCGTCTCAAATCCTCACTGTTCACCTGACAAACTAATTAACTATCACCCCTGAGTGACCTTTGGCCCTTCATAAGTGGTGACTTATTAGTACAAAAAAATAAACTTATCACAACAGCCTCTACCCTATCTGTAAATGTGACGCAAATGTTCTTCTACACATGTGCCGCTCTCCCTCAGCACTGTACATCCCTCCCCATCTACTGGAATTTATGCTATTTGGTGTTGGTGCAGTTTTCTTGATTAGAAATGCGGGACCTGGTGATATCTCAGAGATCAGATGCATACTTCCACTTCTCGCACGTAGCTAATGCCCCCACTCAGGTGGTGGTGGTGGTGGTTCGGCGGGAGGACAGTGAACGCGCACGCACTTATTCGTGATGAATTCAGCGGTTTCTTCACCAAGCCCGCATTTCTAGCATACAATGTCCACCGCTCAGTTGAGTTTGACAAGCCAGTATTTCAGGTCCGGGTGATGGCCACTGCATAGGCATCCAAGAATCTTTCATCTTTTCGCAATAAATGCTTCTTGGCCAGGCGGTGAGCTTTTCTTCCATGAGAGAAAAGTCAACCACCCAGCCAAGAAGCATCTATTGCAAAAAGACAAAAGGATTCTTGGTACCGTTAGTGTTTGATGGGACCTTTCCTTGTCAACTGCCTGCACCTCTCGGTCCTTTTGTGTTCTTAATATTGAAACTGCTAAACTCGATCAATTTGTTTTATCAACCTATGGTCTAGTAAGTTTAATCCCCAGTAAAGGAACTTTACAAAAAAATATTTACAGAGTCGACATTGCTGGAGGTATGGAATGCAGAATGAAAGTGGTCAAAATTCTCAGAACATTCTCCAACTACAACAATAAAGAAGCAGTCGCTCGATCTTGAGCAGGAAGACATCTTTATCAGTTATTGAACCCAGGACCGACTCAATTATGTAAGTTTAGATTTTGCTGAGACGTAGGCCTGTGATACTATGTACAGGAGGCAAAGAGAAGACATCCAGGGCTTCATTAATCGTCTTCAGGACATTTCAAAATATGTCTGCTCACTATGCATTTTCCATCCAGACTTCACATTCTCAAATCCCGCATCTGATGTCACTTTCGCTAAGCTTGTTTCTCATGCTGAGCCGATTTTCCTTATAAAAAGTCAACGACATGAACCCTGCCTACAATACACTTTGATCCCAGTAGTTAAGCCATAAACAAAGTGTAGTATCTGTCCTATCCTTGATCTGACGAGAAGTCCTTGACTGAGGCAATTTTTTATTTTGTCCCATTCAGAGTGGCTTTTTTGTCAAGAGCAGGATGTACCAACACAAAACAAACACGACCTTATCTCTAACTTTTCCCTTGCGGGAGAGGGAAGTATATAAGAACTCACATTAATTAGCCCCAATGAATATTTTTTAACCAAATAACTACTAGATTGTGTACTTCACCAATATACAACACACACACACACAGCTAATGGTCTTCAGGACATCTCACGTTTTCAAATTCCTCATCTGACGTCACTTTCGCCAAGCTTGTTTCCCCACGCTGGTCCGATTTTCCCCAAATGTCAACTGCCTGAACTCTTCTGACCAATATCTACAATACATCCTGTTTATGACTTAACTCTTGTTTATTTCTCCGTGGTATTTATTTGGTTGAAAAATATTCTAACTGACGTACCCCACATCTCTATCAAGTTTGATACATGTCACGCTAAATTTGAAATAAAAATTTCCATTGCTAAATGCAGACTGAATGGACACATCATAAGATACATAATAAAATATTGTTAATTATTATTAGTTTGTTGGTGTTTAATGACCTTTCAACCATTATAAAAGTCATCTCGACTTTTTTTTTTTTCTCGGATTTTTTTGGGGGAGTTGTTTTTAGCGTGTAGGATTTGACTTGATGTATGATGGTTTTGTTGGATTTTCAGATTTTGGTATACTTCTAGGTGGGTGGGAAGGAAGGTATTATTTGGGTCATTCTTTTGAAGAGAATTTTTTAAATTGTCTGCTTGGTAACAAGATAATTACCTTTCCTATTCAAGTTAATTGGTATTTTTCTTGTCTGATATTATTTTGTTAATACTGGATTTAAAAAAAAATATTTTGTACAAGTTGGTTTCTTTAAAAGATCCTATTTGAAATGGAGCTATATTTTCAAAAAATGTTTTTATAGTTGTTGCTTTGTAATATTTGATGCGTATATGTGCATAGTTTTTGCATTTGATTAGTATATGTTGTATTGTTTGTCCTTCTTTGCAATGATTACACAGAGGCTCATCTTTTCCTCCAAGTAGGTGTGTGTGGGTCAGTCTTGTGTGTCCAATACGTATAAAAGTTAATACTGTGTCTTCCCTTTGATCGGTGGTCATATTTTTGTTTTCTGTTCCGACTATAGGTTGATTTTCATACAACTTGTTTTGAGGAAAGGTGTTCCATATTGCTTGCCATTTTGATTTTATGTGTCCTTTGACTTTTCTGTTAAAATCTGTATATAGTATTTTGATATTATTTATATCTTTGTTAAGGGCTTTTTTGGCTAATTTGTCTGTCTTTTCATTGCCTTTAATACCAACATGACTTGGTATCTATATCAACTATTATGATACTTATTGAACTAAGTATCATGAAAATGAGGTCAGTTGTAGTTTTTAGGGCACATTCTTTTCATTTTACTATTGCTAATAATTAACCACAATGTGACGGCACACAAATGGTTGTGAAGGGTCAAAGAGGATGGAAACACAGGAAGGAGAGCACTGACCAGACCTCCAATGAAAGGGTATGGATAATACTGGGACTTTGGGGAGGCTTATTGTCACCCAAATCCCAGAGACAACTAATGGTCGTTGCCAGTGAGAGATCAATGGTATGCGACTGTTGTGATAACGCAAAATCATTTGCAATGAGTACTTGTTGAGTTCTATAATAAAAAAAAAGATAACTGCTGAAATGACATGTTTCAAACCGTATCTTGCTTTATTATATAAACAATAATTATTGTTATAATTATGAGAGCGCTGATAATGGCTGAAATGGTTGCATTTTGAAAAAAATAAAAAATGAAACATAAAATAGAGTTCCAGGACTTTTTGTTGTTATAAAATCAATCTTGCAATAATCACCATTTTCATTATTTTGTTTCGAACGATGAGCAAACAGTTAAAACATTGTACCGAAATGAAGAGATGCTGATCAGATTACAAAAGTAGTTTTATTCTTCTTGCCTTTTCATCGCAGACACCAAATTTTGAAATGTATAAAGTCTACTTGTTTATTTCATTGTTCCCAAGATAATGAAAATCACTAATGCAAAAATCAAGAGCAAGTTTTCACTCGGGGTGATGATCAATGGTTGAGAGAAGGGCCCAAAACTCCACATTATGTGGCCTGAAAACATTTCTTAAATATCTTTGAAAACAATGTTACGTTTTTCTGCAGTCAAAGTATAAAATCTATAATCTGGCTACAAACTTTCTGTAAAGTTATATTAACCAGAGATATATTTAGCAGAAAGAGAGAGAGAGAGAAAGAATGAACACACAAGAGGCAAAGAGAGAGAGAGAGAATGAACACACAAGAGGCAGAGAGAGAGAGAGAGAATGAAACAAGAGAGAGAATAAACAAACGAATTGAGAGAGTGAAAGAACAAGTGTATGTGTGCAGTTAAGAGAAAAGTTCAGACAGAAGGGGGATGAATAAAAAAAAATTGTGGGTGAAAATTTATTCCAACTTAATGGACTTCCATCACTCAATAAAATTTCCACTGCCCGCCTCCCCTCAAACCGACATTTAAAAATAAACGAATTTAAAAATAAATCACAGATAAGAATTTATAAAATACACAAATTAAGTATATATTTATCTTATGAGAATGTTACAAATAAAAATTAAAAAAATGGCTGTAACTCCACACAGCTGTAAACATTAGTCCTCCAAACATGATCAATTTGGTTGTAGACTTATCAGTTCAAGTCTTCCAGGCTCTAATTAATTGACACCACAAAATCTGATTTCTGCCATAAACCTAATATTTTTCCCATTCCAACAAGGAGCCCCCCAAATATGTACAAATTCTTGAAAAAGATTGAAAAAAAAAGAAAAAGAAAAAAAAAGGTAAATAAATGATTGGGCATTCTTTTGATCACACAATGAATATTCTATGTTGTATATTTGTGTGAGCATCGTTTTATCAAGATCAGAGACAGTAAATGATTAACATAAATATCCATTTTTATTCAAGAAATATCCAAAAAATTTAATACCAGAGAAAAAAAAAAGATTTACATTAAATATAATGTATAGGTTGGTTGCTGTTTTTAAATGGTTATAATTTCAATTACTTGATCTAGAAAAGTAAAAGGTTCACCTTCCGGTATCCCACAATTCCACACTCAGTAAATTGATTTTCAGTTTGTTTTTTTTGTTTTTTTTTGCATGTTATATACACAAAAGCTACAACTTTTCAAATTTTATCAATTTCTGTTATAAATGGTTAGTATTATTATTCAATCATACATATTTTATTTTCCCCTGAAAACTCTTTCAAGAATAATCAATTGAAATTGCTTCCAGGAATTTATGGGTCAGTATGTCTCAAAATATTTGGATCAAAACATTGACAATATGATGCATGATAAAAACATGGCCAGAATTTACAGAATTTACATAGGATGATGAATTTTGCAGATATTGTCCAATATTAGTGATCCAGACTGTACATCCTTGCACCAAGTATCCAAAATGCTGTCTGCAAATTTTGAAAACATCAAACAGAAGTTTGAAGAAAAAGAAGAAAAAAGAATTCATAATAAAATTAAAACAATAAGAATTAAATTTTAAATTTGACATTGCTTTTCAAACGTAATTTGTCTGGAGTTGGAAATGATTCCAAGAGGATAGCCAAAAACGAACCAATGTTTGGTAGACACTAGTACGTGCAATCTTTTTTTAGGCACTAATCTCAAGCTACGGTGGGGTCCGCAATAATGGATTTTTGTCACCACTTGGCACGATCACAGGCCTAATCAAGGTAGGGACAGTTTTACACTAGTACTAACTATGATATTGAAAAATTAATTTTATTAAAAAAATTTTTCATTGGTAAAATAAATAAATAAAAAATAAATAAAAATCCTCAAGTATCTATTTAAACATGATTTCTAAGATTAAGCGCCAATATTAACAGTTCATTCATTTACTAATCTCTAACTCCAATTCACTTAATTCTTCATTAGTATTTCTAAGAATATAATTCAAGGGATATTAATGCAAAAAAAAAAAGGAATGTGAAATTTAATTTTGATTTCAAGAAATAGAAACAAAACTAAAGAATCTGGAATGAAATTGCATTCAGGTAAATAAACATTTCAAGACAGTTTCGTTTCCAGACTAAAGGAGTGTAGAAAATATCCGATTTTCATATTTACATATGAAGGAGTTTGAATAGAGGAAATCAAAATTTCCGACAAAAATGAAATGGTTATTAAATGGAAGGAGTTGATAAGCATGCAAACAAACTAGTTAAAATAGTAACATATTTTGATTTGTATTCATCATCATTGCAAGATACCAGTACTCAACACCGCACCCACCCCCTTACTTTACTTTCTTTCTTGTTCCTCTGTATAAATTTTCCACTTCATACGAATAGAGCTCTCTTGTCATGAAGATTTTTCCATACAAATCAAAATATTGGAGCTACTGAAAGCTGTAAACATATTTGTGTCAATATTTTAAAGTAATTTGTTTTATACTTATCAACTCATTCCATATTGATCTATTCGAGCTTTCTACCTGCCTGGCTTATTTTCAGGAATTAACAAGATGTCCAACAGACAATTTCTACAAAGAACAAGACTATATGTTGTTCCTAGTACTTATATAAATATATTTATATAGTCTGGTTGAAGACCACACAATTTTCACGTTTTGTAACGTTCTTAGTTATTTTCTCAACACGGCGAGCAAGCTTTCGCATCTCCGGTGGAAATTGGTATAGTATGGCTTTGAGGGTTATTTTTTTTTGGGGGGGGGGGGGGGGGGATCTCAATCGCTTTTGATCGTCGTGATCATTGTTGTTTTTTTTTTTTTCGATGAGATTGTTGGCGTTCTTATTATTTTGTCCTTTCACTCTTCTCCCACCAAAACTTTAGAGAAAATAATAAAAACACACCAGTCGAGCCACACTGAAGAGTTGTGATACAGCGAAACAATCTGTGTATGAGATACACAAACTCTTTAAGGTTGAAAAATGATTGACTGAATTGTATTCGCAGCGTGTTTTGAAGAAAGAAATTTACATTTTCTTACCGTAAAATATCCAAAATAAGTCGGGGGTTTTTCTGTAAAATCTATAAGATTTGATATTTGCTATTACTAATGTTCCGCTTGTATTGGCTATGGAGAAACAGCTGTAATTTTTAAAAATAAAGATCAATTTTGCTTGATACAAAACTTTATTTTTGTTGGAAAACATCAATTTATAATTGCTCTGAAATTAGATATTCATATCGTTAAAATGCGTAATATTCTTTGAGCTTACTACTTGGGTTGGACTACATAACCAAAATTTATATTTATATATATAGGCGAACATTATTAAATAATGATTTTGCTTGATAAGACTTTTTTTTCTATTTTCCGAATAGTCCATTTGTTCAAATTGATGTATGTAAGTTCCATGGGTTTCTTGTTCCATTTTCCTCCCTATTAAAGGAAAGAAAATGGAACAAGAAACCCACAGAATTTACATACCCCAATTTGACCGAAATAAATGAATTATTTGGAAAATTGGGGGGAAAAAAAAAAGTCTTATCAAGCAAAAACATTCCATGTTATTTAATAATGTTTGCCTAAATGAAAATATGCTGCCTAAATGCACACAATATTTATTATATATATATCTCAATAATATGAAAAATCAACCTCTCGGAGTTGGAACAGACCTAATCCAAGACAACAAATCTTGCACACACAAGGGGCTCAATATCCTTTCAGATAGAGCTTCATGACAATAATAAATATTTAAAAGAAACTTATCTTAATACTTTACTAACCTTTATAAAAAAAAATTCCACTACCCTGTACGCATAGTTGTAGTTTCTGTGGGGATCTTTGATAGCGGAGGATTCGATAGAGAGAACGTGGCAACATTGGGAAGATCATCCTTCATAACAACTGGAAGGTACATTGCTCCAGTTAGCAGAGAATCGTAATCCATCTATAGTAGTGTCATACATGGATGTCTTCAGCCATCGAAAGATTCAAATGACAGTTCCTGGAAGGAATGAGTCAGGAGAATACCATAAGAATTCTTGATCTAATTCATCGATGGCTTCAAAATTTGCAGTGTAGAAAAATATCGATGGCCTTTACGTAAAAGGGAAACATTTGCGTATCAATTAATCAGCTTCGTTATTATCGTGGCATCATCCAACGTTTACAGATTAGCTTAAAACGTTGAAATAGTACAAACTATTGTTAAAATTAATAAGTATTCAAGTACTAACAATACAAAATGTATTTCTTCAGAAATAAAAAAAAATAAAAAATAAAAATAACAAAATTCTCCAAACAAATGATACATTATTTATAGGATTAAGTAGTGTAATCTATATAATAATAATAATAATAATAATATGCTAAGGCATTTCACGTTCGTACATACATACATTATCACCTTTCAGACACATTAAAAAAAATGATATTATCCGATCAGTAAATATCGAACAATCTCATTTGTGATTAATCTGATGATGCTCAAGTAAAAAAAAATCCGACTTTACCCATTTTAAAAGAATTGTCTGAAATCAAATTATGTCGTCCCATTGACAAAAACAGTACAATTTTAAATAAATACATTTCAAAAAGCGACATTCGTTTTCTTGATATGAAGAATATTTAGCTAACAATAGTAATTATTTTTTATGGAAGAAGAATAATTTTTTCTTAATAGTATTGACTAACAGAAATTTATAATTTCAAAAGGATTATCATGATTAGTATTATTAACAGTGAACAGATCGATGAAGAAAGCATCGTGGAATTTCTAAGGGCTCCCGCTGGTATTAGTATACTTCTTCAAATTATCATTTTTAATTGTTTAACTGGAATTCTATTGATTCTTTATGAGTATTATAATACGAAGAATAATTCCAAAGGAATTTGAATACTAAGGAAGAGAACAAATGAAAACGGAACATTCTCCACTTTTATTAAAAAATATATTAAAATCAGTTAAAAACAATTTTGATAAATGAAAAAAATACAATTGAAAAACAAAAAGTAAATAATTTCTTTTTTTATAATACTCTTAATTTTTTTCTCTAAAATGTTACTGTTAATTCATCAAAATCTCATGTATGACATCCTGAGAAAATAAACCAAACTAAAAACAAAGCATAAATATTTTTCCCTAAATTTTGAGTCAAATAGAAAATAGATCCGTTTTTTTGTAAACTAAAAGAAATAGATAGAATTAAAAATGTTATAACTTATCAGATAATTATCTCGCATGCGATAATAGAAAATAAACTTCTTTCATCCATTAGGAGATTATTGTTATCCGGTTGATTTAAATATAATAAGGGTGTAAGCGATTTGCCAAATGGAAGCAGTATAAACCGGCCAATACATCCAGCAAAATGGTTCTAGATTCACATTTATTTTATCTGTGAGGCACAAAACCGATGCCAGAATAGCAATAATGGGATACAAGTGAGGACAGCTAAGATCAACGCAGGTAAAAAAACAAAGAAATAACGTTTTTTTTTTCCTCTTCTTTTCATCTAGACAATTTTATCTAGTTTTTATGCATTGAAATGTAAAACGTTCAATTATTTACTGCTGTAAATTAGAATCATAAACACAGAAAGAGCAGACAGCTCACAGATCCACTCAAGGAAAAAACATCCACCCATTTTTAATATTGGAAATTTATTTCCGACATTATACAGTATGTCACGTATTAAGTTGCCATTTTGTTGATGCTATTGTTTGCATGGGTAATATTACTAGACAAGTGATCATTTGGTCCACGGGGCTGGATATAAGAAAAGAATACTAAAGTGAAAAATGAGACTTATACAGGATTTAAATCTGTTAAGCGGTCCCTGTTCTGAGACACAGGTTTGAATCCTGTATGAGTCATTTTTCACTTTGCAGTATTCTTTGCTTATTTCCAGTTCTGCGGATTAAATAATCGTGGGTTTAATACTATTATCTGCGCAAACAATAGCATCAACAAAAAGGCATCTTAATGCATAACATACTGTATATATAATTTTTATACAAATATGTGATGGCTTCCAACCAAATTAATATTTTTATGACACATTGGCAACTAGTTTGTACATAGTAAAAATAATTCCCATCAGTTTTTCCTCTCTTATAGACAGGAAGAAAAAGAAAAAAAAAAAAGAACAAAAAAGCCAAAAAAGAGAAGTTTACTTGTTAAACCATTAAAACAAAAATTGATCCCTGGTTAAGGTTAATAAAAAGGAAAACTAATATATACATATACAGAGTAGACAGTTAGCAAATGTGTTGAATAACCATTTTTCAGACTATTGGCTGAAGAACGGCTACACTCTATATTCTTTAGCTCAACGGGTTAGACTTCCAGTGTTTCCGTGAAACTGCAGATATCAATGGCCGATTGAATTAACGAATAATGTTAATGTTATTGGTAATAAAATATTAGGCTCTTACATACGTAATTGAGCACTCTGATCTTTCTCCTACACAAAAACACAGCATTATACTATATATATATTAAATATATATATGTATGTATGCGAACACAATGAGAAACTGACAGTCACTGCTCCTCAATTGTGTTCTTAAATAATACAAATGGGGGAAGAAAAAAAAAGAAAACTAAAGCAAAACTTTTAGTTTAGAAAATTCCCTCCCCAAAACTTAAGTCCCTATTTACTTGCCTCCCCACAGGGGCACAGTTAGACACAAGGTCGGTTTTTAACGTGGGGTAATCCAGTTCCCAAAAAGAGGCACTCTGGATTGGGGCAAATAAAATAAAAATTGCCTCAGTCTAGGATTTCTCCTTCACTGACTGAGGACAGAAAGGATGAAGTATAGTATCAGAACAGATACTACAATTTGTTCCTAGCCAAAAGGTCAATGTTTGGTGCAAAAATAAATGGTAATCAAATAACAGAGGAAGGTGGTTTTTTTTGTGTGTTTTTAGAAACCAGAAAGAATTTAGAGCAAAATAAATTTTTAAAAATCTGATGAAAATGAACTTCAAAGTTCAGTAGAACTTCTTTGCCCATTGTTTCCTGCTTGCAAAATATATTAAAAATCCAATTTCAATCAAAAATATTTCATTAAATTATAAAAGAAAATGTCTGCTGATGCAAGAGTGCATTTAGACTGTTCATACATGCCCATAAGAAATAGTTGTGTGTGTGTATAATTCATATTCAGACTTTCTATTAAAAAAATTTAATTTAGAATGTTATTTCCCTCCCCAAAGATATTTCGGTTGTAAACACAGCACAAGCAGACCAAATATAAATATGCATCCTGAAAAACAGTGAAAAGAAATAGGGGAAAGAGAGAGAGGGACAGAAAAAGAAATAGACAAAGGTGAAGCAAGAACGGAAGATATTAAATTCAGTTGGGAGAGATTTCAATTCAGTCTTTTTAGTTCTTTAATATATATATATATATATATATATATATAATCCTCGTAAGTTCATATCCACAAGATATAATCTAGCGAATCCTTACTGTGTTTATATAAAAATGCTCAATAATAGAGACTTATATTTATTTGGTACAAAACTTTATTTATACAAACATTTTTGGCTACACATTTGCAGACATGTCTCAATTCTAGCTAGAAACCAGTTGAACTTCAAGCCACTGTTCAATACGAATGTAAAAAAATGAAAATGCATCATTTCATGTTTATTTTTGCATCAATATTGAATAATGGTCTGAAGAAGTTCAGCTGGTTTCCAGCAAGAATTGAAACAAGTCTGTAAATGTGTAGCCAAAAATGTTTGTATAAATAAAGTTTTATACCAAAATAAATAAATATATATAGAGAGATATATATATTAGAGACACATGCAAATAAATGGGTATTTATATGATAGCAACGAGTAAGGGTAGGGGAAATAATGACAAGAATATGAGAGGAGAAAAGTGAACCAAAGACTTTTGATGAGAGAGAGAGAGAGAGTGAGAGAGGAGGGGGGGGGGAATAATGCTTGGTGTATGACAGAAAACAAGTGTAGAATTTTTTTTTTAGTCATATTTCTGTGCATTGTACACATGCAC
Source organism: Sepiola atlantica (assembly GCA_963556195.1). Lineage (NCBI taxonomy): Eukaryota > Metazoa > Mollusca > Cephalopoda > Sepiida > Sepiolidae > Sepiola > Sepiola atlantica. The sequence goes on along the minus strand of OY744516.1, from coordinate 133,293,788 downwards.
CATAAATATATGAACATGATGTGGAAAAATGCAGCCCAAGCAGAATATCATCAGAATAAATCCAGAGGGCTGGCCTGTGCTAACCTCTCATTCCAGAACCCCCTCCCTCCTATTCTTTTCATCATTTTAGTATTTGGCTAATAAGTTTTTACAGTCTGAAAAAAAAAAAAAAAAAAAAAAAAAAAATTATTACTTGGGTGCCCCCCACCCCCACCTCTTCGCCTCCCACCCTTTTGTTTTATTATAAATTTTTTTCTGTCCTTTTTCTGCCAGTAAATTTGGCTCAGTCTATTTTAATAGCTGCATAAATCCGTCGGATAAAAAAGTACGCTGCATAGAATCCAATGGTGCCAGTTAGGATCCAGAAAGTGAATGACATCAGCAGTGTGTAGCCAAAGTATAGAAGAGTTGGAATGAATTCGGTGATCTCCAACTGAAATAGAAATAGACAACCAATTAGCAGTCAAATAAAAAAAATGGCTATGGAAAAAAATACACATTGTACGACTAGTTTCTGCTTTCAAAAAAATAAGAAACATATATTACACTGATCCATTCGGTGAAAAAGTAAACTATAAGATTAATAATTCAATAAATAATAAACCTCTTATTCGTCACTTGGACATTGTTTAGTTTAATTTCAAGAAATCCCGATTCTTTATATATAATCGTATCACAATCAATAGTTTTCTTTGAATGTTCGGCTGGCTTGGCAGGTTGAGAGCAAACTAAAGGCGTTTCCATGAATAATGGCGACAGAGAGGCGCTTGTAAAGCCAAGACGATTCGCGATTGTCTTTGATGTTGCGCGTCATTAATAGACAAAGGCTGCCGAGCGTGGCAGAGCCTATCACTCCACTCGTCTCCCCATGATTGTAGGACTAAACCGACAATGAGAGATTGTAAATATGAATTTAACTTTTTCTCTTTATACAATGTACAATTGTTTCTCTTGTGGCATTAATAGTTTTTTTTTTTCTTCTTTTAGGCTAATTAAAATTAGGCTACTATTTTCGTCCACAATATTGTGTCTCTATAATACATTTCTTAAAGAAAAAAAGCCACTCATCAATATACGGTTTAACTTGTTTTTCACAAAAAAAACAAATTGAAAACTTTAGTGAATGAAATACGAAATAAATTTTTGCTCTATTCTCAAATTGCGTTTCCATCTGTTTTTACATGGTTGAAATCTTCTAATATCCAAATACTCTGAAGGAAGGATCAATCGTTTAGAATCTGCGAAGACTGGCTACAAAGATCTACAAACTTGATAAAATCTATCCAATAAACAGTTTGAGGAACTGATAGCAGCTGAGCCAACAAAGAAATAATTCAGCCATCCTGGGGCCCATAGAGGGATTTTGAAGGAGGGGGGGGGGCCTTCCAAATCGAGCCAAATGTAAAAAAAAATAGGACATAAGGCTCTAGCGAGTCTGAAGAAATCAGTCTTTGCTTAAAAAAAAACAAAAAAAAAACAAAAAAACAGCTTCTTCTAAAAAAGTGGAATTCCGCCTTTTCTGATTTACAAAAAAGCGGAGGTCTCACATCCCTGCCATATGAACTTGCAAAGTTATGGAGATTATTTTATCCCAGAAAAAAAGTTCAATTCTCGCACGTGACAATGTATGAATAATCCTTAAGAAAAGCACTAAAATTGAAATGGGGTGATAACTTTTGGAGAGAAAGAATGGCAACCGTGTATATAATTAAACAATTTTACTTGGGCAAGTAATAAAAAACGATATACAACAGAAAAAGGTGAATGTTCAGAACGAGGAGGTTGATTTGTGAATATGTGCTTTCGCTAAAACTTATCTGAGTAAGAATGTTTGAGAAACTGCTTTCATGCTGGGGTCCGTAAACTTTGGCTTTTTTCAAGACGGAAATAAAATCTTTTTCATGTGAACCATCTTTGCGGGTTTCTTTTGCAAATGCATCAGGCTGATATCCACCAAGGTTGTGAATCTGGGAAAGGAGTAACGTCTATATTCGAACTGACGTCCGAGAGGCTTCGTCAACTCTTGTCCAAAATGTTGGATAATTGGGAAGGTGAAGAAGGAGTGGATTGGCTGCCAACGACTACCTTTAAGAGCGTCTGTCACTAGCCAGTCAACCGTTGTCCTGCTGGGGTTAAAAAAGAGGATGCAGTCCAGTGTGAATGAGTTTTTATAGGCTGACTCACATAACCACCAAGAGGGCAGAAATTGGGTTATATGTTGGCCAATCCACAGGATCCTAAAGAGACACAACTATTGGCTAATTAATGAGTATGTTATAAATAAATTCCAATAACGTAGAAACTAACAAAGCTACATAATTTATGGAATTTTGAAGAATAGCTAGGAGAAACTGAAAGCCAAATTAAATTTATTGGCATCAATAATAAGTAAAAAACAATTGCTTATTTATAAAAGCCCACACAAAAGTACAACACTGGCAGATATCCCAGGTAGGTAGTTTATATTTGTCTTCTATACAGAAAATAAATAAATAAAATAAATGAAAAAGAATAAATGAAAAAAAAAAGAAAATTTTAGTTTTAAAATTATTCAAAAAAATTTTAAAACTTCAAAAAAATTTTTTTTACAAAAGTCATCATATTCGGTTTAACGTCAGTTTTACATGCTGGCATGTATTGGACATCTTTTAGAAATTGACTTCCTAACTAATATATCTCTAGCCAGGTCTTTATTTCTTCCTCTTTCTCTAAAGTCCATTCTTATCACTTCCTCCCATGTTTTCCTTAAGCTGAACCTGCTACTTCAATTGTTCTATAACTACTAAAGCAAGGACTCTCATCCATTCTTTTAACGTGGCCATACCATCGAAGTCTACTCTTCTGCAAACATCTCCCTCTACTGTCCAGATTTAATTTTCCTCTGAGGTCATTAGAAGTAAATCTGTCTTTAAGACTCACATTACACATTCATCATCATTCTCATATCATTTTTCTCCATGCAAGACATGTCCTCAACCCTCAGGCCAGGTTTCACTTACATACATCACACAAGCCTGGTAGACTTTCCTCTTGGTTGACAGTGATAACTCTCCACTGGTTAGTAATGGCAGGAGTTCCATGAACTTAGTCCATCCACGCCTAACTCTTGTAATCACACTAGCACCTGTCCCCCCCCCCCCTGTGCCCAATAGTATCACTATGGTAACTAAATTTCTTAACAACCCCAATAACTTTGCCATCCAAATATATTTTCTCCACAACAGAGTTCTCATCCATCTCCATTGTCTTACACACAAACTGGTTATCTATCTCTTAACCTACCGGTAATTGCACTGCACTTTTTGTATACCCAGTACTTGTAAATACCACAACAAATTAAGTTGCACTCAACTCCCTTTCCACAAACTGAGCAGGGAAACTTTCCTCTTTCTGGAGGGATTTTCAACATTATAACTGCTGATCATTAAATGAAGGATTAAAATATACTTTTTAAACAGAGTTGAACATTTTATTAATTAAAAAAAAATTTTTTTTTTTAAATCAGGATTTTCAAACTAAATCGTAATGTAAAAAAGAAAGTTAGGAAAAAGAATGTCTCGCAGACTCTTACCTTTGTTACAAAATAAAAGATAGAATAAGCAAACATGTAGACTGCAGAGCCTCCAGATACAATGAACGAATGCCACCACCAATGATAGTCCTAAAGAAGAAACAAAACCATTAAGGCCAATTCACAAATGAATAAGATTCACACAAAAAATAAATCCCTACTGATAATAGTTGGTATACCCATCTCAGCACGGGTTCATAATAAGGCACTTGAAACTTTTTATAAGTGCGAGATATCAAACCTCAAAATACTTCAAAGCAAAAAATATGTGGAAATACAGATTAGACAACTTAAGTCATCTCATATATAAAGGGGAAATGTCTGTGTGTTTATATGCATGTGTGTATTTCCAGCTAAAATTTGAAAAATACACAACAGATACCCATGAAGTTGATATTTTCTAAATCACCCATCTTTCGAATGCATAATACCGGAAAACATTAATTTCGTGCTGTAGAATGGACACAAAATTTGTCATGGGGCGATGAAATTTGTTTGTTTTTAGAACACCACACACGCTAGATAACAACAAACCGGAAGTTAACACACATTTTTTTTATAGCATACTTTACTGCTCACCAGGGAATGGTACGGTGGACAAGAAGTTAATGATGGGGACTGAGGACCTGGGTGTGCCGGGTCTGAATCAAGTTCGTTCCACAGAAACAGTTTCAATTTTGCTGCATTTTTACGTCACAGAACAAGGTTAGTAAAGAGAAATCTAACTTTGCATCTTAACGGTTCCTTTTTTTTTTTTAATTTTTCATTTGATTTTTTTTAACAGAGGGAATACATTATCTTGCTTTTCTTTATTCAGAAAACGATTTTACATTTATATTTAAATCGTTCGTAAAAAAAAAAATTGCTGCTATAAATTTAATTTATAAAAAAGTATAAACTTTCACCAACTTAGTTTTAATCAAGTTTGTTCTTAGTAAAAAAAAAAAAATGATTACGTTGTTTAGTTACGTAAGAAAGGGTAAAGAAAAGAAAACAACAAAAGGTGCTAACAATTAAAAACAAAACAAAAAAACTATTACTTTTGAATAAATGGTGGGGACCCATTACTGGGCTAGATAGCGTTTTTAAAGAAAATATTTTTTTTAAAGAAAAATAAATTGTGTGTATTTTGGGGGGTGGGTGGTTGGGGAGGATAACAAATCTTGGGCATTTTATGGCGATTGCACGTAAATAGCTTAAAAAACTTGGCGCTAAAAATTAAAAAATGATCAACCATTACCGGGTCAGATAGCATTCTTAAGGACATAACCAAATATATTTTTTGAAGGAAGATTGTGTGTGCGCATTTTTAAAAAATTTGTTGATGGGGAGTGGATAATAAATATCAAAAAATTACTTTTCATCACTTAAAAAATTAGATATTATGCTAAGATTGGAGCCTTATCACTGTACTATTAAGATTCTACTTTTTTTTTTAGGCGATTACATCTAGAGACTGAGAAACTTGATGGTAAAAACAAAACACTTATTTTAGATAGGGGATCAGTTCTGTATTCCAAGCTACCAAAGGTAATAATAATCCACGTCCTAACTGGATATCGGAGTGGGGGACAGGAAAGTGGAACAACGGAGAAAAGAGAAAGATAGAGATACGGATTGAGAGGGGTAGTGAGAAGTTTTAATATAAAGATCTTACACACACTTTTTAACCTCTTTATTTTATTTTTTAATGATCCCGGGCAACACCGAGTACCCCTTTCAATGTTCTTTGTGTACTAATTTGGAAATAAAATGCCGACTTTTTCCTCAAGAAGAGTTATCTGTGCATATGTTCTGAGACAGGAAATGGGCCAAGTTGCCTCGAGGGAGGGGGGAAATGGGGGGAGGGGGGGGGGGCGGATACCCCTGCTAGTGGGTTTATGAAAGCTTTAATTTTCATGCCATGATAAAAAAAATGGCTAAATTCTTTTAATATATAAATTTGGTTTCGGAATTTTTGAGACTAGGATTGATAATTTGTATTATTCAGACTACTGTTCTCATTTTGAATGTTATTCTCCCAAAGTTTCAGTCGATGTAACCTCTGACCTTTTTCAGTTGAGTCTTGTCGAACTCTGAAGTCTGTACGGAACTCTTCGAATTATTTGGATTACCGTTCTCATCTTGGATGTTATTCTGATGTTTTGGTTGATGTAACCACTAACCTTCAGGAATCTGTACAGAATTTTGAATGGAACCCTTTATTTAATCCACAGGGGTAGATTGTTCTCATTCAGTCAGCCATGACTCCATAGAAATTTAAAATAATTCTTAATTATATTCTTAGTATCGCCTATACTGAGGATTGAACTTTCAAAAGACTGTCACTTAGAAATCAAGAATTACTCAAAAACATTCTACCCGGTCATGGCTGACGGAATAAGAACAATCTACCCCCATGGATTAAATAAAGAGTGCCATTCAAAATTCTGTACAAATTCCAGAGTTCAACAAGAATGTTAGAGGTTACATCAACCGAAACGTGAGAATAACACCCAAGATGAGAACAGTAGTCCAAATAATACATATAATTTTGGGTCTTCTACTTATGGTTTAAATCTCATTAAAATCCTATATAAAAAAATCAGAGGGGAGACAGGTAGATATATACTCCCTTGGTGACTCATTTAAAAAGTGCAAGAGGGCAGGAAAAAAAAACTGAAGAAAACAAAAACAAGAAAAAGAAAAAAAAAAGAAAAAAACTGAAAAAAGAAAAAAAGGGATTGAGAAAAAAAGTTATTTGAATTTACCTCTCCACAAAGCTGGAAATAGACCATGACAATGGAGATCTGTGACACTGAAATGACTAAGATGATGAAGACCAAGAAGAGGAAACCAAACAAATAATAAAACTGGTTTTCCCAAATTGCCTGCAAATAAAATAGATTTATCTGTTAATCCTTTATGTGAAACTTATCCAGTGTCCTACTGGAAGTACTATAATGAAGTCATAACAGTATAAAAAAAACTAAAACTCACCGCTTTATTTTTTTTTACATTTGTTTCCATAAAAATAAAACAAACAAAGAACTTCAATCATGAGCATTGAGGAAGACACGCACATGTAAATATAATTATTCGTAATACTCATGATAGATATGGGGAATAACATCATTCGTAAGAAAAACAATTTTTTTTATTCAGTATTTCAAAGTACTTAAAGAAACAAAATCATTCAGTTCAGACAAAGCTAATGTAAGCACTCACTGATTGAGAGGAAATCAAATGAAGCAGAATCATTTTATTCGGATTCATTTCTCTGAGCAAGTTGATTAAAAAAACAATTTAGATAAAAATTATGATCCAAAGTGACAAAGAAAAATATATGTACATCTAAAAAGAATTTTTTTTTTTTTTTTAAAATGCCTTTGGAAATGTTTTTATTTTCTGTATGTAGGACAGGTATTTAGATAGTGAAAAAAAAAAAAATTGGTCTGGTTGCATATCAACCCTTTTCAGGTCATTTAATGATAAATCCAGTAATTTTCGTAACTTTCTCTTCCTTTATTCAGCGTCATTTTTCCCTTGTACAGGGACCAGATGTTTTTTTAAATTTTGTATTCTCACTTTCCAATTCTCATAGTTCAGCAGGTCAACTGCCTCCAAACTCCACTATGTACGGTCTTGTCGAATCAGTTACTTCCAAGTCTTTCTTTGGTGGAGCAGCCTTCCTGCAATTCAAGTCTTCCATGCTTCTGCAACGGTTTATCCAGGAAGTAAAACGCTCCACATGACTGTACCAGCACAACCGATTAGTCCTTAGCTAGGTACATATGCTTTTAGTAATTCCTCTGCCCTAAAGCATTGAATTGGTCAGATTTCACATTGCAGATCCATCTAATCATGTTGGGTCTGTAAAGGAGTTTTGATTTTTGACTATGGGAATTATTATAGCTCGTTTCCATAGTTTAGAGATATTGCCTGTTGTCCATATATGGTTGTAGATGGACAGTAGATATTCTCTTGAGTTGGGGGGTAATTTTTTCAGAAATTTATAGTGGATTTCGTCAAGAGGCAGTGTTATGCACTTTTGTTATGAAATTGTTTAGTTTGTTGATTGCGAAGGGCTGATTTTAGTCTTTGAGAGTTTTTGTTTGGAAGTTGATCTGCTCTTTTTCTTTGATTTTTTTAAATTCAATGTTGGTATTTTTGGAAGAGGAGTTTTTTTCCAGAGGTTTCTGCCAGAAGGTTTGCTATTTCCCTTTTGTTTCTGGCTTTTGTATTGTTATGTACTATGTATTTTAGGGGTGTGTTGTTTTTTCCTGATATTTTCTTTACCATGTCCCATACAGTTTTGCTTTTGGTATTGATGTTCATTTTTGATATGTAGTTTTTCCATGTTTTTCTTGTGGCTTCTTTAAAAGTTTGTCGGGTTTGGGCGCTGCAGTTCTTAAAGATGCTTAGGTTTTCTTTTGTTGGGTTGTTTTCAAATTTTCTTAGCGCTGATCAGCGATGCTTTATAGCTTTCCTACATTCGTCATCAAACGATGGTTTATTACGTTTTATAGAGGGAGATGTTTTGGGTATGCTTTTCTCTGCTATTGATATTAATGTATTCGTAAAATGTGTGGTGGGGTCTTTATTTTGATCGTTTGATTCTGGAGTTAATTTATTTTAACATAGCTGCTTGAATTTTTCCCAATTGGCTTTTTTGATGTTCCAACGTGGTGTCTGTACCTCAGTTTGAGGTGTAATGAGGTTTTCTAAAAAAAAAAAAGAAAAAAAAAAAGTGGTCACTCCCACATGTGTTGCCGTAGACTTTCCAGTTATAATCCAAGAATAGATTACGATCACCTATTGTTAAGTCTATTGTAGAGTATGTGCATGTTGCTGGATGTAGATATGTGTTTACTTTATTATTATTGTATATACACAATTGATGCTTATCCAATATTGCTTCTATTATTTTCCCTTTTTTGTCTGTTTTTTTGCTTTTCCATATTTCGCTATGACTGTTAAAGTCACTCATTATGATGAAGTGTCTTGGTAGTTGTTCGATTAATTCACTTAGTTCTGATTCTTTAAGTTCGTGGTTTGGTGGGATATATAATGAGCATACTGTTATAGTTTTATGAAGAGAAGTTGATATGGCGACTGCGCTTGAGCTTGAGGTTTCTGCGACATCAGAATGGTATCTTTTAAGGGTCTTGAGGGGAAAAATGATCCATGTGTTTTTTTTCTTTTTTCATCAGTCTTGCTCCCAACCCGCCTCAGAGCCCTTTATGGGAAGTGCCCGGGGGAAAATCCATTCACCCTAACACCAGAGATACAGGGATTATATACTTGGTTTAGGTGAAGCACTGAGCACCTGTTTTCCTTTGATTTTGCTTTTTCTTTTTTTTCTTTTAACAAAATGTCGGGGATGTCGCAGTCATGTCAATGTTCTGTCACCAAAACCAATTGCCCCTCAGCCACCGCTTTCCACCATATTTTTTTTTGGTGGTTGTTAGTGGGGACTGGAATAGGAATGTTATTTGTTGTGAGTAGATTGGTGTGGGTTTTATATGGTGGAGCTTGACATGACCAGCCGATTGATTGGATCGGGCCTCTCTAACTGCCCGTCTAACCCATGTTAGGTGCATTTTTGGTCAGGAAGCCTGTATCTTTACACAGCGTGATCTGGTAGCACCAGAGAAATATCAAAGTATTGATACTTTTAACAACCTAATCTGTTGTATATACTGTCAATTATCCACGATAAGGAACATCATATTATATACGGCAGTAAGTGTTGGGCCCTTATACAGTCCTCTCATGCTGCCTGACTGCAGCATAATTACAGATCCATGATTAGATGGATCTGCAATATGAAATCTGACCAAACCCGACACATTAGGTTGGAGGATTATTATCTCCAAATATTTTTTTATGTTGTAAATTATATTTTTCATATGAGATTGGCTTATATATTGTAAACAAATAGTCTAAATGCTTCTATTTAACATGTAGATGGTAGCCTGACAGGTACTACCACTCTGGATCAAAGTAGACCCGGGAGTAGTCGTAACAAACGGGTGACTTCATACTTCCCAAGGCAGATGCAGTTGTTTTTTTTGTCATACTCAGGATGATTGAGAGTACAGAGCTTGAGTTGTTGATAGGTTTAGAAAATAGGGGACAAAAAGAGACATTTTGTACTGAACAGAAATAAGAAAAGCAGAAAGGATTTTGCTGATGTATCATGTTGATAATGAAAAAAAAAAAATTCTGATTCTGTTGGGATAAATACAGAATTATTTTCCGGTATATACCTCCCACTTGTTTTGACATTTTTACGGACTATTTTTTCTTCTTCCTCCCTTTTTTTTTTTTTTTTTTTTTTTTTTTTTAAATTACTTTCGACACAGAAAGCAAGTTTCTGAGTCTCTGGTGGTAATTGGTGTAGTATGGCCCTGAGAGTTCTTTTATCGACCATCTAAAGCGCTTTTGATCCTTGGTTAGTTTTATTTTCATGAGATTGTTGTTTTTTTTGTGTTTTATTAAAATAATTTTCTCTGAAGTTTTGGCAGTAGAAGAAGGAAAAAAAATAAAGAGTGTTTTTTTATATATATATATATATATATATATATATATATATATGCACATTATATTTTGTGTCATTAATTTATTTTGTAACGGTTTTCAGTTTGGTCAATTGAGCCACATTCTTCTCTTGTCTGCTCCACATCTCGAATCACGGTAGTCCTGAGAATGGTTAACTATCTCTTGGAACCTATCACAATTCCATTGTTGAAGATTTGTGGACCCGAGAGCTCAACCAAGTCCTATCTAATGGTTGTCATCCATGTCCTCAACTGCTCACTGATATGTTTGCGCTACCCAGGTAGAGAGGATTACATCATCATCATCATCCAGTTTATTATTTAAGCTGCGGCGGGTGTCCCGGCAACAAGAGGCAACATCTCATGCTTGCTCTCCATGTGGTCTGATCCATTAAGTTGATACTAGTCATGTTGCAAGCAGTCAAGTCACTTCATACGCACTCAAGCAAAGTTTTCCATGGTCTTCCAAACACCCTCGTACTTGGGGTAATTATGCATGTTATTGAGTTGATGCAGGAGGTGGCAAGCTGTACATAGTCAAACCACCTGAGACGCCGAGCATGCAAGGCATCCCAAATCCCTCTTAATACCAAGCTTCTGAGAGAGCACAAATTAATTCCCCCTTTAGGTGATGGAGAATTAATTAATTCCTTATATCTCTGCTATTAAATTCACAACTACTGTATCCTGTTTTGATATAAGGTAATACCCAAAGAAAATCAAGTTAGACATGTTTTAGTATAAATTCAAAATGAAATACTTACAGTAAAAATAAAAAACAGTTCAATGAAGACAGCACCAAATGGCAAAATGCCAGCCATAAGAGTCCTAAAAATAAAAAATAAAGAATGTAAAAATCATGAAGTCGAATTGTACTGATGGTCTTTCCTTTATTATTCTGGCATGTTGAATGTGGAGTACTGTTGCCACATCGGGGGAGGTGTCGCTCAGAGCACACTTTCCTGCCTTGACAGTGTACAAAACTGACTTCGAAATCTAGTGAGGGATGCCCGTCTCTTTACTACAGCCTCTTTTTCAGAGAAAAAGTGGTTGCTAGTCTTTCTCTACTATCGTTATTTTCATGGTAAGTGCTCAACTAACATCTAATCTATGGTCCCCCCCACCCCGTAAAACATTCACAATAAAAACTTGTCTAGCTACCATCTCTAATAATTTTCCTGTCTTCCTCTGTGTACCTAAAACTAAATGGAATTTCCATGAGAAAAGTTTCTTTAAAAGAACTATCCGTTTTTGGAACAATACCACTGGGCTACTTCCCAGTTGACTACAACATGGTCATTTTCAAGTACAATGTTAAATAATCAAATTTTGCCCAATTTCAACCATCGTTACCTATCTTCACGGTGTTGTCTCACCATCCACCTGACAAACTCATTAACTCTTATCCTTGAATAGCCATTGGGTCTTGATAAGCGGTGACCGTTAGTACATAAAAAAAAAAGTACTGAGCTGCTTTTAAAATCGAATGGCCTCATTCTGAAATGAGTCTTGAGATTGGATTGTTTGATTTTACTGTTTTATGGCATATCAACCCTGTTTTAATTATTTATGGCAGATCAACAGTTATTATATCAATTTATATTGCTCTAGATATGCCATTATTGCCATTTTCTCCTCTCAAAGTTTTTATCTTTTTCTTAAAAGCTAGTGCTACTTTTCTAAGTTTCCAAATTATTTTTTGGTATTTTGGTCTGAATTTTTGGTATCAGGAAAGTGTTGTGTGTGATTTGGGTATGAAAGAACGAATTATCAATTATATTCTGTATTCACACTGATTAAATTTGCATTTATGTAAGTTATGATATTGAGCCCTCTAAGCACATAAAGCAAATTATTTCATAATTATTGGATCAATTATACTTGAGGCACCCCAGAATGAACAACCAAAAAGACACATTTTACCATGACACCGATTTTTTAAATTTTTATTGCCAGTCGAATCATAAACAAAACAATATGCACATTAATAACTTACCTTTGCAGATTTTTATTAAAAAACAAGGTGTATATTAAATATTTATTTACAATAATAAATAAAATTTAAATACATAGCTTTATTTACAAAACATTTTATAATAAACAAATGAAACAAACAAATATTAAAGAAAAACATTTCAGAGATGTAAGCCTCCCCACAAGGACAGAATTAGACACAAGGTCGTTTTTTATATAGGAAAAATCTAGCTCCCCCAAAAAACTGGATTGGGACAAAAATATAAATTGTCTCTGTCTAGAAGAATTTCTCCTTCACTGACCGAATGCTCAGTTGTAGATCTCACATTCCAATCTGAAGGAATTCCTGTGGCATGAAAGGGACTCAGAAAATAGCCTTTTCAAATTGTGTCACATAATATTTGTACAAAATTCAATTATCTAAATGTTTTGTTTAAATTTCTTTTGTTTGTTTATACATTTTGTTTAATAAAAAGTTTGTAACATTTTTAGTTAAAGTTTTTTTTACATATAAAATCTTCAAAGTTAAAAAAAAAAAATCTGCAACGGAAACTGTGCATATTGCTTTGTTTATAATTTAACTGGAAGTAAAAGAAACTGGTGTCAAGTCAAAATGTGCCCTTTTGGTCGTTGTTCGTTATGGGGTGCCTCAAGTATAACTGATCCTAATTATCATACACAATTTTCACCCAACTCCATCTTCAATTTTGAATTAACACTAATTTCCTTGGTCTTTTGGCTAGGAGCAAACTGTAGTATCTGTTCTGATACTACAATTTCATCTTTTCTGTCCTCTGTCAGTAAATAAGAAATCCTAGACTGAGCCAATTTTTATTTTTGTCCCAATGCAGAGTGCCTCTTATTGAGGAGCTAGATTTTTCCTACATTAAAAAACGACCTTGTGTCTAACTCTGCCCTCATAAGGAAACAAGTAAATAGGGACACTAATTAAGAATTAGCACCCTTTCCTCCTCATCATATTCGGTTTAACGTTTGTTTTAAATGCTGGCATGTGTTGGATGGGAAGATAAGTTATGCAAATGTAGTTGAAATGCATTACTCAGTTCTACTTTCAAATAAGAGGAATTAGATTCAATTAAATATTATCCAGAACTAGCAGGTGTAACAATTTCTCTCTTCCCCGGTCACTCCCTCATACCGCCCCCCCCTCTTTCTGTTGCCCGGGGCAAAAGTAAGTATAAACTATGTCTTCCCAGTCATCCCCCTCTCCTCTGATGTATATTTAGGTCACCGTTAAAAAAAAAAAAAAATTCTGAGAGTCGGTGGTGATCAAACCATCAACTTCTAGGTCTCGGTCCTTCGTCGTTACCAAATGCGCCAAACAAATAGAGTATAAAAACTGCTGAAAAATAGCTCACTTAAAGCTGTTAGAATCTGGGCTGCGGCTTGCATGTGCAGAGCGTACGATCAACCAAATGGCGACCAAATTTAGGGACCCCCATCACACGTTTCGGGTCTGTTCAGCATGAAGAAATCAATATTTTTTTCTAATTTTTTGATATTATGTAGTAGAAAGCTGGGCGATTCGGAAAACGTCAACTTCATGGGATTCTGTCGAGTATCTCGGGAGCCTTTTGCAGACATATAAACAAACAAACAGACAACTGCTCTTTATATTATAGACTAGCCAAAATAGACTCCCTAACGGTCGTCTATTTTTGCTAGGCTGCCGTGTTCTTGGGTGGTTAGACAAAAGAAATGAAAAAAATTTGTCTCCGAATAATTTTTTTGCTTAAAAAGGAAAAAAAAATTTTTTTTTTTTTGGCGGGAAAATTTTGAAAGCGCAAATCCTTACACAACTGTTTTGATGTTTCATACTTTCTGTTGACAATTTTTAATTAATTTTGTGAAGTCAATTTATGTTTAACTTTACACCCAGATATGTTTATTTTCCTTCCTATTGGTTAATTTGGTAATAGAGAAAAGGGAGAAAGAAATTGCTTACCCTAATGTAGGGTTCATATACCACATCTGTTCAGGGACTTGTCTTGGTATTTGATTGGTCCGCACAGGATGCTGATAGGGCTGAATTAGAGAAATATTGAATAATAATAATAATGGCAATATGAAAAATTTAATTAAATTATAGTCTCTCTTTTTTGAAACATCGGGAATATGAAATTATTATTAATTTAGAAACCAAACAGCAATGTGCTTTTTTTGAATATTTATTTTAGGGTTCTTAATTTTCGGTGTACTAACCTTAGTCATAGAATGTTCTTTTTTCCTCAAGTTTTTAAATTCATAATTTCATATTCACGAAACAAAAAACAAACAAACTATATTTCAATTTCTTATAACACAGCCGACATGCAAATCTTGCATACAGACTGTAAATTTTAAGCGTCAACATCTAGCAGCTACTTTCACTGAAAAAAAAAAAAAAAAAAAAATGTCTTCGACAAGTAAAAAGAAGAAAAAGAAGAAAAAGAAAAAAGAACATTGCAGGTTTCTAAATTCATAATAATGAAAAATAAAATTTTACGAGAAAGATCTTCTAAAAAATGAAATAATTTAAAAATTCATATGAGACATTGAACAGATCATAGCTACATACCAGAACGAGCCGCGAGAGACTGCTTGGATATTCCAACGCATCTCCGTAGCTATCATCCGAGGCAACGCCATGTTCATTATGACATTGTCTAATTGCTGATAAAAAAACCTAAAGAAACACACATTTGTTTTTTTGTACATTGTGTGTCAAAATATTAGAGGCTTTTTCATAAGAACAAATCTTTTAATTAAAGAATTTTGTGTAGGGATATTATCACCCAATTTGAATTAAACTTCCGTATTTAAGAAAATATATTTATTTACGTAAAAAAAAAAAAAATTAAAATATTTTAAGAAAGTTGCATTTTTATTTTCTTATGAGAATGTGCCAGCAGATTCTTCAAGAGTAACAAGAACGTTGCTCCGAGAATTAGGAAATATTAATGCATCTATCATATAGCCATGATCTTACATCTTTTTGCTTCTAAACGCAAAACATTTTGAGGGAACACAATTTTAAATCATGCATAAAGAGAAAACCAAAATTTCTACATGGTGCACAACAAAGGACCTGGAATTCTAGAGAGGAGGTATAATTAGGTGCAAACACTCTTGTCAAACAGAAGGAGGATATGTTGAGAAATAATCATAGTTTCATAAAAGGTTCTCATGAATTAGTAACAGAACTTATCGTGACAATAAAGGCTTAATATGGCAATTTAGAAATAGATCCATTTTTAAAAGTCGCTTGAAGAATTAGAGGCTTAAGATATAAAGGTATCATCATTCTCAAAACGTAAGAGACATTCTAGACAGACTGATAGCATTAGAACAACTGAATTTATTCGGCAAGTACAGCACACCACTATGTGATGAATAAAGATCATTTTCTGCCCCCAAAAAGGTGAAGGAACCACCACAAAAGAGGTTCATGGAACACAGAAATGGGTGGCAAAAAAATTTCATGATCACATGTACACTAACATTTGATTTCCTAGCTCCTCAAATCTCAATCTTTTGGACTACTATGTATAGAGCATAGTTGAGAAAAAGAATAATGAGCACTCTCAAAACATTAAATAATGTGTGCCTCTTCATTTGTTGTCTAATTATAGTGGCTGCTATTGATAATTCTGAAATATAGAAAATATAAAGTCTGAGAATATTCCTGTTATAGTAAAACTGACATAAGTATTCTGTGTATATATCATCATTATATTCAATTTAACATCCGTTTTACATGCTGGCATGTGTTGGATGGCTTTAAGAAATTGATTTCCAAACTCATCTTTTTCTGGTCAGAACTTTATTCATCCCTTTTTCTCAAGTCTATTTTAGTATTTCCTTGACCTTCCCCTGGGAACTGGACTTGCTACCTTAACTGTTCTACATCTAACCCAAGAACTCTCATCCATTCTTTCAATATTTACTGCCCCTTTCCTTTCATTTTGCCCTCTAATATAGTCAGAAGCTGAAATGTTAGAAAACTCTGAATTGGGTTTAAATTTCATTAAAATTGGATATACACATTTAAAGTTTAAAGGGGGTTCTATCCCCATGGGTCACTTAGAGGTGAGGGCACGTAGATATTGGGCACATAGAGGGTAACAGAAATTCGGGACCACTTCCATTATCTTCTCCATTGAATGTTATACATATGATATAAATTTCATAAATATAGGATATATTTGAAGTTTTAAGGGGGTTATGCCCTCATAGCCTACTTAGGGATGCACTTAGAGATTTGGGAACGCTTCTATTGTCATTCCCAGTAAATTTTACATAATACACTTAGATTTTATGTAGATTCTCTAACCTTTCTTTCTATAGGGCACACACACACATTGAGTTTTATATATTCAGAAGATATACATATATAAAGTGTGTTGTAAATTTTCATTAGTTCCAATTTGTTC
Organism: Sepiola atlantica; assembly: GCA_963556195.1. Taxonomy (NCBI): domain Eukaryota; kingdom Metazoa; phylum Mollusca; class Cephalopoda; order Sepiida; family Sepiolidae; genus Sepiola; species Sepiola atlantica. Next base: position 133,277,268 of record OY744516.1, on the reverse strand, counting down.
TCTTCGGGGTACAAAAAAAATAAATAAATGTTTTGTTTACCTGTTTTCTGAAACCAAAAAAGTATCCCAAGAACACTAAAGGCAGAGAGATTCCAAACCACATACAAAGAAGTGCTACCATTGTGCTAAATGGTACCTGGAAAAGAAAATGAAAGAAAAAAAGTTTGAGTTCACTTAAAAAATATCAATATTTAATGATTTTTTTTGTTGATTAGATGCGAAGGTTGAACTTTACTAAAAAAAAAATGGATGATTCTTTCAGTTTACAATGACTTGAAAATATTCAAAGAAACTTTGTTATGTACTTACCTGTTAGCTGAAAATAGGATTGTACAGAAAAAAATTACACCAATTCATCCAGTACTTATTAAATTATTAAAAAAAAACAAAAAAAAAAAACGATTTTGCGTATCGGTAGACATTTTGTAACCAGTTCAGCTTACTGTTAGGCAAGAAAGATAGCTTGGCGACCCATGATAAAATCTGGCGATTGATAAATACAATATGGCAGTCGACCGATAAAATTGTTTTTTTATTTTTAATTTAATAAATACTGGATGAATTTGCGTAAGTATTGGTGTTCTGTTCAGCTACTACGTAAGTGCGTAAGAAAGTTTATACATTTCTTTAGCTATTTTGTTTTTTTAAGAGAGGCCTAACATGTCAGTGTGAAATGAAAGAACCACCAAAAGAATGAAATGAAGTTGTATATACCTCAATTTCTATAGATATTGTCGGTCTCTAATTTTTGTTGTCTATACAGTGATAATGTTGTATTGATTCTTCCATTTCTTGAGACTTAAAGATGTTCGTTCTCTTTATTTCAATGTTAAATTTTTTTTATTCACTTATACTAATGGATATCCATTTCCTTAACTAGAAGTTGCTTCTGACTGAACCATCCCCGTGGAGCTGAAAGTATTCATATCTGTCCTGGACTAGTACGATCATCAACCTGGGTGGATTGAGCCGGCTTCCTCCTTAAAGGAAGAAGTTTCTAGAGAGTATTAAATTCACAACTAGTCCCCAGTCACATATATTAGGATCTTACATTGTAGGTTTCTTTTTTAAAATCTGGTTAGAAACTTATAATTAAAAAATTGTTTTTTTATTACTAATGAGTCATTACTCATCAAGACCAAAAGCCACTCAAGGGTAAGGGTTAATGAGTTAGATGGATTGTCAGTTGAAAGATGAAGACTATTATGAGAGGATTTACAATTAATGGAATGAAGTTTAATAACTTATGTGTACGGTTTATGACAAGTATTTGTTGACATTGGATTTTTTAACGACCATGTTGAAGTCTGCAAGGAAGTAATCCTATGGTAATGTGTTCCATAAATGGGAAGTTTTTAGAAACTCAGTTCATGGAAATTCTCCCTGTTGCTAGGCACACAGAAAGGAAAGTTTTTTTTTTCAGTTGTGGTAGGAAGAGGAGTCATTGCTATGAATGTCTTACAAGAAAGAGCCAGAAATTGGAGATCCAATTTCAAATCTTCTCTATATCCCATCATTAGACTAATCAATCGGTATCTATGTCCCTTATGGAGCCACAGCTTACTCCACAGTCACCACTCATACCGTTTTATATATAGCACCTGAAAAATCTTATCTATACTTAAACTTCAAAGCACATTACTGCAAACTAATTAATTAACAATTAGTCATTTTTTCTTTTAACTGCATTACATTGTGGGATGTCATTGAGGGAAAAAAAATTTTCTTTCTTTAATCTTTCACATTTTTCTTTTGGTAATACAAAAGGCGAAATCTAGCCAACACACGGAGATAAATGACACAAACCAATTGAGCTGGTCTTGAAAATCTGACACATTTTTTTTTACTCCAAAGGCCCAAAAAGGAAAGGGGACATGTTGCTGTTACTCAGGGTAAATAGTATGCATGTACAGCATGGAGTCTTGTTGAAACTATGAGGTTTTCATGAAATACCTTCATGTTAATGGAGCCTTTAGTGATAACATTTCTTTTATGATTTATCGATGATCTACCAAAGGCAACAAACCTCAAACTGTGGGGAATTTAGGGACTGTTTGCAGATCATGCAAAACTGACTGAGGAACTTTGCGTCACGTGCTGTGTTCCCTAAATCTTTACAGATGTAAGCCTGGCACCACAATCAAGTACTGAAAGTGGTTGCAGATCTTTTCACAATTCAAGGAATTGATTATTCGTTTTTGCAAGGAAGATGAATGTCCTCTATGGGCAAACTAAAAAAAAGATTAACATTAGGCTGCTAAATGGAGCATGTGACTGAAGGATGTCAATCGATCTCTCTACATCACTCCACTTCCCAGTGCACACCATTCAAACCAACCACCGTCCTGGTGAGATTGATTGTCCCATGGAAGTAGAATATGGAATATGAATTTAAGAGGATAAGCAAAAAAAGTAATTGAGGAATGTGAGATTTCAAGTTACAAAAATTTACTCTCAAATCACACATTTTGTCAAAAGCAAATAAAATGATTGATTGGATGATTATAATAGGGATGAGAGTGGCCAATGGCAAAAAAAAGCTGAAATCGAGATAAATTTCCCAACCTGGGGAGCAAATGTTTATGTAAGAATATACAATTCTTTAATGAAACCTTATTTCTGTATTAATAAAATTATCATAAAAGCTTTTGTGTATGCTTCTAATGTAAATTTGATAAATACACAAATTATTTATTTATTTACTATCAATCAAATATTTATTGAAATCAAAAATCAAGGAAAAAAAAAAATTTTTTTTAAAGTCCTATTTAAAAAGAATATTGGATGCACACCTATACTTTTCTTTACTTTTCTTTAAGCCTTCCATTCAGCAATATGTCTCCACCTGGGCAATGCCAGATAAATACAGCTAATACAAAATATTATACTCAATCTTGGTCACCAGTAGCTACATATGGGAGAATTGGGATATAATCACTCACTCATTATCCAGATTTATCGTCTATGTTCCCTTTGACAAGAGGTGCGACATTGTCTGGCTGTCCTTATGCTAAGTCTCCAGTGATCACGATTGTGGGGATTGACTGTTTCCATTTGCCACTGTTTACGGTCTTGCCTGATGGTTTCTTTCCCTGTTTTCTTAGGGCGCCCGGCATTATTTTTGCTGTCCAGTCCTAGGTCTCTTTAAGTGCTTATATACCCCTTGCTTCTTTAACCATGTCCGAACTAACGAAGACGGTTTGTCCTTATTAGGACATCAAGTTTTAGGATGGCCAATTTCTCAAGTAGAGTGTCTGACTTAATGTTCTGGATCTGGTCTGACTTTGCGTTGCATATCCACCTAATCATTGCCCTGTCGTTTCTCTGGAGTTGAGCAAATGAGGCTTGGGTGAGAGCCCAACACTCACTGCCATACAACATCATGCTTCTTACACAGCTATCATAGACCTTACCCCTGGTAATAATCGAGATAGCTCGGGATGTTAGGATAAGAAATTGTGGCAAAAGTGATGGTCCTGATCCAGGATTGAGTGGTGAAAGTGGCCCCACTTTGCTTCGTCCCCGTCTTTGCTTGGCATGTAGTTTGAAAAGTAGGGAAATGTCAAGCAAAGAGGTTGCTAACAAGGATCGAACTCACGACTTATGAAAAACGGCGCAACTGAAGTGGGCGAGTCCATCTTGATAAGAGTATGAACCCGGAATTGTGTTCTCATCGGTCAAAAGGAATTGACCGAGATCATTTAATGTCTGACATCTGCTGACTTGGAGAGAAAAAAGAAAAGTGAGAGAGAACGTCGATTTATTTTGTGAGCCACATTATTTTTTTTATTGAAGCATCAGAGAAATCGTTGGTTTCATCCAGTGGAATGAAGCTTTGGAGTCCGAGTGATAGACTTCCAAATCCCTCTTTCAGATGTTCTATGAACTTTCTCTAAGCTGTCTTGACTGATAGTCGAACTTAGTTCGCAGCCACACTCAGCATATCTCCTGGGTAGCAAAAAGAGTCTACCACCTCCAGGGTGTCCTCGCCTATTTAACTTCTGTGCAAGGGCAGCCTTCAATTGGGTGTGCAAGTCCTAGACATCTCTTACATCTGAAGTCTGGATCTGGTGTGAACCTACTATGCACTCAGCTACACTTTGTGCACTCACAACTCCTCTTCTACATACCTTGCATAGGTATTGACCAGAGTCCTTCAAGGAATTTGTCTTTCCAGTGTTGACTCTCAGACCTTTTGCTTCCATGCCCTTCTTCGATACTTTCAATCTTTCTTCTAGCTCGTTTATTATAACCAAGTCATCAGCATACAGTAGTTCCCATAGGCACCCTGTTTGGAACTCATCGGAGAGGGCCTCAAGGACAACAATGAACAAAGGACTGAGGACTGATCCTTGATGTACTCCAACATTTACACTTAACTCATCGCTGTAAATGTCATATACCTGTACCTTGCTTCTGGTGTTACTGTACATGCATTGTACTAGTTTTATAAGCCATTCCTTCAGTCTAAGCTTGCGCATTGCCCACCATAGTACTTCTTGAGAAACCCTGTCAAAAGCCTTTTCTAGATCAACAGATGCCATATATAGTCCAATGTTTTCCCCAATGTATTTCTCCTGCATTTGACGCAGAATGAAGATTGCATCTGTTTTGCCTCGACCTGGTACAAATCCTAACTGCATAGCATCGATGCTAACTTTCTGTCTAATGATGTTGTCTGTTACTCTCTCTCACTTTCAATGCTTGTTCCAAGAGCTTCGGGCCTTTATAGTTTCCACTTGACAGCAAATCTTCCTTGCATTTGTAGCAGTTGATGATGTAGCTATCTTCCCAGCTCTCTGGGACACTCTTAAAATAATATTAGAATTATTGATGCAAAGAAAAGTGCAAAAGTAATAAAAAGAATAAAAAATCTTACTTATAAGAATAGGTTAGAATCATTAGGCTTAATTACTTTACAAGAGAGAAAGGGGGGTGCAATTGAGGCCTTCAAAAATAATAGAATTTATAAATTAGCAAAATACAGATTCCAAAAACTAAACACAAATACATCTTTTTTTCTGCTATGTGATATTCTTTTAGCCATCTTAATCGAAATTGAAATTAAAACAAAATAAAAACAGGATAAATAAAAACAAAAGATCAAAAGGAGTTTTACTTACAGCTCCTGAGGAATGTTTTCCCCAAATAAAGAAATTCAATATGAAACAGGTACCAAAAAGTATTCCAGGATAAAATGTTGCAGTCTGAAATTTAAACAATAAAAATAAAGTTTTTAAATAAAAATTAACAAAATTTACACATTGTTTAAATTTTGATTTACTATTAATTTCAAACTTACTAAAAATGTTGATCCCCCCCCCCCCCTTAACAAGAGACACAAACATCACTTCAAAAGTAGTCTTATTTTATGCTGCCGTTCAGGGAAAAAGGTTACAAGCTTTTAAAAACTTCTCTATAAAAACCAGTGAAACTTATTTTCAAGAAGTTTTAAACATTTTCTTTTAAGTGCAGGTAAACAAGGTGTGGATGATATTTGGTTGCAAGTTTCAGTTGCTAATTTTATGCATATTTTTTTTTTTTTTTAACTTTCATTGTCAGCTGTGCCTTCTTGAAAACAGACTATATTTTCATCCTTTTTTTTTTTTTTTCAGAATTGATTATGAGCAATTTTGAACCTCGACATCTATGGCAGAGACAGTTCTTGGAATCTGTATATGAAGGGACAAATAAGGAGATTTCAGGCTTTCTCAGCATCATAGAAAAGATCAGAAAGGAATTGAAAGATTCAGGATTCAACTATGAAGCGACATCAAAGAGAAAAATGCATGATTGATTAATTTTAAAGAAGAGTCTATACATTATCAATAATAAATGATAACAAAATGCACTTAGCTTTAACACTTTATTGTAGTTTCACAGTATCAGTGACCATCAGAAATGTATATGTAACTGGCATTGCTCATTTGCTGTCTCAGTTCGGTTCTGACCCAATTTTAAGAAATTTGTTTTTTTGCATAGATTTTCAGTGCTTATTTATATAATGCAAAATAAAATAACAGGTAAACTTGTGGATATACCTATCAGTGAAGAATATTAGTGTACTTGGTGTACACTTACAAAAAAAATAAGCGAGTAAAATTTTAATAAAAAGTAAAATTAATTTACTATTTGGAGTCAATACATCCTGAGTGACAAGACCGCTTGGAGTCTTCATATTAGAAGAAGAGAGATAATCTACAACGCGCTGGCTTAACGCCTATGTAGTTTTGAAGTTCATGGACTACGAATAAATTAATTTTATTTATTATTATTAAAAAATTCTACTCGATAATTTTCCGTAATTTTTGGTGTACACTAATATTTTTCACTAATAAATAAGTATATTCAAAAGTTTTCCTATTTTATTTTGAACTGTCATATTTCGCATGCATCCCAATGTAAATAAGCACCAGATTTTCTTTTGAAATCACTCTGTACGTTTTTAAGTGAAAGTTTTAATTCTACCTTAATATATATAAGTTACGGTAAAATTAAAACCTACATTTGAAATTACTCTTTGCATTTTTAAAGAAAATCTATATTATTCCTGTGTTAGTCACTAAAAACTATATAACAGAATTCAAAATTTTACATGTAAAACCATTGGGATGACAGACATCACATTTGAGGAAGAGGAGGAGGAGTAAGAACAATAATATATAACAAAGACTTAAATGCTTTAAGAGTATTTAACAGAATTGCACAAAATTGACAGGAAGCATCCTTGTGTGTGTAATAGCCTGGATAAAACTTATACTATTGCTGCTATTATTAAAAATAAATATGTAGAGGTTCCAAAACTACTGGGCAAAAGAATGGAACCAAATTTGACATAAAGCACCTTTGGCATGCTGGACACATTTCAGGGGGGATCAAAATTATAACACTACTATTACTGCTACTAATAATTATAAACAGTTATGGGCTCTGAAACTATGAGTCAGAGTTGCACATAATTTGGCATAAAGAACTCTTTGATTGCTAACTGTAACATGAAAAAGAGTGGGTGGGATAAAAATTATACTTATAAAATCAATTTTATTAAATGAAGACCCACCTGGAATGCTGCTTTTTTCCACTGGTTTCCTTTCATAGTTTTGTAGATACGTGCTGAAAAATAACCTGCTATCAAACTAGAAAAAGAAAAATGAAAACACATTTTAAGCAATAATAGAGAAGAGCATATTTAATTTATAAAATGTCTACAACTGTTAAGCTAATAGCTTTTTTTGTCAAAAAGAAAACACACCTTTGTTTGTGAAAAGAGAAAAGAAGAGATAATATATAGCACAGATGTGAGTAGTCAATGGCCAAAAAAGCTGATATCAAGATGAATATCCCAACCGGGGAGGGGGGCACAGTCTATATGTGTGTAGAGAGGGTAGCACAACTTTTTTTTTCTAAACAACTCAAATCAGTTTCAACATAAACATATTGTGTGACATTGCATGATATTTATTTGATCATGACATGCTAATTTTACAAAGTCAAAATGAAATGGAAGACACTGAGTGCATATGTGGGGGGGGGGAAGGAGACACACAGTCATTCTTTGATGAAACAAAAAAGTCATATAACTCCCCTACACACTTCATGAATTGCTTCATGGTAAAATTATCATTTTCGGTTTTCAGAGAGAACTGTCATAAAAGGGAAAATCAGCCTTTTTCTTATTTGAAAAAAAAAAAAAAAAAAAAAAAAAAAAAAAAACAGAAGATTTCGATAAAAAAAACAGAGAACTCGCATCTATGAGAAGCTCTATCGATTTAAGCGGAAATCCGCCTTTTCTGGATTAAAAAAAGCAAAATTCCGCTAAAAAGCAAAGAACTTACACCCCTGATATATATTTGAGTGAGAGAGTGCATGAGAAGAGAGGTTATGTTGGTTTCTTCCCTCAATGTTTTTTTTTTCTTTTCTATCTGGTAGTTGCTTTTACATATGTTGGCTTCTTTCCTTTCTTGTTCCTTTTGTTTGTTTCTTCTTTCACAACCTTCCTTCTCACTGCAATGCCAGAGCAACCAAAGATTACCGTCGCTTTTATTTTTCTCTCTCAAACTACCTTCCCACAATGCATTGCATTTCCTCTTTCACCCAATAGATGTCTCCTTCTCCCCAGGATTTTGTTTCTTCTTTCATTCCAGTATGAGCTGGGTAAGTATCCTTTTTTTTTTCATCACACTTCCTCTTTATCTCACATGTCATACTTATTTTAGTTACCTCTCAAGGAGGTTAGACACAAGGTCAGGTTTTAAGTTGAAAACCGAGTGCACTAGGATTAGCACACTCTGGCCTACAAAAAATGCCAGAGCAGCTCCATTGGCATTCCCTGGTAGGGGCACCTCATGCGATTAGCAATAAACTAACTTTTGAAAGAGACGGTAAAGCCTGGGAGGGACGGCCTCCTGAGATTGAACAGGACCATACCTCAGCCCGATAGCAACAAAGTCACTTTCAGACTGACAGTTGAAAACATATCCCCGGCGTGTCTGAAATAAGTTAATTTAACTTATTCACATATCATACTTATACATTGTAGTCGTGTGACAATAAGGTGCACATATTTCTTGCCCCGATCTATGAGATGGTGGAATTTGGCAGTCATCACATTGCCTCTCACTGTCATCCGGGTAGCCAGTTACAAAGTTGTGCTGAGGGGGTTTCCTCTACACAAATGTTATTCAGTAATGCACACCAGTCATCATTCTTCGCTACCATTGTTTTGCAATGAGCACCAGACTGCTTTACTCCTACTTTTCCAGCCTGAATTGAATCAGGCAGACTTGTCTCCTTTCCATTTTCTACAATTACTAACGGATTCCTCCACTCATACTTAAATATTGCTCATTGTGCTACAGAATCTCCGTGTCCTACCCAATGAGACATGTACCAGTAGATTGCTTCAAGTAGTGATATTTGACCCCTTTCGTCTATTGCCTTCAGTTGCCTGACAATGTTGCTTCCCTTAGGTCTATACAGAGCCCTGTAATATCCTCTTACATTCCATGTATCCAACACTGCATTAACTTGAATACTGTGTCATTATTCATTAGGACCACTTTCACCAGAATAGTTCACTTAAAAGAGATGCAACCACTGCCCCTAGTTTTCTTCTCACTGCTCACCATATGGCTAATTTGCTGGGTACGCAATCAAACATCGACAAATATACCTCATTTTGATAATGCGCGACATCAATTGCTAATCTTTCCTAATTGTACACAATCCGAACTTCACCGACATTATGTATACTTGATGTAGGATCAATTAATTTGTATTGCTGTTTGTGTCGATTCGCCCACAGCAAACCATTGAACAGTCAAAGTCCAACATCGTTGCCACACACATCTTGTTTCCCAATTGCTTGCAACTAGACGTCTTCGTTGGCTAGGTCACACTCTCCGACACAATGCCCGGATAGTGAAAGCGTAGGTGGTGTCAGCTGAAAATCTGGTTTACGATGGTCAAAACAGATACAGAAACTATGTCTGGCCGTCACCTCTACAGTTTCTGACGTTGGATAAAGGACTGGCTCCAAATTATCACCAATGCTTCCATGGACTGGAGACAATGGATGCTGGTTAAGCCTGCTTCTGGCAAAATCTCATTCAAGTATTGCTGGCATGCCTGCACTATTTTGTGCACCACTTCTTGAGTGAGATTCGAGTCAACGTTCCTGGCCAAGAATCATGTCCTCTTGATGCCCATGTGATACATCTCATGCAAGCTAACATCATCTTTAATGCTGTACGTGACAATCCGGGGGTTTTCAACTCTTTGTGAGAACATCTGCCTGATAAGCCTCAAAGTACACAAAGTTTGACCGGTTTTATCATGTCCCTCAGAATTCCAAATTAGCGTTTCACAAGCATCTCTGCTGCTCTTTTGGTCCGTACTCCGCTCTCCTTTGTTATTACAAATTAAATCCATGTTGTTGGGTTTGTCTTCATCTCTGTTTTTTTTTTAGCTCCCACTTCAATGCCAAGTTGACACCTTTAATTCCCACCTCCATTTGTTGAATATCACGTCTGGTGTACTGGAAATGTCACCTGGCAGGAATAAAACGTACTTGATGCAGACATGCACCTGGCCGGAAAAAACAAGACACGGATGATTGACAGGGAAACAACTTTTCTGAAAATGAGATATTTGTTGATTGATTTTAAACCACCTGCAAAGGTTATCTATAAAAGGTAACCTGCAAACAGGAATACACTGTTGCTAAATAAATGTTTTAGGGACATGGTTACATTGACAGCCGAGGCAAAATCTCAGAATGTGCGTTTACAAGGTGGATGTGTGGGATGTCCTAAATCATTATATAAACTAACCTAAATTGAGATCAAGTTTGAGAAAAACACTTTCATCAATTCCTGTGTGTTCTCTATCCCTCCGCCACCGACAAAAAAGATATATCATTATATTTTCATACATCAGTGTTTGTCGCTATTCTTTTAAGTACAGCATAAACAGATTTCCACTACATTTATGTGGTTAGAATCAGTCTTTTTTCTCAGCCACGCAGTGTCCTCTGCTGTAACACCTTCCTCCAATACAACATCCATTGCTGCTTATATCATAGCTCCATTGCTCACCTTTGGTACATGCTATGTCTCAACATATGCTAGAATATCCATCATTTTCTGTGCTCTGTCACTCATCCAGTCATCCCATCCTGTTTCTTCCTCCACTTGTCTTGATATATCTGCATACGATCCACAACCATCCACCATAGGATAGTGACCCACAAGCTTTCCACATGTCGAGAACAACTTTAGTTTAGTCAGCTTCCCATCCACAGATCAAATCTTATTTCCCTCACACAACACCAACTCTCTAGTTTCCTTATCTTTCTGCAACTTGAGGCAGAGAGCATGTCTCTAATTTCACATAGTTTACCTACATATGTCAATGATATCACTTCCTGTGTAGCATACCACATACACGTTTAGTTCTCTAAAGTATAGCAAGGATATGTTTTGTTGGCCAGTTCACCAGTATAGATTTTTATATTGGGCAGTTGCTGAAGTGCGACTGCTGTCCATGTATCCAGGATCCATGTATGAATACTAGCTTCACAAAGCTCTCCGCACTCCTTCCTGTAAATCCTGCCTATCACTTGATGCTGTCAACTTAAAACATCAACCGATTCACCCATCCATCTTGTCTTAATCTTCCACAAATAAATTTTTAAAAAGAGGCCTTTCGTAGCATTCTCGATCATTTCATCATTTCCATGTCGAAAGTATATGCATCCCCCTCAACGTACAATGGGATCGAACTTGCTAGGTCAGTGATTTGCTGCAACCAACTTTTACGAGTCATACTACTACTACATTCCCTTGCCCATCATATCATTGAATAAATTTTCCCTTTTCCATAGTAAATGCCAAAAGGAGAGTAGAAAATGGACCTTGGGTTTACTTTCGGCAGCCTCATAACTCTCGCTTCCCTTATTTTGTCCTTTAGTCCTCACATTTCATGAGTTATGTTTTTGACAAAGAGGTTGAATTGCTGTTTTGGGGTCAGAATCTATTCATCTGATACTTATCGTTGGCTAGTTTTTTTTTTATCTTGAAGTAGCATTTTTTTTAGCTCCTTACATCAAGTGGCTTTATGTCTTGTCTGGAACAATTTCCATTAAAAAAAAACAAAAAAAAAAACAGCTCGTCTATTTTTATCAAATTTTTTTTTTTACCCCCAGTATCTTCACATTAGTTGCTTTTATGTATGTTGGCTTTTCATTTCCTTCCTTGTTCCTTTCATTCTTCCTCCACCTGTTCCTGTTTTCATAACCGTCCTCCTTACTGCAATGCCACCAAGTCTCGAGATTACTAGCACTTTCATTTTTATCTATTCAACTACTTTCCCACAATGCATTGCACTTCCGCTTAAACACAAAGTCTATTTTTCCCAGGTTTTTATTTCTTCCATTCCAGCTCAGACCAGGTAAATGCCCTTCCTTTTCAATCACATAAATAATATACAATATAGATCGAATAAAATATGTTAAGAGGTTTTAAGCAATAATAGAGAAAAGTATATTTAATTTATAAAAAGGTTAAGCTAAAATTTGTTACAAGAAGGAATGTGTATGTATATGAAAGAGCATGAGTCAATAGAGAAAGAGTATATATACACACACAAATTTATGCATGAATAGAGAACAGAGATAATATATATTTGAGAGAGTGCAAGAGAATACATACACTATAGACAGTTTAATAATAACCTTAAAAAAATATTCCAATTGTTAAATACAGTTAATGTTACAGTATGTTTAGTGTTATGAGCTGATTATTTTTCAATCATTCATAAATTTGGCCCAGAACCACTCAATCTCGTGTGCCCTGAGGAAGTTCTCAGTGACTGAAACATCAGTTCATAGATCATTAAGATTTGACAATTTTAATATTTTGCTTTAGACAAATTTAGACAGTTGTAACAAAAGCAAAATACATTGAATGAATATAAAATCTACATGATTACTAAGTATCCACACACAATATTGTAATTTAAAAATGGTTAGTTTTCTTATCGGTCTGTCAAATGTAAAGACAAGAAAAAATTAAGAAAAGAAAAAAAGAAAATATAAAAAAGAAAAAAAGAAAATATAAAAAAGAAAAAATATAAAAAAGAAAATATAAAAAAGAAAAAGAAAAGAAAATATAAAAAAGAAAAAGAAAAAGAAAAAAGAAAATTTTTAAAAAAATTTTAAAAGAAAAATAAATAAAAAATAAACAGAAAAGAAAAAAAGGACAAAGAAAAAGAGAAAAGGAAAAAAGAAAAGGAAAAAAAGAGAAAAGAATAATTAAAAGAGAAGCCCAACTTACCCAAGAAAAACGAATAAAAAGATGGCTGCAGTCATAAGAGCTCCTCTGGAAGCTGGAGACAACATTCCCAGCATGGCAAAGACTTCATACAAAAAAGAAAAAAGGAAAATACAATATTGAATAACTTTTTAAAACATTAAAAAATATCATTGGATTTTTGTTATCAATAGGCTACCTACAACTTTATTCACAGCTTTTCTTTCTGAACAGTTGTTTTCAAGTCATTCCACATTTTTTAGATTATCCTGCACTAGTTTAATGTCTATTTTCCTTAATAACATTCATAATTCTACTGAATCATTGTTTTTGGAAAACACACACAGTTTTATATATAGCAGGTTTGGTGTACTTTTCTAGTACTTGTTAGAATGTTGTTTTTGTTGGTCATCAAAGGACATGCAGGATCTTGGTAAAATTATATATTAAACTAGCAGGGTGCCCCGATGTTGTCCAGGGTAGATATAAATTAAATTAAGAAAATATAAGTATTAGAGTATTAATTCTTCAAAAAGCAGTTGAAAACAACCGTGTAATTTGGGTGATTAAAGTAGCATTTATCGATGTTTTGAATCAAATTTCTCTATGTTTTGGGTGACTGCACCCACACGTCACCACCGCTATACGATTATAATTAGCAGTTTATTTGAAAAAATTAAAACTGTTGTGAATTAAACTAAGGAACATTATTCGTAACTGATGTATCATCATGATAATAAAAATATACTTAAATAAATCGACGAATGCTAATGTAAATCAAATGTGAGCAGAAAAATTGTATGTAGGTGTTTAATGTGTATTGCCTCGGAAGTACTGTTGTGTACTGCGATTATTTAAATCAGCGAAAATGTAAACACCTTTTTTATAAATTGTTGCGAACAGACAGAGAGAGCGAGTGTGGAGGGAGGGAGAGAGAGAGCGTGGAGCCAGCGAGCGTGGAGGGAGGGAGAGAGAGAGAGAGCGTGGAGACAGCGAGCGTGGAGGGAGGGAGAGAGAGAGAGAGCGTGGAGCCAGCGAGCGTGGAGGGAGGGAGGGAGAGAGAGCGTGGAGCCAGCGAGCGTGGAGGGAGGGAGGGAGAGAGAGAGCGTGGAGCCAGCGAGCGTGGAGGGAGGGAGGGAGAGAGAGAGCGTGGAGCCAGCGAGCGTGGAGGGAGGGAGAGAGAGAGAGAGCGTGGAGCCAGCGAGCGTGGAGGGAGGGAGAGAGAGAGAGAGCGTGGAGCCAGCGAGCGTGGAGGGAGGGAGAGAGAGAGAGCGTGGAGCCAGCGAGCGTGGAGGGAGGGAGAGAGAGAGAGCGTGGAGCCAGCGAGCGTGGAGGGAGGGAGAGAGAGAGAGCGTGGAGCCAGCGATCGTGGAGGGAGGGAGAGAGAGAGAGCGTGGAGCAAGCGAGCGAGCTTGGAGGGAGGGGGAGAGAGCAAGCGAGCGAGCGTGGAGGGAGGGGGAGAGAGCAAGCGAGCGAGCGTGGAGGGAGGGGGAGAGAGCAAGCGAGCGAGCGTGGAGGGAGGGGGAGAGAGAGCAAGCGAGCGAGCGTGGAGGGAGGGGGAGAGAGAGCAAGCGAGCGAGCGTGGAGGGAGGGGGAGAGAGAGCAAGCGAGCGAGCGTGGAGGGAGGGGGAGAGAGAGCAAGCGAGCGAGCGTGGAGGGAGGGGGAGAGAGAGCAAGCGAGCGAGCGTGGAGGGAGGGGGAGAGAGCAAGCGAGCGAGCGTGGAGGGAGGGGGAGAGAGCAAGCGAGCGAGCGTGGAGGGAGGGGGAGAGAGCAAGCGAGCGAGCGTGGAGGGAGGGGGAGAGAGCAAGCGAGGGAGCGTGGAGGGAGAGGGAGAGAGCAAGCGAGCGAGCGTGGAGGGAGGGGGGAGAGAGCAAGCGAGCGAGCGTGGAGGGAGGGGGAGAGAGCAAGCGAGCGAGCGTGGAGGGAGGGGGAGAGAGCGAGCGTGGAGGGAGGGGGAGAGAGCAAGCGAGCGAGCGTGGAGGGAGGGGGAGAGAGCAAGCGAGCGAGCGTGGAGGGAGGGGGAGAGAGCAAGCGAGCGAGCGTGGAGGGAGGGGGAGAGAGCAAGCGAGCGAGCGTGGAGGGAGGGGGAGAGAGCAAGCGAGCGAGCGTGGAGGGAGGGGGAGAGAGCAAGCGAGCGAGCGTGGAGGGAGGGGGAGAGAGCAAGCGAGCGAGCGTGGAGGGAGGGGGAGAGAGCAAGCGAGCGAGCGTGGAGGGAGGGGGAGAGAGCAAGCGAGCGAGCGTGGAGGGAGGGGGAGAGAGCAAGCGAGCGAGCGTGGAGGGAGGGGGAGAGAGCAAGCGAGCGAGCGTGGAGGGAGGGGGAGAGAGCAAGCGAGCGAGCGTGGAGGGAGGGGGAGAGAGCAAGCGAGCGAGCGTGGAGGGAGGGGGAGAGAGCAAGCGAGCGAGCGTGGAGGGAGGGGGAGAGAGCAAGCGAGCGAGCGTGGAGGGAGGGGGAGAGAGCAAGCGAGCGAGCGTGGAGGGAGGGGGAGAGAGCAAGCGAGCGAGCGTGGAGGGAGGGGGAGAGAGCAAGCGAGCGAGCGTGGAGGGAGGGGGAGAGAGCAAGCGAGCGAGCGTGGAGGGAGGGGGAGAGAGCAAGCGAGCGAGCGTGGAGGGAGGGGGAGAGAGCAAGCGAGCGAGCGTGGAGGGAGGGGGAGAGAGCAAGCGAGCGAGCGTGGAGGGAGGGGGAGAGAGCAAGCGAGCGAGCGTGGAGGGAGGAGGAGAGAGCAAGCGAGCGAGCGTGGAGGGAGGGGGAGAGACAGAGAGAGAGCGTGGAGGGAGGGGGAGACAGAGAGAGAGCGTGGAGGGAGGGAGAGACAGAGAGAGAGCGTGGAGGGAGGGAGAGACAGAGAGAGAGCGTGGAGGGAGGGAGAGACAGAGAGAGAGCGTGGAGGGAGGGAGAGACAGAGAGAGAGCGTGGAGGGAGGGAGAGACAGAGAGAGAGCGTGGAGGGAGGGGGAGAGAGCAAGCGAGCGAGCGTGGAGGAGAGAGCAAGCGAGCGAGCGTGGAGGGAGGGGGAGAGAGCAAGCGAGCGAGCGTGGAGGGAGGGGGAGAGAGCAAGCGAGCGAGCGTGGAGGGAGGGGGAGAGAGCAAGCGAGCGAGCGTGGAGGGAGGGGGAGAGAGCAAGCGAGCGAGCGTGGAGGGAGGGGGAGAGAGCAAGCGAGCGAGCGTGGAGGGAGGGGGAGAGAGCAAGCGAGCGAGCGTGGAGGGAGGGGGAGAGAGCAAGCGAGCGAGCGTGGAGGGAGGGGGAGAGAGCAAGCGAGCGAGCGTGGAGGGAGGGGGAGAGAGCAAGCGAGCGAGCGTGGAGGGAGGGGGAGAGAGCAAGCGAGCGAGCGTGGAGGGAGGGGGAGAGAGCAAGCGAGCGAGCGTGGAGGGAGGGGGAGAGAGCAAGCGAGCGAGCGTGGAGGGAGGGGGAGAGAGCAAGCGAGCGAGCGTGGAGGGAGGGGGAGAGAGCAAGCGAGCGAGCGTGGAGGGAGGGGGAGAGAGCAAGCGAGCGAGCGTGGAGGGAGGGGGAGAGAGCAAGCGAGCGAGCGTGGAGGGAGGGGGAGAGAGCAAGCGAGCGAGCGTGGAGGGAGGGGGAGAGAGCAAGCGAGCGAGCGTGGAGGGAGGGGGAGAGAGCAAGCGAGCGAGCGTGGAGGGAGGGGGAGAGACAGAGAGAGAGCGTGGAGGGAGGGGGAGACAGAGAGAGAGCGTGGAGGGAGGGAGAGACAGAGAGAGAGCGTGGAGGGAGGGAGAGACAGAGAGAGAGCGTGGAGGGAGGGAGAGACAGAGAGAGAGCGTGGAGGGAGGGAGAGACAGAGAGAGAGCGTGGAGGGAGGGAGAGACAGAGAGAGAGCGTGGAGGGAGGGAGAGACAGAGAGAGAGCGTGGAGGGAGAGACAGAGAGAGAGCGTGGAGGGAGGGAGAGAGAGAGAAAGAGCATGGAGGGAGGGAGAGAGAGAGAGAGCGTGGAGGGAGGGAGAGACAAAGAGAGAGCGTGGAGGGAGGGAGAGAGAGATAGGGAGGGAGAGAGAGAGAGAGCGTGGAGGGAGGGAGAGACAAGAGAGAGCGCGGAGGGAGGGAGAGACAGAGAGAGAGCGTGGAGGGAGGGAGAGACAGAGAGAGAGCGTGGAGGGAGAGACAGAGAGAGAGCGTGGAGGGAGAGACAGAGAGAGAGCGTGGAGGGAGAGACAGAGAGAGAGCGTGGAGGGAGAGACAGAGAGAGAGCGTGGAGGGAGAGACAGAGAGAGAGCGTGGAGGGAGAGACAGAGAGAGAGCGTGGAGGGAGAGACAGAGAGAGAGCGTGGAGGGAGAGACAGAGAGAGAGAGCGTGGAGGGAGAGACAGAGAGAGAGCATGGAGGGAGAGAAAGAGAGAGCGTGGAGGGAGAGGTGTTATGTATTAAATTGTCTAAGTGTTTAAGTTAAAAAAAGAAATTATACCTGAAGTAACTAAAGATTGCTATGGAAAATGTCTGAAATTGATTCGATTAAGAGATTATAACTGCCATCTTGAATCAATGTACAGTATAAGTGATTAGGTTCTGTTAAATGTATTCCGTAAATTATGGAATGAGATGAAGTCTATACGTAATAGAAATAACGTAATCAGATATTCTTGAAAATCAGTGGAATATGAGGGAACGTCTTAAATTTGAGCGGAATGTAGTGTACTATGTATTAAATTAATGGAAAATGAATAGAAAACAGTAACGGTTACATTTTTTTAAAGTATCAGTTGTGTATTACTTCCTGGTGATGAAAGGGAGAGTGATAGTAGAAAAATATTAGAGGGAAAAATTTTTGCTACCATCTCTATGGAGTATGTTTGAGGAGAGTCTTTGATGGTGGTTTGAAAGTAGTATTTATTGTTAGATGGAGAAAATAATCATAAATTTCTTCAAACACACTCGAGTGAATAAGCTGAATAGAGTTGTGAGTTAAGTAGCCTATGATGCATGTGGTTATTTTCTTACTCTCGCCAAAGGTACATGGGGGGAAAAAAAAACGTCTTTACTTTATATATATATATAAATATATATATATATATATATATATATATGTTATCTTATGTAGTTAGCATTCTCATAAACCCCCACAACTTTATATAGTTAACCGGTTTTGAAGTTAATGTTTTTGCTTCTTGAGAATAATGCTAACTACAGTAAAAAAGAAAATAATGAATAAATTTCACAAAATAATAAAATAATAACATTTAAATGGTAGTTTTTATATCAATAAATATAAACTTAACCATCATGAATTGTTTGGGAATTTTTGTATTATTCGGACTACTGTTCTCATCTTGGATTTTATTCTCACAACTTCCTTCAGATGTGTCTCGTCAAACACAGGAATTTGTACAGATTTCAAACAGAACGTTGACCCTGTGGCGCAACGGATATAAGTGCTAAGTTAATCCGTTCTAAGTGACAGTCTTTTGGAGACTGAAGGTTCAATCCTCAGTGCAGGCGATACTAAGAATACTATCTACCCAGTCATAGCTGAGTTTTGAAGAAGGTCGGAGATTACATCGGCCAGAATGTTGTGAGAATAACATCCAAGATGAGAACAGTAGTCCAAATGATTACAATGATACCATTATGAATTATAATTTTGTAACTTACATATGATAATGAGAGACATGCAAAAGATCTGGTTGCCAGCACCAATGAGTGATGCCAAAAGTTTGGGATGTCGTGGCGGGCGGAATACATCACCATGAACCAATTTCCAGCCTGTTTCTTCCAGTGTCTCCTCCTGAAAAGGGCAAAAAAATTAATATTTATTAAGACTATTTGGGTATCTTTTTCTTTAATCAATAATCTCATGTCAACTAAATAAGAATTAAAAAAATATATATATAAAGTTAGAGAAATGTATATGATTGTATATTTGTATGTATAGGATTCACTCTTAAACTAATTAACCGTTCATTATGAATTTTGGAACACAGTTGTTAGGCATAAGTGTGGATAATATGAACCATATTTAATTTAGTTTTATGCAGAGGGGGTGGAAGCCATTCGTGAAAATTCAGATACCTTCGATTTTGGTGAAATTTTAACAATTTTAATTAGACATCAATTAATAAATATTCCCAAAATTTCTGTTAATTTAGAGTATTTTAAAGTGTTTTAGGGGCATAATATGGGCACAACCTCCTATTTGAAGATTCAAATATTTCTTATGGCATCGAATTTGATCCATAGCCATTGAACACCAATTAAGCAAGTTTCCCTGAATTTCAATTTTTTCTTAAGCTTAAGCCTTAAATTTTAGACATTTTCTAGAATCAAAATCATGTAATGGATTTTGATTAAAATTGGAATAAGAATTCTCGACATATCTTGATTTTAACCTTCATAACAGTGGTGCAAATCTGTTCTGTTCAGAGAATTAATTTTACCTGGGACAGGTAATTCTCCAGTATACATATAATATACAAATCAAATTCTAAATATTTCATCAGATAGACCCCAAAAATGTTCTTGTAAATTCATTTTGTTTACCATTTTATTCTGAATTCATTCAGTTTATTCTTAAAATGATTTACATTAGATTTGCTGTTTTTAATATGATTAAATCATTTGTTAAATTATTAGAAAAAAATCTGATTGCAGGTGAGATTTAGCTTTTGAAATCTTTCTTGTTAATAAATTACCAGTAGAATGAGACATTAAAAAGTGTGTCCTATATTTAGCAATCTCATATTAATTATTTAATTATTTTGAAGGTCTCAATTAAGTCACCTTCCATTCTTCTCTAGTAAAGTAGTTAAACTAAAGCAGGTCAATCTATCTTTATAGTCGAGATCCTTTAGTCCATTTATTAGTTTAACAATTTTTCTTTGGACACCTTTCAATTCCCATGTCTATCAACTGGTACTCAGAAAATGATAAAAAAAATTCTTGGGATTGAGGAAAAGACATCAATATTATTCAATGGATAAAGTTTGTTTTAAATGTTTATCAATATTTACACAACATTCTTAAGTATATGTAAAAGGTATCTTTAATAAAATATAAAAATAAAAAAAATAATAGAATTAAAAAAACACAATCTCTATACATAAAACTCAATGTTGCTTAAGATTTTGCAATGTCCACAGAAGTATTTAAGAGTTTCTAATCACGGAGCTACAATTCTATTGTAAATTAGGGGTTCCTTCTTCTGCCCTTTTACATGGCTTGTTGGACTTTGCTATTTTTTTTTTTTTTGCTGATAAATCTGATTCGATTTAAAATGGGTTTGAATTTGAGTAAGAATGATCACTTTTACTGAAACACACTTGAATAAACAAATGCTGACAAACATACGGCAGATGTGTGTATAAAACCATGACTGTATATACTTACAATGTCCTCATCTTTGTTGTACCTGGCAATATCTCGACGTAAAGAGCGAACCATAATCATAGTTAAAATACCTGTAAGATATAAAAGTATTTTATGAAGAGAATATAAATAAGCATCTTCCTGACGTTTAAGACCAAAAGAAATTTTTTACAAATATTTTTATCATGTGCTGTGATAACTTTTATTAGACAAGTTTCAAATGAGAAACATTCGCTAAATCTTTCAGTGTAAAGTGCATAAAAAGGGTTAATTTGTTTTGCTCTTTACAAAATTTCTTTTTAGTTTAGTATTCATTACAAAAAAAAACTTTTTCAATAAATACTAACATTTTTTTTTTTTTTAGATTTGTACTAACATTTTTTATTTTACATTTGTACTAATATTTTTTTAGATGTGTACTAACATTTTTTTTTCATGTGTAGCTCACCTACACATGAAAAAAAAATGTTAGTACATGTGTTTGTTTTGTTTTACTGACTATGAAGTCCTTTTCAAGTTATTTTACGCTGAATCTGGTAATTCTGGTAATATCTTATATTTTGAGTGTAATATTTTTAAATATTTTTCTGGGTGTTTGTTTTAATCAGTTATTCATGATGTAAATTTATTTCTAGATGCAATTTCAGGTCACTTATTCTATTTAACCTATAGAAACAACTGACAGGTACCATCATTCTGGTATAGTAATATTTAATCATGGGTGTGTTAGAAACAGAATGTTCCATATGAAAGTAGATTAAGATAAAAGGAATGTTCAGGGGCTTGTGTTATGACATGAAGTCTCTTACAGAGTTTTCCTGTGATCATCAGTATTTGACTTTTAGATATTTGAAAAATAAATTTGCAATTGTCCTCATAAGAGGAAAAACAGAGTTTTATCCTATGACCCCCCCCACCAAAAAAATAGCATAACATAAAAAAAACATAACATGAAAAAAAAATAATATAAAAAAAACAAACAATATAAAGAATAAAATAATATAAAGATGAAATAAAATTAAAATAAAATGCATGTAAATAATCTTTAATTCTAACTTTTAGTGAATTTTAAACAAAAAATAATGAGAATTTTAAGTATTTGGATTTTCTTTTAACCCATTTTGGAATATTTTAATCCTGTGGTAAACATACCAGAGTTTCTTGAAAATTCTAGCTCAGTGAGTTTTCTGATCATATAACTTAATGCAAAATTTTATAAAAAAAGTAATGAACCAATTTTGAGAAATTTAAAAGACAAATAGACAGTGAAAAAAACATAGGTCTTTTCTGATTAACTGTGAAATGCTGTATTTTTTTATATTGGTTTGAAAAGAGTGAAAAATGTTTCATAGGGGTAATATAAAGTAGTATAAATAATTTTTGTAAAAAAAAATTTATTGAACAAAAATAAATGATGTTGCAAATGTGAAACAAATGGCATAAAATGTTACATGTATGACAAAACACTACAATATATGCATCTAAATAATCATAATACACCAGAGAAACATAAAATAATTTTTACTTACCATTATAATGACCAGATTTAAAAGTTTAGCCTCTTGAATTAGGCAGATGACACAACGATGACACTCGCTTGTGACATCGAATATACTGATTATCTGTTTAGCGGGTGTGCTGATGCACAAGCATTTGGGACCTTTTATACAACAGAGGTGTAAATAGGATGTAAAGGAAGATGACAACAAAACAAAAGAGGTTATGGTTTTACTGACCTGACAAAAAGAAAACAACAACCACTGAGTTGATGATTGAAAACCAATGAATTTGGACATCACTCATTGTCAAGTACGTATCCCAACGAGATGCCCACCGGACTTGACTCCTTGCCCATTCAACTTCATAGGAAAAGATTACTTTTGTTTCACCTGGGGAAAAAAAATGGGGGAGGGGGAGAGACAAGTAAAAAATTAGTTTTAGGTTTGTGAATAAGATTATCATAAAAATAGAAACAGCATTTTATTAGCTTTTCTTCATGTTGACAGGCTCAACACCCGATTGGTTGAAAGTGGTGGTGTTTACCTGCCAAAGTAACAGTCAAACAAAAATGATCCCAGCTCCCTTAACATTGCTCCACTTGGGTTACCATCAGGAATTGATAAATAAAAGGTGGAAATTATTTTGAAATTTCATTCTTATTTAGGACAGATTGTTCAAATAATTTGGACGAATGGCCAAAGTCTAAATACGAAAGGCACCCGCATGCTCTCAGTCTCAATTCGGTCAGCATGCACAACCAAAATATTAATCTAAGCAGCACAGAATCAGTTGAGTGATTTTCAGATTTATCAAGCTGTACTCTTTGATTCTCACTTGCTTGTTTCTGTGTACTGACATTGTGGTTCTATTGATGATCTCATTGGGGTTGGGTAGGGGATCTACTTCAGATCCTCAACATATGATACATTCTTGCCTTTATGATTATCATTATGCACACATTACAGCAGAATGAGATTGAATTCAGGGTTGTAGAGTCTGAGGTATTGAAAGGAGTCAGTAGTTTTGGCAATCCTGGGCGTCAAAGTCGGACCTTATACCTTCCGACTCCACAACCACGATTGAACTATTAGTACACAAAGTTTGTTTTAATTATTATTTTTAACGTTTTAAACTGACCTTATAAAATATGTGATTCATTGAATGAACTGTATTTACTCGTTTTTGAACCATTAATACTTTAGTCCTTATTAAGCCTTTGTACTTTAATATGAAACATCCGGACATTTCCAGAGACAGGAAAAGATAGAAGAGCAGAATTTTTTTTAAAGTTCTTATTACAAGTGAATGGAGAAAAGGAGATATTTAACTAGACATTTCTAACATTTCTCTTTTTTGAACAAATGACACTAACAAAGATAAATCCTCTGTTACTTCTAATAAAATACAAATTTGGAAAGTTTTAATAAAACACAAAATATCAACAACGGCATTATTTGGATTATTCAAATCATTATTTTCATCTTGGTTATTATATATTTGGCTGATGTAATGTCCGACCCTCTTCGGGTGCATCTTTTCGAACTTGGGAACCTGTACAGAATCTCAAACTATCAACACCCCATAGATTAAATAAAGGGTTCAGTTCAAAATTCCATACAGGTTCCCAACTTAGACTAAAAGGTTCCCAAGTTTGAAAAGATGCACCTGAAGAGGGTCGGAGATTACATCAGCCAAAACGCTATGAATATATAATAACCAAGATGAATAATCCACAAAAATACAATTTATCAATCCTTATCACAAAAGTTTTTCAATATCAGTGTTCTTTTCTGGATGCTGTATCCACAGCACATGAAACATCCTTGCCATGAGTGAATGCAAAATCTATTACTAATGGAGATTTGGTATCTGTCTGAAATCAAAACTACATTATTACTTCTACATGTGAGACCGAACCTATAATATTACTATCTTAATACTCAATTCAGTTCACTATACTATTTCAGACTAATGTACTATCTTTCAATGCTCTATTCAATGGGGAAGGTAGTAGTCTCCCCTTTTTGAGAGGTAGTGTTCATTAGTATATAGATATATAATATCAAAATAATAATAATCTTCAGTATTAATCGCAAGTCATGCTATTCTGGAACATCATTGGGTAATTTTATGATTTTGCTTTCCCAGCCGGCTGGCCCCATTCTGCAATTTATTTAGTAACACATCGCTGCGTCACTTACTTCTTCAGTGTCAACACACAACACAATGATTACAACTTTTAACTGGGCTCCGGCACATTGGTCGTGAATTCAAACAATCTACCTGGCCATTTTATCTACACACATCCTATCTGTAAGCAGGTGGGGTGGGAAGAGAGGGGTCTTGGTTTACTCATCCAACCTCATCAGTGCTGGATGTTCAGATGAGGTAGTCTTTAGTGCCGTGTGTTCTCGTTCAAGTGTCGTGGCTTCATGTTAAGCTATATAACAATTAAATTAGTCTCAGAAGAAAATTGTACAACTC
This sequence comes from Sepiola atlantica, assembly GCA_963556195.1. Lineage (NCBI taxonomy): Eukaryota > Metazoa > Mollusca > Cephalopoda > Sepiida > Sepiolidae > Sepiola > Sepiola atlantica. The sequence goes on along the minus strand of OY744516.1, from coordinate 133,253,167 downwards.
ACCTTTCTCGTTAATCTTTTGCGGCTTGGGTTCTTTACCTTTTATTTCGCACTTTTGCTTAGTTGGAGAAAGTTCACTGCTGTCAATACTAGAATAAATTTACATAGAGAAAAACTTTAATTACGATACAAATAATTACTACATCATTATCATATTCGGTTTAACGTCCGTTTTACAAGCTGGTATGTGTTCGATGGCTTTAAGAAATTGACTTCCAAACTAATCTATCTCTGGTCAGGTATTTATTTACCCCCCCCCCCCCGGTCCATTTTTATCACTTCATTCCATGTTTTTCTTGGCCTTCCCCTTTAAACTGAATCTGCTACTTCAACTATTCTACATCTACTAACCAATGAACTCTCATCCATTCTTTCAATGTGGCCATACCATCAAAGTCTACTCTTCGGCACACATTTTCTTATCCTGTCCAGATTTAAACTTCCTCTAAGGTCATCAGAACTAAACCTAAGATTCACATTACACATCCATCGTATCATTCTCATATCATTTCTCTCCATGTTACGCATATCCTCAACCCTCACTGGCCAGGTTTCACTTCCATACATCACACTGTGTACACATGCCTGATAGACTACCCTAAGTCAACAGTGTTAACGCGTCGCTAGTTAGTTTTCCTCCATCTACTCTTAATTCTTACAATCATACTAATACCAAATAGCAATTACTACAAGTTATTTGTAAAAACTATCATCATTAAAAGAAAAAATGATAACTACACAAAATCACAATAAACATAAGATTAGCACTAACAATAGAAATGAATTAACGAATTCTATATTCATTGATCAATTTAAAAAAAAAAGAAAGTTACTCAAAATAAAAGTGCCCAAATAATTAAAATACTGAAATTGTGATTGCTTATCTGTATATCTATTATGCTAAAGCTGAGTTAATCAACGTTTGTTTCCCTAAGTCTTTTTTCCCTACATATTTTAATCTCAGAAAATACATGGTAAAATATTCCTCAGTTTTGGGATTGAATTATTTTTAAAAGAAAAATGTCCATTTAAATTGTTCTAATTAGCTGGAATTTGCAATTAACTCACCAAGTGACCCATCTCTTACTGAGCTTCTATCTATCACTCTCACCCTTCCTGACTGTATTGTCTTTGACCCCCCCCCTCTCCGCTCTTATTTTATATGGTATCCATCACTCTTGTGTCCATCAGTTTCTGTTTATTAACAGTCAAAGATAATAATAAAAAAGAAAGAATAAAAAGATTGAAATAGTCCATTATAAACAAAAGGAAATATTATCAGGGGTAGTAATACTATTAAGTCCATGGCTGTAGATGTAGAGAGGGAGATATGACGAGCAGAAAGATTAATTTTGGATTTTGTCTTAATTTTTTTTTTATATTTAATTATATTTAATTGGCTTTGCAATCCTACTTTTTCCTGCTTTTATCAGCCATCTAAGTACCCTTAAAAATCTTGCTGTGAACCCCTAGGGGTTCACGAACCCCAGGTTGAGGACCTCTGTTCTAAGAAATGCGTTTTGAATTGAGAATATATCAAGTATTAGTCAAGGTATGACATTTTATTTTCTTTCTTTCCAAAAAATGTCAAATTTATATAGAGAACCCTATAACGAATAATAAAGTGAACATTTTTTGTGGTTGCTTCATGAAAGTTTGTAATTCAAGTAATTTTGATGAGTAAATGGTTCATCGTTTGAATGTAAATACATTTTAGTGCAATATCAAAATTTTCCTTCTTTTTTTTTTGCTCGACTGATTTTATTAAAAAAATAAATAAAACAAAGTAACATTTCTTGCTATTTTCCATGGAATAGGTTCTCTAGAAATAACAAGCTATAGTAATCATAGAATACGACAATTAGCAAATTAAAAATATTTTATTTAAATTATTTTAAAACAAGATTTCCTTTAACATAGCAACAATTTATGATGAAATCACGGCTTGTGCTAGTTTTCAAAGTTAAAGATTTAATTTATAAAATGGCTACCCAGCGTTGTCCGAGAGCATGGGAAACAAAATAGAAAAGTTAAAATATGTGTAACATCTTTTAAAACTATATATATATATAAGGGCTTATAAGTGCCGACTGTCGTCTAGATGGTAGAGTTTCAATCCCAGCTAGAGGCAGTTGATTGTCTAACTGCAATGAAGAGCTGTGATACAATGAAACCTTCTGTCTGTGGATTATATATATATATATATATATATATATATCAAATCTTCTCTCCTCCCCGCTCTCTGGCAACTAGAAAAAAATTGTTGGTGAATTATTACATAATAACCTATATATATATACAGAATGTTGCAGCAAAATCCAACAGAGTCACCGCTGAGATCTACCAGGATGTGCTGAGGAGTGTGGAGAAGCCATGGATGGACGAGATTGCCGCCGGATGCCCCTACGTCTTCCAGCAGGATTCCACTCCTGCACACAAGGCCAAGACGATGCAGGCGTGGCTGCTGAATAATGTTACTCACCACTGGTCGCCGGACTTGTGGAGGCCCTCCTCACCCAACTGCAACCCCCCTTGATTATTTATTCTGGGGTGTGATAAAGGACAAAAGCAACAAGCATGCCCACAGCACGGCCAACTCTATCAAGGCTGCCATTGTGGAGGCATTCGCCACTACAGACAAGGACATAGTCACCAATGCATGTGACTCATTTTGCGTCTTCCTTGAGATGGTTGTTTGCGTCGGCAGTGGTTGCATTAAAAAATAGTGTAGTATGTAACTAACTGTTGCTAAATAAACTCTTGTTTTTATTGCCTATTTTGTTTTCTTTTTGTTAAGTGTCGAATTTTGTGGCAACACATTAAATATAAATTTAACAAATTTACTCACTAAATTCTGTTCCTGTTGATCCCCAAAAGAATGAATATAAAAAAAGTGCCTATGTTTTGTCCGAGGTAATGGTAAAAAAGATTACATTAGCTTTGCGGATGTGTCTTGTGCAGTTTTTGACTTTAAGCTGGATACAGCCATAACTTTCCTTCATATAATAGGAGACTAGACCTTCCGGACCTAGACAGTTTGTCTAGTGTGTTTATATAATTTTAATGCCAATACGTAGTTAAAAGGGGAAAAAATTGTTTTGGACTATTAAAAGAATGTTCAACGCTATTGATAATGTTAAATCATTCATTTATTTTTATAATTGCTTATGTTCATGTTTTGAAACATGACGTACATAAAAAATCTATGACGTCACATCAAAGTTATAGTTATTTACGGTAATGTTTTAAGATCTATTTATAACAAAATCTAAACAGCTCAGTTTGTAGAAATCAGACTGAAGATCTCGAGTTTTTGATTTTGATTTCAGGTCATGGCATCCGCTTTATTTGTTGAGAATTTATTACTTAGTATTAATGCAATATTTTCCATTTCTAAAAGCAGTTAAGATATTTTGATGGTGAAATGTATTTCTTTCGTCTAAAAAATTATGACAATAGACAGAAAATGACCCTTATATTTTGAGCGGGTAAGTAAAATAGCCGCATTGACATAATATCAGAAAGATTATTATACAGAAATGGACCGTTAACAAAAATTATATATTCTACAATCAAATCTGCTTTAACAATGGCAGGTTGTAAATAAGACATTGATATCAAGCAAAGGTAACAGTTATTACAAAATTTTAATTGGCTTAAACTATTAAAAAGGAATGCCACTATCAAAAAGATGAAAGAATTGTTCGTAGAACAGAGGCGTAAATATTTATCGTTGGAAGGACTTTTGAAGGTTTTTATTTGACTTTTTGAAACATCAAAAGTTTTTATACTGAAAACACTACCACCTATGCAAATTAACTACCCGCCAGAGCCATCTAGTTTTAGACTCCCTAAACAGCCAATTTGCAAAGGGGGGATAACTCAATTTACTGTTAATGCTATATCAACATAAACCTTCAAAACAGTATAAATTTCTAGCAATATATACTTTTTCAAAAGACAAAAAGTAGAATTCTAGACTGTTCTTTATAGATAACAGGAAATAAGTTAAAAAACGATCAACTTCTTACCTTCTTGTTTCTACCTCAAAGCCAACCACTCTGTATTTAATCCTGAAATAAAAAGGTTTTTGAAGTAAAAAAAAACAACATAAAAATTAGTAATCAAGACACAATTGCTTCTATCTTTTTTTAATTTTTTTTTATTTATTTATTTAAAACTTGTGTGGCATAATTCAAGAAACTGCTGCCAATCTTGACATCTAGGAACATTGTCTTCAAGATTCTGGGCAAAGTCTTTTCAGCCTGTGTTCACTTTGCCATCTTGCATGGCAATGAACCATGGACCCCAAACACTTCTGATCTGCAATTATTTTGTTTCTCATTATAAACTTATTTTCAAAATTTAACTTCAAACTTTCGTCTTCCTATTATAAGCACTTATCTATTATACTACATGTGAGTTAATCAACGTTTTTTTTCCTCTAAGGCTTTGTCCTATATAATTTAATCACACAAAATACATGCTAAAATATACTTTAGTTCTGGGATTGAGTTATGCTTGAAAAATAATTTATTTTAATTAGCCGTAATTTATAATTAACTGAACAAGTCACAAATCTCTCTCTTAGCTATCTATGTATTTCTCTCGTCTTTATTCAACCACTCTCCAAAATATCTTAATGTTTTTGTGAGCATTCAGAGAAAGTGATTCTTTTTTAGCAGTCATGTAACTTACATACACAAGTCTGTACACACCAAAAACACAAATGTAAATTAGATAGCAAAATATATCTCTTTTTTTTCTTTTTTTTTTTTTTTTTTTTACATGGTTCACCCCAAACAAGGCAGGACGCCACTGTAAACGTAAGGGGCTACTGAGAAAAAGGAAAAGGGGGGAAGGATTGGTGGTTCAGCTTAAATTGGGATCTGAGCAGCGAGATGTCTGTTTACATTAGTTTTAAATTTCTGCATGTCAGTACTGTCGGGGAAACAGGGGGCAGGGAGGGAGTTCCAGAGGCCAGCAGCACGAGGAAAGAAGCTATTTGAGTAGAATGCTCTCCGGCATATACTTCTATATAATAATAATAATACTTCTATGTAATAATAATAATATAGAAGTATAGAGACTTATTTTTTAGTTTTCTAAGAAGAATTTCATAAATATCACAGTTTATGAATTTTCAAATGAAATCAAAATCGAACAAATAATGGTAATAGATGTGACTAACAGGTCACAGGTAGTCTCGTATTTCTATGTATATGTGGACATAGACCCTATGTTATTAAACAAAGATGAATTCGAATTCTGTCTTAGGGTCATTACACACAAAAAAATAAAAATAAACGTTTTATTGGAGTCCAACTTCCACAAGAAATGCCTTTATTTTGTTACCTTTTCTGATTTTCAGGATTGAAACATTTTCTATCAATTTCGTGTTTTGCTTGAAATCTTTCCAGTAATTATGTTTCAGAATATTTTATAGGAGAATTGATAATTTGGATTATTTTGACGACTGTTCTCATCTTGGATTATATTCTCACTGTAATTTGTAAACTAATAATTTGATTTCACTCAAATTTAGTAATGTGCCATTTGAAACTAACTACTTAATAAAAATCAAATAGATTTATTTTTTTTATTTTTATTAGTAGCATCGTCTATGTCAGGCTCGGAACTTATTGAGAGAGGTATTATTGTATTAAATTTTATACTAGGTCTACTTAGGAATTCATTGTCATCTAACACATGCGCTGCTTTTTTGAGATGCCTTACTCTCCACTATTCTTCTGTCTATAATTTTTACTTCGTCCCACAATGGTAAATGGTTTTCTCTTATATATGATTAGCGATAAATAACTTTTCAACATTTATGTATTACAATTTTTCGATGTTTTTCTAGCCTTAATTTTAGTGGGCGACATGTCTTACTTTTGTATATTTTTCCACACTTACATGGAATTGCATACACAGTTCTTGGACATGATGTTTTCTATAAGAAGCTCGATTCCGACAAGATGTTTTCGGAGAGTTGATGCTCCTGTATACTGTCCTGATTGATGTCATACGAATTACATATCTTTAGATTTTTTTTTTTTGCTCTCGCATTTTTGCTATTTCCTAGTCAATATTGATCATCATTATAAACATGATTAATGCACTTAAAAAAAAATGTTATTACGATTATAAGTTAAAAAAAATAAAACAATAAAAAACTTTTTTTCATTTGAACCGATGTGCAGAAGAGAAAGGTTTAAGATGGGTACTTCAGCTAGTTAAGTCATATAGCGAACTGGAAATTGTTAGGCTTAAAAAAAAAAAATGAAAAAAAAAAAAAATGTACTCACTCATCTTCTGTATGAAATTTTAAGAGAATCTTCAGGTGGTTATTGATATAAGCCTACAGAAAACAAAAATGAAAAATTGATTTAATTCAAAAATAAAAAAAATAATAAAAACTTAACATAATGTGCAGAATTCTATGTGTAGAGATTATTTCATCTTCCTTGCATTTTTTTTTTTACTTTTGTTTCTTCAGCAATTATCTTCTCAATGTATCTGGAGATGTGAGGATGTTGATTAAATGCACAACTTTGTGTTCTGAAATAGTGTCTTTATTTTATGACAATCTACATATCGATTTATACATAGTTTTTTCTGGAATGAGATGAGAGGGAGAGACTTCTAAAAGAGAAGTCTAATCCATTATTTCATCTGAAAATTAAATTTTATTCATATCAGATGTTTTTAAAATGTGTTCAGCTCACAAGGATGGTGTAAATAAAGCACTAGATCTCTTTAAAGTTTAATAATTGTTAATGATCCGCCCGATCGTGACCCCCCCCCTCCTCCTCCAAGCTTCGGTTACCCAATCTTAGAGACAAAAGTGGGTAAAGTGGCCATCAGCAAGGAGGAATAGCATAAAACGTTCTATTTTTGTAACATGTAATTTAGTTGCGTCACTTTCAAGATGGGAGCTGGTTTCCGATCAAAGCAAAGCTGCGTTACCGATTGAGCTTGTCTGACGTTAAAAAACCTGAGATGAGCGATAAAAAAGCTAGATCACTCAGGGCTCATCTAGAAGTGGCTTTAAGATTCAGTTTTAAATCAATATCAATTTCCTTTTTTTAATACTTTTATATATATATATATATATATATATATATATATATATATATATATATATATATAACAATGTATGTGCTTGTGTGTGTGATGTTTGTGTTATAGAAAGGTTAAAGAATCTACATAAAATATAAAAGTGTATTCTTATGTAAAATTTACCGGGGAAGACAATGGAAGTGTTCTCGAATCTCAAAGTGCATCTCTAAGAGGGCTGAGAGGACATAATCCTCTTAAAACTTCAAATATATCCTATTTTTATGAAATTTAAATTCTATGTATAAAAATTCTGTAGAAAGACAATGAAAGTGGTCTCAAATCTACGTGCTGAATATCTACGTACCCTTACCTGTTAGTGACCCATGGAGACAGAACCCCCTTAAAACTTCAAATAAATATATCTGATTTTTCTTATGAGTGTTATTTTAAAAGTCGAATTAACAGATGTCTGAATTGTTTAATTGGGAAAGTATCAGACTGAAAACACTAATGCGTGGTTTTGATACAGAAAACTTGACCAGAGTGCTTACTTACCGGAGTAAGAGGCAAACATATTTATTAAGATAGATACTGAAAATGATATTTTAGTAATAATCAGCGTTCGGCCAGAACCTATAAGATTACAAAATCAGTGTGCCCTTTTGATCGAACTCTGACGATTACGTAAATATTTTTTCAGTATGAAGCCAGAGGTTTGTTCATAAGATCCGGTCTAACTATTTTAATAAATGAATATATATGAACTTCTTTTTGTGTTGTTTATTTTCCTTCTTTGAGGTGAGCTTTCCAAGCTAATGCAGAAATGGGAGATGGAAGTGATGAAGTGGATGACGACGCAGACTGATGACCTGGGTGTACCAAGTTCGAATTCAGTTGGTTCCACAACACCACTTTTACTTATGGATGTTTGCAACCTTCATGTGATCCCTCCTGTAAGTAACTGATTCTAGAAGGAATCGAAGAAACCAATGCCAACAACAGAATTCAGCCGGTCAAAAATGTCTAATGAGATTCATATGAATTCACTTTACTTTAGAAACATTCATCCTTTATATATATATATATATATATAGTGCAAACCAAATTATTATGCAAATCGTTTTTTTTTTTATGTAGCAAAATGTTCTGATAGGGATCCAGTGGCATCCGAGCAATCTCTATTCGATATCTTATCACGAAAATACAAAAAAGGGCAGAAGCATGCCATATTTTGAGTAAAACCGAACTTTACTGAAAATAGCATGAACCAAATCATTATGCAAATTTACAAACTATAACAATTCCATACGTTGTAATACTAGTTTACAGTAAAAATGGCTAAAAAAAAAAGGATCTGAATAGCAATGAAAAGGCATCTATCGTCAAATTTTTGAATGAGGGGTGTTCTACTCTAGAAATTACAGGACCATCAAGACTTTTGTATCAAAGAGAGAAAAAACAAGAAAAAAACATAATGAGGCCCGGAGAAGAAAACTGACAGATCGTGACATATCTGCTATAAAAAGGGAAATGGCAAAGCAACCCCTTAGCTCGAGTTCCAGCATCTTTTCTGCAGTTCGACTTGGTGATAGCCCCAAGACTTCCCACAATCGTGTCCTGAAAACCCTTGGAAAAGTAAAAAAAAAAAAAAGCACAAAAAAGATCACTATTGAATCAACAACACAAGGCTCGACGACTTGCTTGGTGGAAAAAGTACATGAAATAGGATTTCAGTTTGGTAATTTGGATGGATGAAATGAGAGCCGGTCCTGACGGTTGGGTAAGTGGTTGGGTTGCTGAAGGATTCGATGCTCCATTGCGGTTCAGACGACAGCAAGGTGGAGGTGGACTGATGATTTGGGCAGGGATCGTGAAAAATTATCTCATTAGCCCATTCCGAGTTACCGAAGGAATTAAAATGAACTCAGTTAACTATTGCCAATTTTTTGAAGAAAATTACCTAAGTTGGCTAAAGAAGAACCCTGCTTCTCAACATCAGAAATTGATGTTCATGCATGATAATGCACCTAGCCATGCATCTGCAGCCATTGCTGAGTGGTTAGCATCGAAAGGATTAAAAAAAGATTGCGTTATGGAGTGGCCTGCTTGCTCTCCTGATTAAAATTGCATAAAGAACCTGTGGGCTATCTTGAAAAGGCGGGTTTATCAAAATGGTATACAGTATACATCAAAATGGTAAACAGTATACATCAAAATGGGTAAACAGTATACATCAAAATGGGTTTGGCCTTTTGGCTAAGATCAAAGTGTAGTATCTGTTCCGATGGATACTGCACCCTATAGACCGGTATTGTCTTGGCCTTCGGGGCTTGATTCCGTCGGTCTATGGGTCTGTCCTGTGCAGTTCTAGGAGGTCCACCCTCCCAGGCTTCGCCTCCCCTCTTTGGAGAGGAGTAAGTTTATTGCTTACTGCCTAAGGCGCCCCTACCGAGGAATGCCGACGGGGCTGCTCAGGCAATTTTTAATGGCCAGAGTGCTCACCTTCTCGGGCGCTGGCTTTTCAAACCCCACTTTCCCGACCCGAGCTTGGGTCACATCTTACTTGTGGGAGTAAGATAAAACTGGCTTTGTGCCTAACTCCTGTAGCGGAGTAAATAAAATACATCAAAATGGTAAACAGTATACATCAAAATGGTAAACAGTATACATCCAAATGGGTAAACAGTATACATCAAAATGGTAAACAGTATACATCAAAATGGGAAAAAGTATACATCAAAATGGGAAAAAGTATACATCAAAATGGTAAACAGTATACATCAAAATGGTAAACAGTATACATCAAAATGGTAAACAGTATACATCAAAATGGTAAACAGTATACATCAAAATGGTAAACAGTATACATCAAAAGATAACTTATGGGAGGCTATCGTGAAGGCAGCAAAATCCATGAAATCCACTGAAATTGAAAATTTAACATCGATGGACGACAAGCTTCTTTCTCTGATGGAGAAGAAAGGAGGATACATCTTCAAGTGAAAGGCATCACATTGTTTCAAAATAGATATTTCTCCACCGCTGACTATCATAGTTATGACTCTTGATAATAATTGTACTGATTTCGATGCTTTGTGATTTTATACCTGAAATAAATGTTTATACAATTGTCTGCATAATAATTTGGTTCACTTGAAAATCAAGTTTTTTGATATTTTACTCCAGGTAACATTTTGGAATCAAATTTTTTATACAAATGTTTGTATAACTAGTGTGCCAATATACCATAGAAAACACAGGGAGCTTACGCTAATAGGTTACGAAAAAAATTTTAAAAACTATTTGCATAATAATTTGTTTTGCACTGTATATGAATAAAAAATTTTAAAAATAATAAAAACGTATTATATACTTACCTCATCATTTTTGACAAAACCTAATTTGTACCCGTGTTCATACTGTACTTCTTTGGTTTCTAGCATTTCAAATTTGGTGGCACATGGTAAATTATCAACCAATCTAAAAATTTAAAAAATAAACTTTTCTAAATGATTTAAGAATAGAAATTGGAACAAGCAAAAATGAACAGTTCCATTCTTAAGTTGTGGCCATTCAATCTGCGCATTTAAATATCCCAAACCAAAATCTTCCTGGTTTGACTTTCATAAAGATTCCCTTGATGCAAATACAATTGAAAGAATTATGTTGATCTTTGTCAAGGATAACTCTGGAACACAGCATTTTGCTACTAATGGTTGGACAAATCTTTTATTAGATATCGCCTAACCAAAATTTATCAGCATGTTTAGTGGGGTGCATAGATGCATGCTATGGATGGCAGGCCTGCAATGTGAGAAATATTGAGCTAAGAAAAGAGAGACCACCCTAAAAAAAAATCGGCTGGCTCTTTAAAATAATGTTTTCTTGGATAGTAGGTTCCATACTGTGATCATGACCTACTTGAGACTTTCCAAAAGTTACAATCATCCCAGATGTTGAGCCTCCCTGATCAGTAAGTTTTTACGTTCGGTAATAAAGCCAATTAGCCTGTTCAAGTAGGTGGCCGTGTGGTCTACTCTAAATGATACCAGTATCTATCTATATATATATATATATTAGCGGTTAAATTGAACGCAGCAGCAGTAATTTTAAACAATTAAGTCGACTACAACGCTAAGAGATGTGTATGCTTGCTCGCATGGGAACGGGCGTGTGTGTCTATGTGTTTGTATGTGTGTGTGTGGGTGTGTATCGAGCAGTAAGAGAGAAAGAAAGAAAGAAAGAAAAAAGGTATTTGTGAATGGGTGTATGTATATATGTATGTATGCTTGCACGCATGGGCACGTGTCGGTGTATGTGGGTGTGTGTGTGTGTGTGTGTGTGTATATATCAATGTACATGTACACGTCCCATTACGTGTGTGTGGACGCGTATGTGCATGTGCTCATTTATACATATATTTAATTTATGATTTTTCTACTCTTTCCCCCTCATTGCCTGGGGAAACCTCCCACCGTACACACACAAACCCCAAACACTGATGAAGACTGAAGGCTTCAGTCGAAAATTTTGTTCTCCCTATCATCAACAAGAAAAACCTATTTTTCTTTACAGAACAATTTATATTCCTACACGTCAAAATATATAAAAAAATAAATAAATAGAAAAATAAAAAATAAAAAGTTATAACACAATATAAACTTTTTTTCACATTTTTTTATATTTTTTTTATATACATTCACATATATATATATATATATATATATATATATATAAGTAAGCAGATCGGGCAGAGGGGGTCAGTTGGATTTCTGTGGGTTTCAGAGACAGATTGCCCTTTGTGCCCTAAGCTGATGAACTGTTTGTGTTCGGTTGAACTTGTGTTTTGATTCGGTCAGCCTCAGAGTTCCAATTGCAAACCTGTCATTCGGTAGAAGAACCCAAGTATCCTTCTAACTTTTAACATTGTTACTCGTTTTAAACTGGAGCTGTGGATTTGCTTGGAAGGAGAATCCTTTTGTTACAGCAATGAGAGACCACATGATTAATACTGCGATCGATGTTGGAATCAAGTACCGAACTTGGACGTTTTTTTTTTATATCTATTTAAAAATTATTAATTTTCATGAAGCTTAATATTTCTCTATATTTACAATATCACCAAGCAATTTTAATAGTGATTTATTTTTATTAATAAATATGAAATAGTTTGTTTTTTTATTATTTGAATTATTCGGACTACCGTTCATACAACGTTTCGGATGATGTAAGCTCCGCGACCTTCTTCAGGTGTATCTTGTCAAACTCGTTTTTTTTTATATATATATCTCCTCGTACTGGATATTTATTGGCAAGAAATATTTCAAAAACTAAATCTATCACAATTAGATTTTTTTTCTAATAGAGTAATATACTTTTGAAACAAATTACATAATTAAGTTAAAAATAGAACTAGTGTAAAAAATATTAAACCTAATGAATTCAGAAATAATAGTAAAAGAGTGAATTTACATTACTGACGAAATATTAAAGAGAACTGTGAGATTATATAACTTATACAAACTACAGAATGTATAATAACTTACTAACAAAAATCTCATCTAAAAATGAAAAGAAGCATGTTAGATCATGTTAATAAGGAGAGCAAGGAAATTACTCTCAAACTAAACATTAGTGATAGAGTGAATGCACTCCAAATGAAGAGCGCCTATTTTCTCTAAAAGGACCATAAACAAGATTTTTGCTATAATCAAACCTTCAGTCTCGTTAACTCCACGAAATCCGAAATAAGATCAGTAAAACAATCTGGTAATAAATTTATTTCTTTTTTAAATTTAAAAAAATGGTAGCATTTAAAAGAATCTGCAATTAGTGGATAAACATGATACCACCTGGTCTGAAGGAATTGCAAATAAAAACAAAGAATCTTTCACTCAGTTTAACATCACAGATGTTTACTCCTTAATAACAGAAATTATTCACTGATGTGAGGCCGTTTGCAGTTCTACACCCACCTGACGATGAATTAGATTAATTAAATAATAAAAAAAAAAACCCAGAAAATCTGTCCTATAGACAAATACTGAAAAGTGAGTAAAATGTTGAAAAACAACATTATTTGATGTTGCCATGGGAATGTTAGATTCAGATTATTTGTTATAATAGTTATAACTATGATAGAAATTAATTTCAACATTAAAATAGTGAACTCCCCGATATTACATTCTACTTACGTGTACTAACTATCACCCTGGTTAGGTGAAGCCGGCTTCTTCCCATCACAGCCAACTTTCGCTGATCCTGAGGTAGGTCACATGATATGGCTAACTAGTCAAACATCAACTACTTGTGGGCCTGATAGTTCTGCTAGGTCACCTTTGATTATTACATTCTACATTAGAAATAGCACATATAAAACCTTCTATGAAAATAATATTACTCAAATTTTGTATACCCTAAATCTAACCATCCAGCTTCCATAATTAAACAAATCACATATTCGATAGAATGCAAATCACCTCAAAGCAAAACATTTTTAATAATATCAGCGACACATAAGGTATTAAATAATTGTGATCATAAAAATAGAAAGCCCAAGTTCAATAAAACAACAATAATAATGACTTAAGTAGAAAAAATTTGAAGTAGAATAATAATTTGGTACATCTCCCTTTAATTTGCAAGTTAAAACTAAAATAGATGAGATCTGCCCAAACTTAATCTCCAAGCACTTTCCAGTTAGTCACTAAACCTATAAATTATTCAACATAAATATGTGAAAGATTAGCTACTCCTGTATGGATAATATAGGAAGGCATTATTAAAAAAAACAAACTAAGCTAATACAAACGTACAAATAATAATGCCGATTAGCTTAACCAAGACCAATGTAATTGCCATTATACCGAGTTAGGCCCTCTACAAAAAAAAAAAATTGCTTCATTAATAATAGTTTACAAAGCTAAGATGACAAGAAAACATCCCAATATTATTAAAACATACATAAGGTGTACAAAATTGCAATTTAAAATTAAGCGAGAAAAATACAACCAGCTTCTCTAAAAAAAAAAAAAAAAATGTTCTCAGACTTGGTTATTCTAAATACTTCAAAACTTTACACCGGAATGTTTTTAAAAAAGCTTAAGTTGTTTGTGTTTTGTGTTTGAATAAAAAAAACTGGCAATCATAATTCCAATAAATCTATTAAAATAGTAGGCAAAAATCTAATATTAATTGCAAACATAAAATGTATTATACACTAAAATACAACTCGCATACATCATTATTAAAGATTTAATCTGAAACTTAACTTAATTTAATATAATTTTCTCTATTAGCCCAAACATAAATGTTGATGATAGTACAGTTCTCACATGATTGAATCAAATGGTGAGTTGGGGTAAGCATAATGTGAAAATTAAGAAATAACATAGAAAATTACAAAATAATTAGCACAGAATTTAACTCTAAAATTAACAAACGAGATTTTCATTACAATCAAATAGGAATTAACAAACTGTTTTTTTTGTAATTACTTCTCAGCCCCCTCCCTTTTTAGATTTCAAACTTAATCTGCTGACAAACATTAATGCGTGCCCGGCATGAGGCCATGCACAAGGAAGACATTCCTGTTTTGATCAAAATAAGGTTGAGAGAGAAGCAGAACCCCCTCAAATTCAGTTATCTATACAAAGCTATTTTGGCCAGAATAAACGTAAATTTTTTGAGATTTTTTTTTTTGAAAATCAAGAATTGACATTTTACCAGGCTTGGAAAATAAAAAGGGAGCCGTGTGGGTTACTGATAAAAATAATTTTTCTGTTGCAATTTTATTTCTTATCAAAACAGAAGTTAGGTTTTTGCTGAGGTGGGCTAAGACAAATAGGGGAACAATTAATCATGAGAGGGTGAAGGATGGATCAGGAAAGAGTTTCTTTATTTAAGTCAATAGAGTTTTGGTCACAGGTTAGTTGGTTCCAGTTAGCTTAGGGGGAGTCTGGCTCACACATCTCAGGTCTATCAGTGGCTGACAAAAGAATTTTACACTTTAGCAGAAACATAATTTTTCTTCAAACAGTACCAACTCATATCACAACCAAAAAAACAGCAGTTTGTCTAAGAAGATAGAGACACAGAAGGATTTTGTTCTTGGCGGTCTCAGCATCCTCTAAACCAATATTACTTAAAGACTATCTTGACTCATCATACAATGATATAGATTCTTTTTTCAATGAATTTTACAACATTTCTTTCTGATAAACTCGTTAAGTTTACCAGCAGTATTTGTCACCTCACCGAGTTTCTGCTTCAAGCTCATCCCTGAATAGTGGTCTACACCTGAATAGGTTTGGTTGTTATGTTTTACGGCATATCAACCCTTTTCAGGTTATTTAATGCCGAATCTGGTCATTTTTGGTAAAAGTTATTATGCTTCAAGTTCTTCATATCTTAAAATATTTATTCATAATGTTTGATTTGGTTGTTTCACCTGAGAAGGAGTTAGAAACAGTTACAATAGCCCTGTAGACACCTACAGTTATTTGCAATCAGTGTGTACAATACACATGGGTCCCATTATTTGAAGACCTTAGTTACCGACCCAACACTATCTTATCTAGAGACTAACCAACTGAGGGTTACCAGATGTATTCACTCCACGGATAGGTTAGACAACATTCACCCAACGAATGAAGGGTTACATTATATAAATCTATTACTAATGGAGATTTGGTATCTGTCTGTCTGAAGCCGACCTATACTATTACTATCTTTTAATGCTCAGTTTACTATACTATGTCAGACTAATGTACTATTTTTCTCTTATGGTGTAAGCTGATCTACCTATTTCAGAAATAAATGGACTTACCCAGACACAATAAATACAGTTACCAATAATGTTGTGGCAGCTATTGGTGTCAGCTATGACCCCAAAATCATGACGCATACATCTGTAACACTTTTGTTAGCTATACCATGTGTCTTGATTATTACCGGCTTGCAAGGCCACAATACTTTACATGCTCAATTCAGAAGGAGGAGGGGGCTAGTGTAATATCTTTTTTGTTGTCATGATACCATCCTCCAAAAAAAATTCTCATCTCCATTTTTGTGTGTGTGTGTGTGGTGGGGGGGGGGGGAAGGGGGTATCTATTTTATTGTCATAAGACCATACTCCCAGTTATTAAATCCACCTCTGGCGGAGGGAAGGGATAGTGTAATATATTTTCATTAATCATGATACCATCCTCCCAGACATTACCTCCTCCTTTGGGGGAAGGAATGTAATATATATTCATTTGTCATATATACATACATATATATATATATATATATTAGCAAAAATATGCGACCTTTGATCGCATATTTTTTCTAGTATATATAATTCTTAAAGATTTGAGATCAGTTTTAACTAATACTTGCATCAACTATGTTATAATTTTTCTTTAATTTATAATATTGGTTTTTGCTAGTTGCAGTATAAATAAATTTTAAACCAAGTAAACAGTAATTTAAATTTATTTTTAACTGTAGAGTACAAAAAATTTAAATTATCTTCGATATTAGTGTCAATATTTTTTGTTTAATAAATTTATTAGATCAAATTAAATATTAGTCTAAAAGTCATCATCATATTCAGTTTAATGCATGCTGGCATGCGTTGGACGGTTTCTAGAAATTGACTTCCAAACTAACCTATCTCTGGTAGGATTTTTATTTGTCCTTCTTTCTCTCAACTCCACCCTTATCACTTCCTCACACGTTTTCCTTGGCTTCTCCCTGCCAACTGATGCCAGCATGTAAAACGAATGTTATGATGATGGTGATTTAATTACCTTCAGGGTTGATCGACAGAGATCAACTTTACATTACATAGTCAATGACCCTTCTTGGATTATAAAATTTCTTATGAAGGTGGAAACTACATTAGACTAGACTAGAACAGACACTTCATTTTATTTATTAGCTCAAGCTTTTTAAATTTTACTTCTGTAAAGAAACAAGAAACAATACTCACAAATGAACATAATATGCATGTCTGATGCGTTCAGCGATAAGTTTACTGTCCTCTATCGTCATTGTGACAGCTTGGTCACTATGGCATAAAATTTCACAGCTCTTGTCTTCAGCCATCGTGACCTATGAAAACAGAAGGACGGCATAAGTATGACAGTAGCAGCTGCCACCAGCTTTTAACATACGATTTAAAAATTAAAAATAAAACAAAAAAACAAAATATAAGATAATAGAACTAATTAAATAAGCCAGAGCTTTGATCAAAAAGTTGATACATTTTAAGGTAAAATGTGAGACAGTCGATGAAATACATAAGCCATCAAGAGTGAAAGATCTACATTTCCAGGCAGCATAGGATCATCATTAAAATGAAGAATTTGAAACGGTTTCTTGAGCCACCAACAAACTTATAAAGAGAAAAGACTTACTATTCCATGCAATGTTTACAAGTGGAATACCAACCATCAGTTTTTTTTTTCTTTTTTAAGTTTTAGTTTATTTTTAATTCAGAGTCAGTCAAGGAAATGCTAGTAGTTCATAATGTTGCAATTCTTCAATGTCAGCAAATTGCTCCTTTAATTGGATCAATTCACAGTTCATTTGCTTTCCATGGGTTCTTTTTAGATGATGGGGGTGGAATCAGTCCTATTGTTAATTTTCAGCATTGTGTCAAATTTTTTTTTTTAGATTGGGTTTTTAATATGGAAATGAAGAAATGCAAAAGTTTGGCTCATTTTTCGCACTAACAGTAAAGTCAAAATGTCACATTTCAAGTTGATTCAACTTTACACAATCGACACACCATCTTTTTTATCTACATGCAATTTCAGTCCCATGATTAACTAATTTGCTTATTAGTTTTGTAAAAGGATATTTTATTAATTAACTATTATTTGTTATTGTTTTTAATATAACAAATAGTTATTTTGCAATATTGTTTTATTTCATGAACAAATATTTAGCATTTGTGTTCAAATGTTTCTTTCTTTAAACAAGTCGCAATCTATTTCTAAATTGCAAATGAAAAGGCAAATGGACTTCTTTTGTTCCTTTCTTTACGGTCAGATTAAAAATAAATAAATAAACTGTATGGAAATTACCAAAAAGTTTATATCTATATGAAAAAGGTTTTGTTTAGTGTTTACAAGAAAGTAATGTCTATTTTAAATTAACGTTTCAAGTATTTCAAGTAGCGAACTTTGCAAAGCCAGCTTGTAATGAATAAAATCATTTATTTTATTCTGAGCATATTTTAAATGAAGATTTTTATGTTGTCAAATATCTAAATTTTTTCAGCACATGATAATATTGTATAAAAGCAGTTTATGAATTCATTTCATTTAGTTAATAGATTATCTGTTACACTGAATATCTTCATCAAAATTTTCATTTTGTTCTTAAAATATCTTTAAATTCTATTGTCAATTTTACATGTGCATCTTTTACAACTGAAACGGGTTTTGATCTATAACACCACTTTGTGTCGCTCGGTGACTTTCAAATCTCTAAATACAGCCTTTCTATGCATAATTGAAATGAATGAGTCTTGAGAGGATTTCAGTACTTTGACGAAGAATTTCGAGTCAGTCCCGGAAATGGCCAAAGTAGTTTACAATTTGAAAGCCACCCATTTTTTTTTTTATATAGGAAGTTTAAACTTTTTTTTTTTTTTTTTTTTGTGGAGTTAAAAAAAATTTTTCTCCCTAACCATTTGGATTCTTAGTGTCGTCTGCCTTTTTACATTTTTTTTAATTTATTTATTTATTTATTTATTATTTTTTTTATTTTATTCGGCTTTCAAATTGTAAACTGTTTCAGCCATTTACGGGACAGACTCAGGATTCTCTGTCAAAGTACTGAAATCTTCTGGATACACATTCATTACAAGTACCTTTCTTTAATATATAAAATTATCTTATGTTGGTCAAATTTTAACAGTTAGATCCACATAGTATTTTTGCTTACAAATCAAACTTCAATTCTGACTAACCACTTTTCATTTGTTATTGTTATACCATGTTATAAGCTACTATACTTCGTTACAATTTATTTATAAAAAATATTCTGGTTCAGCAGTTTGCTAATATGGAGACATTCTTTAATAAACACCTAAAAAGAAAAATCATCTCAGGGAATAACTTAGGTTTTTAGTAAAAGTTAGTGTTCCTTATTAGCCTTTTTTAGCCTAGATACTGAACCTAACCAAAAAAACGTTTTGGTTGTAGAAAATAGAAATATTTACAAAAATTTTAATGTTTCTGAATTTTTTAGATGAGGATTGACAATTACGTTTCAGCCACTGTAACCTCCGGCCTTCTTCAGGTGTATTTTTTCGAACTCGGGAATGTGGACAGAATTTTCAACAGAACTCTTTATTTAATCCACGGGGGTAGCATGCCCTCGTTCCATCAGCCATGACTGGGAGAAGTCTTCAGCAATTTGCAATTCTTCATATCGCTCGCACTGAAGATTGAACCTTCAAATGATTATCACTGAGAACTGAATTTTACTTAGTACTTACTGTCATACAAAAATTTTAATGCAATGGATCCCGGGCAACATTGAGTCGGTACAGCTAGTTGTACTATAAGAAAGAAAGATCTGTTAACACCGTATAAATGAAAATACTTTAACTCTATGAAGCTTCGACTCAGAACCTAAGTAAACTTATATGCATAAGAAATTAAGTCGGCATATCTAAACTTTTTTTTCTCTCTCAGTTTTATTTGTACGCTGTTTCTTTGTTCACCTGCCATTACAGCTGATCTATTATTTTTTTTCGCAAATTTGTTTACATTTTACATTTCTAAATAAACTTAAAGCAGTTTCTATTACATTAGTTAACTTTGATGCACTTTTATATAATGTAAGTATGACATTTAATTTTGTAATTGTATTTTTTAAATCTGTTTATTTTATGCTATGGCATATGCGATTTCAATGATATATGATAACCACTTAATAGTTTAAAAAAAAAAAATAAATAAAAATGTAAGTATCATAATGATCCATTTTATTGGCACTTATCTAAAAGACACTATGTAATCAAATGTTTAAAAAATCTGAGCATTATAATGTCGAAGATTTATTTTAGTATAGCCGTACTTATAAAGTGTTACCCGAGAGTCTTTTTACTTTCATTGGCCAAGTTGCTTACGAAGTAAGGGAGAGGCATTATAGTTTCGTAGACACGTAAACTGGTTTCATAATTAAATCAATGTAGAGATGGTGGACCTGGTCGCTCCTGTCTAAATGTTGAACGGTTCTGTAACATTATTATCATACAAAACAAAATACTAATATCTCTTCAAGAATAGACTATAAAATAAATCTTTATGAACATTATAGGAGAAAATCTGATTTGTTTGAAATACTAGCAATAATGTAACCCCCAGTCACATATTTTTGCTAGTACATATAATGTAGGCATTGAGTTTGCTAATGAACAGCCGATTGTGATAAGTTTTTGTTGACGTAGCTTCCCCCTCCCCCAAAGGAGAAGGTAATGCTTGGGAGAATAGTCTTATAACAATAGAACACATACTACACTATCCACCCCACCAAAAGAAAGATAATAGCTGGGAAAATGGTATCATAACGAATGTAGCCCTCCCCTGGAGGAGTTAATGCATGGGAGGATGGTCTTGCGACAACAGAACAAATACTACACTACCCAATCCTCGAATTGAAAGAGTACATTAGTCTGAAATAGTAAACTGAATTGAGCATTACAAATAGTACAATATTATTAATAGAAGTAATAGTACAGATAGATAGATGCCAAACCTCCATTAGTAATAGATTTTAAAACCGACTCTTGAAATTGTAAATGTTAGGTCTATTAATATTATAGTAAATTTATTAATATAAAATATAATGTTAAAAGGTAGCCCCCCACCCACAAACCAATAAAAATAATTTATTTTAAAGAAAGACATCAATGGTGTTGGAGTTTTCGATAAAAGGAAACATAAAATAGTTTTTTTATGCTTTCAGAAGTTATTGATGAAAGAAGCTGTAATATTAGATAAGAATAACAAATATGAACTTTATCGTCTTAATGTAAATAAATAAATTTACTTTTTATATTAAAGAAATGTAGTTGTTTATCTGAAGGCTGACAGAGCAATGTAGGTTTTATTTTAATGCCGTAGGCACCTCTTTATGAACTGGTGAATAGCGAAAATGTGTCTTATTAAATTCTTTTACCGGTATAAATGAGGACAGTAGGAGTAGATGCAACTTACAGAGTGCGCTCTTCTCCTTCCTCTAAATCTTAATAAAAAAATTTTTTTTTTTAAAATAACAAATATTGAGCAGGATAAAATTTTAAAATCAAAGGAATTTATCGAAAGTAAAAGGAGTGATAGATACAGTATAATATAAGCTGACGGTCAAACAAGATACGATAAGAGAGAAAGAGAATGATAGACAGAACCGTAGTAAGATATAGGTCACTTGGTACTTACCAAGTGACCTATCTCTTACTAATTACAGATAATTATAATCATTAAAATGGAATGTTTTTTCAAACCTTACTCAATCCCCAAATTACAGAATATTTTAGCACATTTCGTGTGAATAAAATATATCGGACAGATCAACTCAACTTTAGTATAACAATAGATTATGTCCATAGCGAGAATTAAATCCTCCATTTAAAATTTGTTTAACTAAAATATTATTGAAAAACTTAAACATGTAAAGCACATAAAATTGTACATTTCCACAAATTTTAAGACTCTAAACAAGGTTTGACCTAAATAAAAAATGTTTTTTAAAGTTTCTAAGCTGATTACTAAGCTCTATTTTTATATAGATTTCACTATAGCATATTTTTTTGATTGCTTCATAATATTTGATATCCACTTGTTTAAAGTGATCTCTGTATTATGAATCTAACCTGGGATAGTTACTTTAGCAATGCTCACTGCTTGTAAAACGTCACTAAAACAGTATTTTTCTTTTAGAATGAGGGGGTGATATATCGGAAAGAAACTCATAAAATCATTATAAACCTATAAAATTCTGTTAAAGCATACATCAATGAAAGGAAATTCATTTATCAATGTTATTATGTGTATTTTGTTTTTATAATTTTATTTGAGACAAAGAAAAAAAAAATGAATATCATAAAAGCATTTTAAAAAATTTTTGTTGAACACATAAAAAGGTAGTTGCATATTTAACCCCATTCCAAAGCACACAGTGGTGGAAATTTGGTAAAATTGGCTAAAAAAAAAAAAAAAAATCATCAAGGAAAAATGTTTTTACGGTAAGAGTTCGAATTTGGTTTGGCCGTAATCAGTTATCAAAGTTTGATCGATGTGGTTCAGTAAGTTTTCATTTAAAAAATTTGGACATTTAAATTGGTGAAACAGGTTAGGAAATTTTTTTTCATGTAATTATCATAAATATCTGTTTAGAAAGTTCTTTGGAAATCCATAACAAAGACAAACCAACAAAATTTTACTGGAAAAAAAAAAAAGAAAGCCATTCAATCTCGCCAACTTGACTATCACTTACTGTAGTATCAGCAATAAGTCAGCAGCCAGAAGCAGTAAATAAAAGACAGCGATTTTCTTATTTGAATTTGTGAACGAATTTCAAAAATTTAAAATATGTAAATCAAATGGATTTACATATCTGATGAGAGCGGACCACCACTTGAAACGCGTTATATAAAATGATAAAATAACAAAATAATAAATAAATGTTGAAAAAAACTTTTTACAAATGTTGGTAGTCTTACTCCTTTATATATACTAGCAAATATATGCTCCCTCCGGTCGCATATTTTTGCTAGGCTGCCGCATCAGAAATGAACGCTTACGCGTAAACCGATGGTGCCCCAGTCATATTTCTGTGGTGGTTAGACATTGATTTTCTGTGTTTATGACCAAGAATATTTTTAGTTGAAAATCAAGAAGAAAAAAAATTCGACCCTACCCCGATTTTTGTTGTACCCTCGCCCATAAATAGAAAGACCTTTAGTTTAAAAAGAAAGAAAAAAATGTTTTGTACCCCCTCAATTTTTTTATATTACCATTCATAGAAATATCTTTTAGTTAAAAAAGAAAAAAATAAATTTTTTTGACGGCTTTCCCCCAATTTTTTTTATCCCCCCCCCCTACATATAAATAGTTAGCGTGGGTCCTAAAATGTGGAAGCACCAAAAAATCAAATACAGTGAACACAGTGTGTGTGTGTGTGTTTGTTTAATGACCTTTTTTAAATTAAACAATTTGATTCTACAATCAGTTGTATAGTTTTCCAGTACAACGTGTTAGTTTATTTTGTTGACATTAAAGAAAAAAAATCATATCTTTTTTTTTAATAAATAAAACATGGAATCATAAATTCAGTTGAGGTCGTGTAAAAATGATAATATTGGATATGAAAGTATTAAGAAATCAAATACAGTAAACACGAATAGGTTTTTAATTCTCGGAAAGAAAAAGGTTACCTGAACAGAATTCATTATAGTGTGTGTGTGTGTGAGTATGTGTGTGTGTGTGTGTGTGTGTGCGCGCGTTTTTATATAGTAATTTTTAAGTCAATTATTATTTTAAATAAACAATTTGATTTAATAAATTTGTGTTTTAAAACAATAAGATTAAGAAAATAAACAAAGTTAGGACGGTTTTTAAAATGGGAAACTGACACGCTGAATGACAGCGTTGTTGTTTACATATTTAACGTGCTGACAGCTGTTTAATCAGATCGCCATTTTACCGGAGGGAGGGAGGACACCACTGATTAAACCGCCAATGACTTTGCAATTTTAACGGAACTTGCCATTGAAAAGGTTTAGAAAACACGCCGGTTATGAAGAAAATGGCTTTAATTAATTGTATGAATAATTTTTATTAATATACCCTTATCGGATAATATTGTAAATACATATGTAAATTTGATAATAGCAGTTATAAGTGTATATTTGTAAATATTAATTTAATTGAAGGTTTAAAGGAATGACTTATGTAAATAGGAAAATCCATCTGGTGTCTGTACAACTTTTAATGACAGTATATAAAGAATTTCAAAAAGATTAGTTTCAGTAAAATAGTCATACTGGAGTTTCGGCTTCAGACAGACAGACAGATACATAAACTCCATTATTAATAGATATATATATATATGAGAGAGAGAGAGAGAGAACATAAAATTAAATTTAATCAAACTATGTTTACACGCTATTTTATTTTAAATTGACTATCAAAAGGTTTTGCGGCCCTTTTATAAAATAGTGGCTTTGAGAAATACTGTTTTTTCTTAGGTTTAAGAGTTCAAATACTCTACTTTCCAACTTTAATTCTCATCAGAAATTACTTTCTAGCCACCAATTTAAAAAAAAGACTGATTTTTTAGGCGATTACATAAACACCCTAAAAAAGCTTGGCAAAAATAAATTTAAAAAACAAACGATTAATTTAGAATTTACAGTGAGTGGATCAGTTTCACATAAATTCAATGTAAAAATTTCTGGGCCATTGTAGCCTTTTCAGGCAGTTAGCCCTCCAATTTATTTTGATATTTTTTTTCATGCTGTAAAGTTATTAACAAAAAAATAATTACTTACCCCTATCACTAACCCTAAATCCGAGTGGCAAGCACCCCCTCTTAAAAGAACCTCCCTTAATCCTACCACTAACCTTTGTACATAGAAATGATAGCTACACACTCTAGGTAAGTTCCTAATATCTACAGTTGAGTGGCAAGCTCCGTTCCAACAAAATTCCTGTTAAAACAAGTCTTTAAAGAAAAAAACACTTAATTTTGAAAGTTTAGGTGAAAGCGATTGCAAATGAAACAAATTTAATTAAGGAGTCAGTTCGTTAAAACTTATATATATATATATATATATAATTCTGAGCTACCCTCTTTTTAATAGTTTATGACATTCACCACCAAATTTGACAAATATATGCCAAATTTCATTGTTTTATTTTGAATAGTTTTTGTTTTTTTAACAGAATTTTATTAATGAAAACAAAAAATTTTGACTCAATATTTTTGGGAAAATAGAGGATTTTATTTTTCAGCTTCAAGTGCTTATATTTAAAAAAGTTATAATTTAAAAACTAGAAGTTTCTGATCAATTTATATTTTAGAAATATCCTAATTTTTTGTAGCAAAATCTAAAATTTAATTCTTTTAGTGAGCATTGATAGTTACTCCTACTAGTAAATAATATTCCCATAAGTATGTAGATAGAAAATTTGTTGCTTATGCTGATTAGCGGCCTATGAAAAAAATTTTTTATATAAAAACAATAATATATACTTATTAAGCATTATATTCTTACTCACTGTACTAAAAAGTAGAAAAAATTATCCACTAGAACTTTAATTACAAGTATTTTTCCATTCTGCGTATCATAACAGCGACTCATTCAGTAAACCTCCATCTTGTTTTTTAAGAAGATTTGAAGGGCAGATAACTGAAATCTTCTTAAAAAACAAGATGGAGGCTTACTGAATGAGTCGCTGTTATGATACGCACAATGGAAAAATACTTGTAATTAAAGTTCTAGTGGATATTTTTTTCTACTTTTTCGTACAGTGAGTAAGAATATAATGCTTAATAAGTATATATTATTGTTTTTATATAAAAATAATTTTTTCATAGGCCGCTAATCAGCATAAGCACCGAAAATTTTTAGTGGGAAAGTAATTTTGAATGTTATCACTCCCATAGAATAAAATCGTTTATTGTAGATAAAACTGATAGCTAAACACTCTGGTAATTGCCTAATATCTACACTCATTCATTATTTACAGGGAAAAAACAATTATGCTTTGCTAGTTTATATCAGTTCCACCAATGCTCTCTACATTTAGAATAATAATAATAATAGCAACAATGACAATAGTGACAATACCAGTAATGGTAATCACAATTGTAGTAGGAGTAATAACAGTGATAATCAAAGAAAGAAGGAATTAGCCATTATAATAATAATAATATAATAGTGGAACTGATATAAAATGGTTATTTTATGTGCATGCTTTTTTGTTCGTCCTCTGTATAAATATCATATGTTCAGAAAATAGGTGGGATAAGTTGATGTTACCACCGAACCATCCATTTGTGACCGTTCGTATAAGGTGCTGAAAACACATTGGAAATTATATATATATATATAAAAATAAATAAATAAAAACAATTCCTAAACATCTCGGAAACGATCGTACGCCTAACCGTTGTTGATCATGAATTCTTGGAACTGTAATAAATAATGTAAATTTATTTATTTCTACTCTCTCTCTCATATATATCTATATATATCATATATATATATATATATATATATACACACACACACACACACACAAATACACATTGGTCTTTATTATAGAGTGGAGGATGATTTATTTATATCACCCCCCCCCCCAGTCTACTTGCTTTTTTTGTGTTTAACATGTATGATTAAACTTCTTTAACTTATTGTTTTTTAATGTTTTATTTTATTTATTTATTTTTTACCAAAAAATAGTTTCAATTACAAATGACTTGCTTGGGAGTAATGAAACCATACCGAAACGAATTTCACTGCAAATAAGTGATCATACATGAGGAAATTAATTAAACGACTAAAAGAACAAATTCTAATTTTGGGTACAAGGTTATTTAAAAAAAAAAAAAAAAAAAAAAAAAGCCTTACTTACCTCATATGGAGTATTTGTAATTCGATCACCTCTCAAAACTTCACCTAAAGGAGTTAAAGGAAAACAAGTTAAAAGCTAATCAATTTACAAAAACAAAAAAAAAATACATTTATGTGACCACTTTAAAATTTATTTCATAATAGCTGAATTTATTCTGTACAGTCAAATAAAATATTAAGGAAAATGGGGAGACAAATAATTAATTAGATGTCCCTTTTCGAGACCAACATGCACGCATCAGGAAGTTTGCAGGCCAAGAGCAGGCTCAAGGCGTTTCCACGAATAATAGCGACGGAGAAACACTCGTAAAGCCGAGTCAATTCATTATTGTCCCCGCTGTCGCAGATCAGGTCTGCCGAGGAACTCGTGCGTGGCGGGGCCTATAACTCTACTCCACGGTGATTGATTGATCGATCGATCGAAATACAAATCTCTTGAGAAGACCAGCATATTTTGATCGCTTGCGGCTCTCTGCTGATGCATGTCCAGAGTTTGTTGCCGATTATATCACTGTACAGTTTGGATCATGGTAGGTTTGGAACAATGTCTCATTTTCCAGCCAAGAATATGTTAACTGCCCAGAATCTACAGATTAGAAACTAGTTTATTATTCTACAATTTTACATCATTAAAATGTCTTTTTGTCTCTGTCCAAAGTAGTAGACAAAATGTTTTTGTGGCTACCTCCTAAACGTCACGATGACAAAAGTATATCCATACATCACCACCAGTAACTGTAACAGCAAGTTTTGCGAGGCTCTTCATTTAAATGGAAGACAATTCTATTCATTTTAATATGGATTTGGCAGAGCTTTTCTTTAACACATACCGGCCATATTATAAGGTACAACTTGGGGGAGGTTGGGTTAGATTTAATTAAACCTTCAGCTCAGAAAGCAGAAAGGAGTTGACTGAGAAAGAAAAATCAGTTTTGAAAAACAAGCATCCAACCCTTTCAAAAATTGCTGGCAATACCGTTGGTTTCAAACCTGGAAACCACAATTTTGCCGGAGAAGTAAAACAAAATATTGTTTTGTTATCTTGGTAGTGCCATTGGTGCACAGGGTTGAGCAGGTGCTAGTGTGATAGCAAGAATTAGGAGTGGATGGAGTAAGTTCAAGGAACTTCTGCTATTACTAACCTGCAGAGCATTACTGCTGTTGACCAAGGGAAGAGTCTATCAGGTATATTTACGCAGTGTGATGATGCATGGAAGGGAAATCTGACCAGTGAGGGTTGAGGACATGCATTGCATGGAGAGAAATGATATGAAAATGATACGATGGATGTGCAATACGAGTTTTAAAGACAGGCTTAGTTCTGATGACCTCAGAAGAAGATTAAATCTGGACAATATAGGGAGATGTGTGCAGAACAGGAAACTTTTATGGTTTGGCCATTTTGAAAGAATGGATGAGATTCTTTGGTCAGTAGATGTAGAACAGTTAAGGTAGCAGGTTCAGTTCACAGGGGAAGGCCAAGAAAAACATGGGAGGAAGTGATAAGAAAGACTCAAGAGAAAGAGGGGTAAATAAAGACCTGGCTAGGGATAGGTTAGTTTGGAAGTAAATTTTTTGAAGCCGTCCAATGCATGCCAGCATATAAAATGGATGTTAAACCGAATATGATGATGATGATGATGATGTAGACTATCATCAGTTTAAATGCCAGCAAAACAAGAAAAAAAGAAAGAAAACAAAACCAAAACTAAATATAAAATAAAAATGTGTGGAAGGGACTGCTATACAGAGGTTGCTGTCAACATACACAGCACAAAAACGGGCAACAGACAGTCACACCTAGATGGAGAAACGGATACAACATGTGTGCAAGCAATCCATCACTTGGGAATTAATGCGTCTGCATATGGGTGGGTAATTTGCTGGGCCTAGTTTCACACACGGCACAGTGTGTTCATAATAGCCGATAATGGAAAAAGTGCCATATCTTGGCTAAAAATAATTGCCTGAAGGTGGTCTAGTGCTTGTTGGAATCATAATTTAATTCTCTGCATAACAAAAATTATCGTCTGAGTGAAGAGATTGAAAGTGGAAAAAAAATTAATCATTGATCTATAAGTGTCTATATAAAGTTATATCTGTAAATATTTTGTAGGTATAGATGTTAGATTTCTCGTCAGAAATTTTTCAAACCCTTTGTCAAATTTTGGTCTAATGATCTAAAGAAAAAAAAAAAAAAAAAAAAATCATTGGATACTTGACTTTTAGGAATAATTGATCCAATCTTGCAACTTCATGATAAAAAAAAAAATACAAAATAAAAACAGACCTGGTGTTTTGAGGTGTGACTATTATTTCTTTGAAAAATCCGGAATACATAGAGTTTTTAACATAGCTAGAGCATTTTTATAATTTGGGATTGAAATCTGGGTGCCTGTGTTGGGAAAATATGTTTAAAATGTTGCTTATGCATATAAATTTAAGTAAAAAAGTACATGTCGTGTGTTCTACATATATAGAGTAATCAATGTTTAAAACTCATAGATTTTATTGTATCCCCCCCCCATCCCGAAAAAACCCCTTAAAATTCTAAGACATAATTTCCGTATGTATTATTAAACTTGAAACATTCATAAAATTCTCATAATTTAGCTTTGAGCCTAATTTTATTTCTGCTAATTCAGTTAATCTAAATTTTAGAAAAATAATTTTAGCCGAATCTGCTGACCTTCAAAAATCAATTTCTGCCATACCTGGATACACTGTGCACAGGAATTCCCAAAGTGAGTGCATACATGACTTGAAACCAACGGTATTGAAATGATTATTGTATATTCCCCAGAGAGCAGATGTCTCGGGCGCCATTCCCCAGAGAGCAGATGTCTCGGGCGCCATTCCCCAGAGAGCAGATGTCTCGGGCGCCATTCCCCAGAGAGCAGATGTCTCGGGCGCCATTCCCCAGAGAGCAGATGTCTCGGGCGCCATTCCCCAGAGAGCAGATGTCTCGGGCGCCATTCCCCAGAGAGCAGATGTCTCGGGCGCCATTCCCCAGAGAGCAGATGTCTCGGGCGCCATTCCCCAGAGAGCAGATGTCTCGGATGCTATTCTATGAGAATAGTAGTTGGAATAATCCAAAAAAATACAAATTATTAATCCTCATCTCAAAAATTCTGAAACAAGATTATTGTATAGTTTTTTCCAAGAATGCATAATAACATATATATATCCTGTTCCTTGACTAATAAGTGATTTAGTTATAGAGTGCTCACTTTGCATGTAAAATGCATAGTGTTTGAATCTCAATATCTTTGATCACATTTGGCATTGCTTGGATATCTTCTCACTACTTAACTCGTACAATGCCAACTTAAGAAAATTGCGGTTACCGATTTTACAACTTTTGATTCCAAATAAATCGGCCAGATAACCTTTGAAAGGCTATCCATTGTCTCTTAGAATAGAAGGAGGCCATTGAGAAAATACTATTTCTGATCTATCAGCTCTTTGCAAGAAACAAGCATAAACTTTTATCCATCCCAAACAAGACACATTGCCATTGAGATGTAAGAAGTTACCTAGATTAGGGGCCAGATTTATAGGGGGTCATCCTAAGTGAGGAATGTACATCGAGATGTTTGTTCACATTAGATTTAAATTTCTGTACTTCAGTAGAGTTAAGGAAATGGGGAGCAAGAAGGGGATTCCAAAGGCAAGCAGTCCAAGGAAAGCTATTAGAGTACAAATTTTTCCAGTATCTGAGGACCTCTGTAGTAAAGGGGTGAGATTTTACTGCTAGTTGGGAGTATTTACGTTGAGAGCGGTACAAGTGCAGTAAGATTGTCGGTTTTGTTTATGTCATATCAACCATCTGTGGGTTATTTAATGCCGAATAAAGTTGTCGAGTATAAGTCTATAGATAGGATAATTATTTTCTATTCCTAGAAAACATTTCTCTCAAAAACCATTACTCTCAGAAAACATTACTCTCAGAAGGAAATTTTAAAGTGAGAGTCAGAACATTACTCCTAGAAAACATTACTTCTTGGCCGTGGTAATATTCTTTGTTCTCAACACGACTAACCATCAGCCACTGCCTTCTAGTATCTATTTGGGAGAAAAAATAAAAAGGAGAAATAAGGTTTTTATTTTTAGAAGAATAAGATTGAATAGTACGGTTGGCGATGAACTTATAGATACTAGGCATGAAGTGACCAACCAATTGATCGGATTGGGCCTCTCCGACCTCCTGTCTAGTCGAAGTAAGAGCTGAAGTGGATTGTTGCAAGTCACCAGACCACGTCCCCAGGCAGGTCACCACCCACAGCCGGCCTCGTTTTCAGGAGGGGGGGGGGGTCTGCATGAGGTTGCAGTCGGGAAACTTGTGACCCCGCCGACAGGGTGGTAAGATTTCTGGAGCACATTCCATGGAAATACTTGCTTACAAGCTTCTCACTATTGTAATATGAATAGATTTATAATAAAAATGGACAAAATGCAATGAAATAACTGACCTAAATTTTCTGTTTTGTATACAACTCCAGTTTTCGGCTTACAAAAGGGTAATGAATAGTATTCATAGGGGAGTTGTGTTTTTACACTGGTCATTTTCACAGCCTGCAAGAGAAAAAAAAATGAAAGAGTTCAAGTACAGCAAAATTTAAAGAAAACAAACATTAAAAGAATTTACATCTTAGAAAATAATTTTTTTTTTTGAAAATGCGAGGTTTGAACTCATAATCTCCGCCTCTACGCAAGCCATGTAACCGATTGAGCCATCAAATCAATTATCTCTCTCTCTCTGTCTGTTGAATGTTGGTTAAAA
This sequence comes from Sepiola atlantica, assembly GCA_963556195.1. Lineage (NCBI taxonomy): Eukaryota > Metazoa > Mollusca > Cephalopoda > Sepiida > Sepiolidae > Sepiola > Sepiola atlantica. Next base: position 133,221,678 of record OY744516.1, on the reverse strand, counting down.
CCAGAACAGGCAGCATTCTTTCTGCCTTTCTTCCCTCCCTCTATTCTCTTTCTTTCCCTCTGTCAACTAAAAGAAAAAGAAAGCGAATCCCTCTTTTTCACAGGTGAAGATCGAAACAATTGTTGTTAAATTAGTAGTCAGTGATTTGAGTAGCAAATAAGGACTCCCACATCTTTTATTTATGACTAATAAAAAATAAAATATTGTTCAGGATTGAATATTAAAAAAAAATTTTAAAATGCTGAAATTGATTGGACATGAATTTTTTTTTACCAATACAGACCAGTACTTGCTTTCTATTAGGTATCCCAAACTGGCCTGTTTATGCTGCGAAAATGCGTAAAACAGTGACATTTTTGTAAAATTTAACTTACAATATCTCAGCTATTTTTCAGGTTATATGTATGAAATTAGTATGTAAATAAAATTTAATCTTTCTTCTTTCTAATGATATCATTTTTTTTCTTGTACGATGATCAGTTTTTTTTTGCAGGTTGATTTCAATTATGTAACTATTTTAATGACATGCATTTAGTTCCGTGTTTTTTCAATAACAAATTTTTAGTCCGTTTTTTAGCATCTGTGCCATTCACTATGTTAATTATTCCACCTTGAAAAATCATTCCATCTTATAAAAGAAAGGTTATTCTTTAATGTGATGGACGAAGTATAGAATTTTAGGTTAATTTTCATAAAAAATTTCCTACTTGAAAACTTTAATGAATAAAATTTTACAGAAATGTTATTTTTTAAATTATGCTTTTCATATCATTACATAAAACAGGGTTTCCTCAATTATCATTTTTCCCCTCCCTCTCTCTCTCTCTCTCTATTTTGTGGCCCCCTGTCCTCTTTATCTCTATATCCCCTTTTTCTGCCCCCTTTCTTTTTTCTCCTCATTTTTTCTGTCCTTTTTCATTCTTTTTTCTCTCTCTGTCCTCTTTCATTCTTTTTTCTGTCCTTTTCTTTTTTCTCTCCTCTCTTTCTCCCCTTTTTTCTCGCCTCTCTTTTTTGTTTCTCTCTCTGTCCTCTCACTTTCTTTCTGAATAAATATTTACAATTAAGTGCTACCTTTCTATGTTTAAAAAGATGCCAGACTTTTATTTTGAAAAAGATTTCATTAAATGGAGGTTCTCTTTTTATATTCGACGACCCGTAACCTTTTGGGTCACGGGTCGTCTGATCTATTTTAATGAACGACATCATCCCTTATCATGCCAATAAAGGATCTTCCCGGTATCTTCAACCAAGTAATGGAAGAATATGACATATCCCTCGTATATTGCCTGTAACAGAAATGTATAACCAAATTAAAGTTACATAAAATCAGTAAAACTGACAGTGAAATCTTCCATTATATTATTCAATAAATATATTTTATCTTTACACATTTTAAATTTAGCATTAAAAAAGATCATTTAAAAATGTAATTTAAAGCTTTATAATAGGCATTTGTTTAAAAATTGACTGATGATTTCTTTTATATAGGAAATTCCAAGGTTTTGATGTAAATCCCTTTTTATTTTTTTTTACATCCCAAAGTTGGATCACTCCACAAAATCTTCCAATATCAGAAAGAAATCAAGAAAGACATTTTCTTTGGATTCCTCATCCAAAATTTAGTCAAGTATAAAAGTTTTAGGCTTGTATTTTTAGTGGGTAACTTTTTACAAAAGGTAAGGTAAAGTGTACATTTTACCCATTTTTCGGCCCAACTGCCAAATTGGGCTTTGAGACGTGTTTACATGTTAGAGATAAGAGATAAGAGATTTTTATGGATGTACTAATGAAAAAAAAATTTAGCTTAATCTGTATGATGTCATAGATCATAATACGTTTCAATGTGTTAGCTGCTAAAATAAAACTTATATGAACAGTCAAAGTTGAACTTCTGTATCGTTTCCGCACAATGGGTATATCTAAGAATTTTTAATTCCATCTATATTATCTTTCTTTTAATGAACCATGGCATATTTATAAAGATTTTTCACTTAATTGAAGCGTTTATCCTCAGTTATACACGGTTTAAGTTGGCCTAGTGTCTAGTACTACATAAACGCAATGTCCGACTAACTTTGAATGGCCATAACTCAGGTACTAATTGAGATACCAAGATAAATTTGGTATTTTTTTAATATTTTGCAGCACTATATATGGATACCTACAAAGTTTTTTGGTATATTTAAAAAAAAAAAAAAAAATTCAGTTTGGGATACCTACTTCTATAACCGACGAATAGATTGATCACAAAAGAACAAGAGATAAAAACCTGACTTTACCGTATAAGAAAATAGGCAAGTGAAGATAATAGATTCAACAAGATTTGAACAATTCCATGATACATGTCCATATACGATAGACCACATAACTCCTCTATCCCACCACTAGAAAGAGGATGCACTTGGAAAACATCAGTGGATGTTGAAAAGTAGTTAAAAATGAAAAAAAAAAATTTTTTAAAAATGAAAAAAAAAAAAAAATGAAAAAAAAAAAAATTTTTTTTTTTAAAATTTTAAAAAATGAAAAAAAAAAAATGAAAAAGAAAAAATGAAAAAAAAAAAATGAAAAAAAAAATGAAAAAAAAAAATGAAAAAAAAAAATGAAAAAAAAAAAATGAAAAAAAAAAAATGAAAAAAAAAAAATGAAAAAAAAAAAAATGAAAAATTGAAAAAAAAAAAATGAAAAAAAAAAAAAATGAAAAAAAAAAAAATAAAAATACCCGTAAAAGCAGTTGGAGTAAAATTTGAAGATTTTCCGAGTTCAGTTGATTTACCAGAATCAACAAGAAAAGAATTGTACAAAAGCTGAAATATTTTTATATATTTGTGCCCCTTTTTTCTTTTCAATTGGACATTCTGAATTCTTGAAACGACACTGCTGCTATGAGAAAAAGACTACTCTATATAACCACTACTACTCCTTCCACAGTCATCATTATGATTACCTACAACATGTCAACTAGCAACACAGCTATACACAAGACTTCTGTCCACGAAACAACGACCGGCAATCTGTTATCGGTCAAAAGAATTCTCCATCTAACGTTATAAAGTGCTTATTAGTGCTGTAAGGTTACATATTGAAGAAAACATAGAATTGAAGAAACTTGCTGTCACTTGATCCCAAGTAACAACAAATAATACATACCTTTACTTCTACGGATTGTCCTTTTAGAAACTCCACAGGGGCTACCCCAGGCACATAGAATGCTTGCACTAGGCATAATAATGAACAAGCCACCACACACCCCAGTATATGTCTGGTGAACATCTGAAAAGAACAATAAATAAAAAAGGTAATGAAAGATAGGAAAATATATGAGGTACAAGAACAAATATTACTTGCATATCAATTACCTTTCCTAAACAATTATTAACACCTGTCTTTGCGGTTTTTTTTTGTGTTTTAAAGTATTTTTAAGTGTTTTTTTTATTGCATGTTAATATTTCATACAATATACAATCTTTTGAACTTGTTGAGGCAACATGGCCGATCACCCTTTCCAAAAATTAAAATCTTAATGTGAAAATCGAAAATTAAACAGCTAATAAAAATATACAGATCTGTTGAAAATTACATTTCTGACCGATTGGTTTCATATGAGTAAAATCTGGCACCATATTAAATCCGTCGGGTTTACAAGGCTACGAATGCAAGAATAAAAAAAATGTAAATAAACGCGCTTTAAAATACTTTAAAACACAAAATAATTAAGCAGGTAAGTAGAAAAGTAAGTTATTGCCTTTGGTAACAGTTATTTGTTCACTATTTGTTTTGTTCACCCTTTTTTCTGTCTACACAATCGCCCAAAATTCTCTTCAATATTAGTTTTTATTAATTTATTTACAATATTAAGAGTTTTACAATAAATAACTTAATATGAAATTAGGAAAATTTTGCTTGAATTTTATAAAATCAAATAAGGATCAATTGTGTATTTTTTCTAAGTAAATACACAATCTCTCAATCAATTCAAATATATTTTCCAAAACAAAACGCTGTTAACCCAAATAGGTTTACTTTCAAATCATGTGCCCTATAAACCACCCCTCCCAAGTTATTTTGAAAACATGACATGCCCCTTCTCTTTCCACCACATCTACCTTCTTATTGGCATGGAATCATCCCCAAAATCTTCAAATAATACTCTAACTTTACTTACAGATTTTAAAAGATTCATTTGTATTAATTTTCTATAGATAAATATATGAAATACTTCATTGGTAGCTTTCAGTTACGTAGAAAAAAATATCCGTATGCATGTAACCATGACCATTTTTTCACACCTTTTTGGGTGAATAAAGGAGAAATGTTTGCTTGAGATCTTTATTTTTTCATAGCAAGAAATTGCGTAAAGTCATAAAGATCAATTTAGGTCAGTTATATATAGCAAAGTTTACTCAATTACCTTGTTGGTAATTCAGGTAAACAAAAAAAATACCCATTTTTTTTTAAGGAAAATACTTTTTAGTTGGGATGATCACCACACATTCTAACATAATTTTTGTGTGTTTTATGACACATCGACCCATTTTTGGGGGGGGGGAGGGTGGGGGTATTTAATGCTGAATCCAGTCATTTTGCTAAAAGTTCTTGTTTCAAGTTCTTAATATCATAAAATATTCATGGTGTTCGTTTTAATTGTTTATTCATTATGTAAATTTATGTCAGGGATGTAAGTAGCCAATGGCAAAAAAATCTGAAATGGAGATGAATTTCTCAACCGGTAGGAGGGTGGGCACTGCCCCTCACCAATTTCCCAAACTAGGGGATAAGGGTGTTTCACTTATAGTCACCTATAAAAGGAAAAAAAAAAGGAGAATCTCATTTTGGGGGGAGGGGGGGATAGCAAAGGGATGTTTTAAAGGAAACAGGAAGACATTCATTGATGAAACAAAAATCTTCTACCTCCCCTACCCATGAATCATTTGAAGTATGGTAAAATTAACATTTTTAGAGAGAGAGAGAGAGAGAGAGAGAGAGAGTAAACAGAAAGTAAGTATTTTGGAGCAAGTCAAACATAAAAACCATGTTAGGACTCAAAAGTTCGGCTTAAAAAAAAGAAATTGAACATCAAAAAATATTGCAACAATAAGGCAAGCTGTTACCAGATTTCATGGTATTCAGCCTTTGCTCACGCTCTGGCCTTGTTGGAAATGTACGATTGACGTTTAAAGATAATTTTTGCTAGCAGATTTTAACTTTAATCCCTACAAAATGATGGATGAAGAGAAACTGAAGGAAAATGACAAAGACAAATTAAATGATTCGGTTGCATGATTAAACATTTTATTTGGAATGGAGAAAATATTATTGTAAAAATGTATGAGATTCTAATAAGATAGAATATTATACTCAACTGTGGGCACCAGTACCTAAAATTAGGAATTAATACGATAAGATGTACAATTAAACTCATAAAAGGATTAAAAGAGCTTAATTATATAAATAGATTATGATCCTTAGGTTTAACTATTAGAGTAAAAAATGAGCGGAGATTTGAGGCCTTCATAAAAAAATTAATGAGATTTTTACAAACACAAATGGGACCACAGTGACTGTAACAGCTACTGCGGTATCTCACTATTGAGCTTCTTGGCAAGCTATTCGCACACATAGTACTACTGCGACTGCAAGTTCTTGCCGATCAAATTTACCCGGAATCTCAATGCGGCTTTCGTTTAGAGAGATAAACCATCGATATGATCTTCTCCCTACGCCAGCTGCAAGAGAAGTGCAGAGAGCAAAACCAGCCTCTGTATCTCGCCTTTATAGATCTGACCAAGGCGTTCGATCTCGTGAGCAGAGACGGTCTATTCAAGATCCTCCCACTAATCGGATGCCCACCAAAACTCCTCAGCATCATAAGATCCTTTCACGATTGCATGATGAGCATTATACAGTTTAATAGCGACATGTCTGCTAGGTTCGGGGTGAAGAGTGGTGTCAAACAAGGTTGTGTGTTGGCCCCAACACTCTTCGGCATCTTCTTCGCCATACTCCTGAAGCATGCCTTTAAGAACACAGCGGATGGTATCTACCTTAACTCTAGATCTGACAGTAGTCTCTTCAACATCGCCAGGCTCCGTTCCAAGACTAAGATCAGGTCAGTCCAGATCAGGGACATGTTTGCCGATGATGCAGCCATAGCATCGCATCAGGAAGATGGTCTCCAAAGACTGATGGACAGGTTTGCTGATGCTTGCAGTCTGTTCGGCCTCACCATCAGCCAGAAGAAACCCCAAGTTATGGGACAAGAAACCGCCTGTCCACCTAGCATTTCAATACAAAATACACCACTGGAGGTCATTCACCAGTTCCAATACCTGGGCTCCACTGCTTCAAACAACCTCTCATTGGACGTAGAGCTCAACAAAACGATTGGTAAGGCATCCACAACCCTCTCTAAACTAACTAAAAGAGTCTGGGAAAACAGCAACCTTACCACTTCTACCAAGATGGCCGTCTACAGAGCGTGCGTTCTCAGTGTCCTACTGTATGGGAGTGAGTCCTGGACCACATACTCAACACAGGATAGGAAACTCCAGGTTTTCCATATGAGGTGCCTACGGAGGATACTTGTTATCACATGACAGGACAGAGTAGGCAACAATGTTCTGTAAAGAACAGGCATTCGATTCATATACTCCCTACTGCGTGAGTGATGTCTTTGCTGGCTGGGCCATGTGCACAGGATGAATGATGGGCGCATCCCTAAAGACCTTCTCTATGGCAAGCTTGCCTCAGGCTCAAGAAAAAAGGCCCTCCCCATCTCCGCTTCAAGGATGTCTGCAAACGAGATATGAAAGCTTGCTCAATGGGCATTAATACATGGGAAGCCTTTGCAGCTGACAGACCTGCCTGGAGGAAACAGATACGCCAGGGAATAATGATCAGTGATAAGACCCTCCACGATGAAAACGCTGCAAAGAAAGCTAGGAGAGGAGTGACCTTACAGGCAGACCAACCAGCCATAGTGACACATTACACAACAGCCTTCGTATGTCAACACTGTAATAGACCATGCAAATCAAGAATTGGTCTCTACAGTCACACAAAAAGATGCACACAAGCAACATCCCAATACGGCGCTAATCCATAGTCATTGCGACTGACAGATGCCAACAACAAAGAAAAGAGTGACTAAACTCATAAAAAGACTAAAAGAGCTTAATTATATAAATAGATTATGATCCTTAAGTTTAACTATTAGAGTAAAAAATGAGGGAAGATTTGAGGCTTTCATAAAAAAATTAATGGGATTTTTACATATGGAATACAATTTTTATAATATCATATATATATATATATATATATATATATATACACTTCTGAACTGAAAAACTTCTTTTTTTTTAATGAATCACCACTTACCAAGTCCTAAAGGCCACTTGATGATAAGGGTTAATGAAATTTTCAGTTGGTGATGAACAACACAATGAGAGGATTGGAAACAATGGGTTAAATGATCAGAATTTGATTATTTATGTCGGCACCTCAACAAAAATTTGTTAACATTGGACTTGAAAATGAACATGTTGTAGTCAGCTGAGAAGCAGCCCCATGGTATTGTATTCTACAGATGTGAAGTTCTTGGAAATAAACTTTCTTCATGGATTTATTGGCAAGAAGGATATAAAAAACTAAATCTACCATTATTAGATTTTTTTAATTGAGTAATATATCTTTTGAACAAATTACCCAATCAAATTAAAAACTTGTGCAGAAACATTTAAGAATAAACTGAAGGTTAAAGAATGAATTTCAGGGTCATTTTTGGGGGGCGGTCTGATGAAATATTTAATAGAAATTGATTTCTATATTCCTATTATGCTCTGTGAGATTGTAGATACTTAGTGTCAATATCTATAAAACATATATAGATATATATGTGCGTGTTTTATAGATATTGACACAAGGTATCTACAATCTCAATAATGAATAATGCATCTCTATACTGACGATTCATGAAAGGATGAAACATACCTACGTAGATAAAAACAAATATTTATACTAATCTGTCGACCCCAAAATCTAGGCTAGGCTAGGCTCTGTAGTCAATAGTATTAACACAGCTGTCATCATGGCTTAATGCATGTTCCTTTCAATAGTTAGAACACTTTGACAATGGCATCCTTTAAATAGGGTTAATATCTCGTTGATTTTTTCATCATGGCCGTCACGCAAATCGAGTATACGGGTCACCAGAGGCTTCGTTTGTGGGTAAAAACAGTCCAATTCAAGATCCACTGGGCATGCATTATCGTTTGGCAATTGATTTTTGTGGCGCACTATTTGCTGCTTTCAGTTCTTCAACGTGATGAAGCTGTTCACTTTCAAATCTTTCCACACCACTCCTTATTCCATTCCTCCACTCCACTCTCCCAAGTGCACTCGCTTCCCACGTTGTGTGATCAATTCCACACCTCTTCATATCCTCCTTCAAACAATCATTGTACCGCTTCTTCTGTCCTCCAACTCACTAGCTCCCATATTCAGTTCAGAATAAAATATTTTCTTAAGATAGGACTGGTCACTCATTCTTAGGTGACCAGCCCATTTCAAACAATTTTTAACAATTAAAGCCTCTATACTAGAGCCACCAGACTCCTCCAGAACACTGATGTTGGTTCGACGATCTTGCCAGTTAATTCTTTTAATTTTTCATAAAAGTCTTTGATGTAGTTTTTTGAGTGCTATAAGATGTTGACGGTATATCGTCTAGGTTTCCGATGCATACATATAGTGTTGGAAGGACAATGGCTCGATACACTTGTATTTTGGTATCAAGCCTTAAATCTTTATCATCAAAAACCGAGATGAAGTTTACTGAAAGCAGCACTTGTGCACCTAATACGATATTGGATTCCGTCATCAATGGTGGCATTGGAAGCGAGGGGGCTACCCATGTATGCGAAGCAATCCACATTTTCTAGTAATTCGCCGCCAAATTGGACATTAGAAGGGTTTTTGTTGTTATTTTGAGGTGAAGGCTGAAATAACACCTCAATTTTTCGAACGTTCATTTTTAGTCCTAGTTTAGAGTATGCATCAGCAAAGGCATTAATCGAGATTTGTAAGTCCTCTTGAGTCAGAGCACAAATGCGTTATCATCTGCATATTGAAATTCAATAAGAGAATCAACATTTGTTTAAGTTCTGGCCTTCAGACGTCTCACGTTAATTCCACCATCTATTCTGTAGTTTATGGATATACCAGGTGGAAGTTGACCATCCATTAGTTGCAATACAGTCACAATAAAGCTTGAAAACAAGGTCAGTGCGGCTATACATTCCTGTTTGACCCAGATTTTACCTTGAATGGATCTGTAGAGCTGCCATTTGCGATTACCATTGCAGTCATATCGTTGTGAAGAAGTTTCATTATTTTGATGAACTTTTCTGGACAACCAGCTTTTGATAAGATTTTCCAGAGAAGTTTACGGCTTACACTATCAAAGGCTTTTGTTAGATCGATGAAAGTTATATATAGAGGTTACTCTTGCTCTCGGCATTTTTCCTGAAGCTGCCTTAGACTGAATATCATGTCGTTTGTGCCACGAGCTGGTCGAAAGCCACATTGTGACTCGGGTAAAACAGACTCAGCAAGAGGTGCTAGTGTCTTTGTTAAGATACGAGCCAAAATTTTTCCAGCTATTGATAGTAGTGTAATACAGCTATAATTTCCACAATCAGTTCCTTCTCCCTTTTTCTTGAAAATGGTTGTAATTAGACCATCACTTAAATCACTTTGTATTTCCTACTGCACCCATATTTTGACAATAAGTTGATGCAATTGTAAATACAGGAGTGGTCCACCTGATTTATAGATTTCGGCAGTTGTCTATACCAGCAGCCTTATTATTTTTCAAAGCAAGGACGGCAGTCTTGATCTCTTAACGAAGTGAAGTGTCTACAGGTTGTTGCGGGATTTGATGTATTGCATTGTCGTCGACGACTGGATGTCTGTTTAACAGATCTTTAAAGTGTTCCTTCCACCGGGCTAAGATTTCTCCATTACTTTTGAGAATTCGAGAACCATCCTTACTTCGCAAAGAAGCTCGGCCTTGTGTGCTGGGACCATAGAGAATTCTAGTTGCACTAAAGAAATTCTTCATGTCGTTTTTATCAATGTATAGTTGTATTTACTTAGATTTGTTCATCCACCACTTATTTTTAATGGCTCTTGTAGATGTTTGTTCTTTGGCTTTTAATTCGGGTCATTGGTATGTGACGCGAGCGCTTTTCTTGTTTGCTCGATTAGATATTTTATATTTTTGTCATTTTCGTCAAACCAGTCTTGATTCTTATAATTCTTCAAACCAATCGACTCCCCGCATACGTCCAAAATGGCAGACTTCATCTTTTGCCAATGTTCTTCAGCACTGGCAGGATTTGGACCAGGTAGGTGTTGAAGAACATATTGTTGTAGCTGAAGCTGCTTAGTCGGACCCCGCAGCAATTCGACGTCGAATTTGAGCCTCTTAGGTGTATTCCGTTTTTTCTTCCTACTAAACGATGGTCTGTCCAGCAGTCCTCGGTGAGTGGAGCAGTTTTTGTAATTAGAACATCTCTCATATTACATGCGCGAACAATTATATAGTTTATAAGATTCCAATGCTTTGATTACGGGTGTTGCCAAGTGGTCTTGCATTTGTTTCTTTGTCTAAAAAGCGTGTTAGTGACAATGAGATTGTATTCGACAACTTTTGAAAGTAAAAGTGTTCCATTCGAGTTTATTTTACCAACACCCTCTTTGACAATGGTTCCTTTCCAAATTTGAGAATCCCTACCAACCCTCGCATTAAAATAACTAAGAAGAATGATTTTATTTTCAATCGGAACGGTGGAAAGCAGTTTGTCAGGGTCATTGTAGAACGAATGGAAATGGAAATTTGGTATCTGTCTGAAGCTGAAGCTATACTATTACTTCTTATGTACAATTGCACTATCTTTTAATAGTCAATTCAGTTTACTATACTAGTTCAGACTAATGTACCATCTTTCAATGTTTAAATCACGGGGGTAGTCTAGTACCTGTTCTGTTGGGGAGGAGGGAGCACAGTGGACTGAAGCCTGGAAATTAGCAAAAATGGACTCTTATCAGGCATCAATGGCTCTGAGTGCTTCAGAAACTAGAAAAAAAAATCCAGTTTACAAAAATAAAGAAAAAAAAAAGTCAAAAGCTCAACTCCATGAAAAATGGTGAACGTTAGATCGGCAATATTTCAATTTCGAGATAACCTTAACTCAATGGTTTCGCGGAAACTGTATTTTGCCAATAATCTGTCAAAGGCTATGAAAATGACAAAATTATGTCCATTAAACTTAATTTTTTTATATTAAATCATAAATGTACCAAGTTCACTGAATCTAATCAAATACTAGGGTGTACAGCCTTCTAGTGCCAAAAATTTTAGGTTTTCGGTCAAATTTTTTGCCGATTTTTTATTATTTACCTATACAATCAATGTTTTTTTCCACACAAAACTTGCTGCATAACTGTAAAAATTTCAAAATGTCACAAGCCAGATTTACTCCAGTGTATATTCTTGGAAAATATAGGTCCCAGTGCCTTAGAAAATGCATATATTGTGAAATCTGACTTGCAGCAATTAGAAAAAATGAATTTCACACAAAAGTCAATTTTCGAAAATCTATTGCAAGCCGTTTCCGGGGCGTCTATTTCCACTTTAACATTTTCTTGAATAATTTGAGTTTGAATCAAGTTCTACGGCTAAAATTTCACAATGGGAAGTTTTTTGACCTGGGAAATCCAAAAATGCAATCAGATTTACCCCTAAATCAACCCTTTTCATGTTATGAACAAAATCCTTTTTTTTTTGCCATCATTTTACCCATTCTTGCAACAGACTATGCATTGTATCATAGTTCATTTTTTCATGCATTGCCTCGCAGTCTGACAATTTGGAAGACGTGATTAACCGATTGTGGTTGGGCTCTGATCCTAAAGTGAAAAACATCCGGCTCCAAGCTCAACCATACTGCAAACATTGCAGTTAGTATGGACATTCAACTCGGTACTGTCGAAAAGCCCACCCCATGTTTGGGCCTCTGAGTAATGACGATGCACTGTTCAAGAAATTGTGTTGTTAGGAATTTAATGCATTGTTTTAGCTCTTTCATTTGTTCTTAAAATTCTTTTTTGGGTTATGTAGTAGTAAGGCCTACACACATTAGAAAGTAAGAATCGATTTTCACTGACTATACAGTTCATCTTTTTTTTCTTCTTTTCAATTCATTAATAAAAAAAAAATGGTTGTTCTTGTGTATAAATGTCTTATCCTTGTGTGAGCCATACTAAGTTTGCATAGTATCACTTCTTTCTTTAATGTGAGATGTGTATAATTCAGACCACTTAACAGTATCCTGTCTTTGGTCAGTTAATAGTCTTGTGTTTTCCAGTCTATTGGTTGATGTTCATATAGTTTGTTGTTTGGGAGCACATGCCATATTTTGTATTATTCGACTAACATTCTTATCTTGGTTATTATTGCCACAATGTTTTGTCCATGCGACCTTATTCAAGTTCATCTGTTTGAACTTGGGGATTTCTATGTTGAATCCGCGAACCTGTACAGAATTTCAAACTGGACCCTTTTGTTAATCCACTCGAATAGATTATTCTCATTCTGTCAACCAGGATTAGATAGAAATGTTATGCTTCAATCCTTTTTATAGGAAACAATAACTAAGAATATACCGATCATGGCTGACAGAATGAGAATAATTTAACTCCTAGATTAAATAAAGGATTCCGTTTGAAATAACAAAGGTTCCCAAGTTTGAAAATATGCACTTAAAGAGATTACATCAGCCGAAATGTTGTGAATATAACAACCAAGATGAGAATAGTAGTCCAAATAATCAAAATCAAAATTATCGATCTTCATCTAAAAAAATTTAAAACATAATGCCATATTGTTTGCCATTTTCTTTTAATCTACTAGCAAAAATATGCTCCCTCCGGTTGCATATTTTTGCTAGGCTGGTAGGATTATATAATTACGAAAGGACTGCATATAATACGTAGTTAAAGCAAATTAAATTGTTTTGGACTATTAATATAATTTTCAACGCTATTGAAAATATTTCACCCATTCATTTATTTATTTATTTATTTTCGCTTGTATTTGAATTCATGTTTTGAAACATGACATAAATCAAATCTATGACGTCACGCCGAAGTTATAATTATTTTGCTATGGTAATGTTTTAAGCTCTATATAAGAAAATCCAAATAGGTCAGTTGGTACAAGCTCAGACTGAACATCTCAAGGTTTCAATTTCTGGTCATAGCATCTGCTTTATTTGTTGCAAATTTATTATATATTCTTAATGCAATATTCTCCATTTCTAAAAGTAGTTAAGATCTGATATTTCGAAATGAGACAAATGCCGCAATGTATTTATTACATTAAAAAAAATAGTGACTGACGGACGGACGGATAAAATCTCTATTTATATAAAATTATACTGTGTAGTCTGTATATGGAGTTTTTCTTTTTAACATAGTTCACCCCAAACAAGGCAAGTTGCCACTGTAGACTTAAGGGGTTACTGAGAATTAGGGTGAAAGTTTAGGCGATCATCCTAAATTAGGAGCTGTGCAGGTAGATGCTTGTTCATGTTAGTTTTAAATTTCTGCATGTCGGTACAGTCGGGGAAACAGGGAGTGAGTTCCAAAGGCCGGCAGCACGAGGAAAGAAGCTACTGGAGTAGAAGGCTCTCCGGTATCTGGGGACATCCACAGCGAATGAATGGGATTTAGCCGATTGTCAGTTGGTCGAGTGTATTTACACTGAGGTGGCACCAGAGCAGCAAGTTCATCGGAGCACATTCCATTGAAATACTTGTAAAACAAGCACAAGGATGCAACATTGCGGCGATGGGACAAGGGCTGGAGCTTGGTGGATAGTGAGGGACCTATTAGATAAGCGACTCTTTTTTGGACCATGTCTAAGCAGGAGAGACTTGTGGATGGTGCACCAGCCCAGATGTGACAAGAATACTCCATGTATGAGCGAATGGTGGCTTTGTAGAGATATAGGATACTGTCAGGTGTGAGAGGTTTTCTAGCACGGTAGAGGGAGCACACTTTCTATA
>OY744516.1:133015052-133202552 GCA_963556195.1 Sepiola atlantica | reverse complement strand
GCAAACGAATGCACTTTGAACATCTAGACAAATGGTCCAAGCATAAACCAGAACCAGTACTGGAAAATTTAAGACATAGAATCCTATAGGAATTGGAAATACAAATGGACAAACTCATACAAGCAAGAAGACTGGACGTGATAATAGTTAAGGAAAAAACATGTCAAATACATTTTGCCATCCCAGCAGTTCAGAGTGAAGATCAAGGAGGCAGAAAAATTAAGCAAATACATGGAACATGAAGATCACTGTGATACCAATAATAGTAGGAGCAGTAGGAATAGTATAAAAAAAAAAACTGGAAAAAGGACGAGGAGAAATTGAAACTATACAAGACCATACAAAGCATGGCATTGCTGATAAAAATAGCTGAAATGAGAAAAAGCTTTGAATGCGGAAACCAGCTCACATAACCAGATAACGCCAACCCATCACAGATAAACTGAAATAGAATAGCACTGCGTAAACATAACTAGGAACATTACATGAAACCAAGGGAACTGAAACAACCAGAGTAGATAAGAAAAATAACATCAGCTGACACCCACCTCCAAAAAAAATGCTCGATGGCACCAGCATCAGTTGGTGCCACAGAATGATAATGAAAGGGAAGAGTGAGAGTGGCATCTAGAGCACCACTGGAAGGACACAGAGAGTACTGGAATCCTGATTGCCACTCAGGTTCTAGAGAAGAAAAAAAAACAACCGGTATCTGTGAGAAATCCATGGTAAATGGGCTGTTGCAAGAACAGTGATTTGCAATGGTTACCGAAAGAAGTGGTGAGTGTTGTAAATGTGGGGAGATGTGTTGTTACTCAAACTTCAGAAGCATCATATGTTGTTTTCAGTGAGTGATCATGTGAGAGTAACAAAATAATAATAATACCATGACTGGAAGGGAACAGAGTACTAGAATTTTGAGAATTCCAGAGAGAATCACCAGCCATTATCAGTGATAAATTATTTGTAAACAGCTGGTGTGAGAACATTATATAAGTTACAATAACAATAGAATGAAATGGGGAATGCTGAAAATCTGGGAAAACTTGCTGTCACTCATATTCCAAGGAAAGCCACAGGCTTTTATCAGCGAGAAATTACTGATAACAACTTGTGTGAGAACCGAATAATAAATAACTAATCCTGCTCGTAAGTTTCCAAATGAAAAATAAAATTTTAAGAGTTAGATAAAATATAAAGAGAAAAAAAAAAGATTGTCAATTATTACACCCAATTCGAATTGGGTCAGTGAACAAAACAATACAAACAAATTGATTGTAAGTCCTCACCCCCACACGAAAAAAGTGGCAACACCTGTTTCTTCATTGCAAAATACTCTTAATTTACAACTAACAAGGATCAATAGCAAAAAAAAAAATCATTATAAAAGGTATCTACACCCCCATTTTAATTGATTCAACTGTATAAATTAACGGGTATGGCCAGCTCAAACGCATGGAATAAGGGGTGTTGGAGTATACTCTTTCACCCCTCTCCACCGGTTTCTTATAATATCCCTACAAAATCTCCAGACCAACCATTATTGAACTTAAATTTATGCGCCAGATGCTAGAAAATCCTCCCCTGTAAAAAGGAAAACTGCTTTCTTCACCAATCATGTCACCATGAAAAAAAAAGTATCTTATTTTTGGTGTGGAAGAAGAAAAAGAAAAAAAAATTCTAAAAACAAAAAAGGAAATTTTTAATTATTTATTTTAAAATTAATGAGAAAATGATAAAAACAAATGCGAAAGATCCCAAATTATGTGTATTTTAATAAATTATTGAATTTTTATGAAAATGTTCTAATTTCTAAAATTACAAAAATTTTGAAAAGTATGTTCATCACAAAGCAACCAACCGTCGAAATA
This sequence comes from Sepiola atlantica, assembly GCA_963556195.1. Lineage (NCBI taxonomy): Eukaryota > Metazoa > Mollusca > Cephalopoda > Sepiida > Sepiolidae > Sepiola > Sepiola atlantica. The sequence continues at coordinate 133,200,681 of OY744516.1, read as the reverse complement.
ATGACCGTTTTTTGTGATGTAGTCAAATACAGAGGTTAATCACATGACTGAAAAACGTTATCATGTATTAAGTAAAAAATTTTATTCAAATAATTTTTTTTTTTAAATACATAGACCTGTGGTGTAATGGATAAAGGTGTTGATTAACAATCAGTTCAGAATTAATTATCTTCTGAGGGTTGAAAGTTCAATCTTTACTACAGTCTATAATAACTAAAACAAACATCATAATTAATCAATACTTCTACACGTTCACAAAGCTGACAAAACAAGAACAATCTACCCCAGTGGATTGAATAAAAGATTCAATTCAAAATTCTATATAGGTTCCAGAATTCAAAAAAATTCCCCTGAATATCGAAAATTACTAAAGAAAAAAAAAGGGGGGGGGGGATGATTTCTGTTGATGGAAACAAAATGCTCGCCACTGGAACTTTGTTACATGGTATACTTTTCTCTGTTGACACTATTCAAACGCAACCACATGTTTGCTACGTAGTAGACTTTTTCCGACATTATTGTATTCAATGCATCTGTCACTGGACCTTAATCGTGTAGTGGACTTTTCTCCAACAACACCGCTTTCAATACTGATCTTTATCTACTTGTACTTGAAACAGCATTCACCAAGAGTGGGTCAAGCCGGCTCCACCCATCCTTGCCACTGCATTCCTCATGAAAGCTGACCAATTTGAAACCAACAATTGGGTGATCTCTAGCCACTTGCTGTTCCAACGGCGAACTCTGTAGACCCAAGGGAGGGAGGGGGGGGGGTGAAGATAGGTACGTATATAGATGAGTTGTCGAAGGGAGTGAATTTTGCAGAAGAAACAAACTGCTTGTTTAAGAGGAAGTGCTGCCATCAGACAACACGGAGAATGTGACACAGACAGTGGTGATCGAAAGTTTCTAATCACCTAACGTCTTCCACTCTCATTGGCCATGACTCACTGCCATAAATGAGGAACGTTCACACCGGTGCTTGGTAGATCTTTACTTTGGTGCTGTGCCTTATCTCAGATCTTGACCAGAACCAGGAATTGAATCGGCAGAAGACATGACGTGCAAGGTCAATTCGCGCTCTGATGTCAGCTCAATCTTGACCCGTGGCTGTGATGATGACGCAAAAATATTTGAAACTTTCAACCTCTTCAAGAATATCACCATCGAGAACAATGGATGCTTTGTCTGTTGGAGCGAAGCTGGCAGCAAGTATTTTTGTCATCAAAGCATTTATTTTTATCCCAATTTTCGATGCAACATGCTGAAGCTCATTAATAGCAGACTGGACATCAGCAAATATTTCAAAGTGTAGCGCGATATCATCTGCGTAATCTAAGTCCTTGACAGCAAAGTTGGATTCAACAGTGACACCAGGAAACTCTTTTGAGGCATTCGAAGTGACCCAGTCAATGGCATAATTGAAAAGTGCCGAACGCCAGACCACATTTCAAAGGGTTCCGAAACCTCACCAAACATGCGTATGCGAGATTGTGTTGAGCAGTAGTATGCTTTAAGAAGACTGAGAAGTTTAGGCAGAATACCATCTGCTTGCATCAGCTTCCAGATGGTGCCACAGTCGCCAGAGTCGAATGCAGGAGCGAAATCAATGAAACAGATGATTGTCTTTTGCTTAAAGCACCAGCAATGTTCGAGGATTCGTCTTAGAATGAAGATTTGATTGGTGCATTCACAGCCCGGATGAAGAGCACATTGGTTTTGCCTTGTTCTGGAGTCGCGTTTTGATTAGAATCGTCTTAGAAGAATCGATTGAATATTTTAGCAGACATGTGGATCACGCTGATATCACGGTAGTTGCTGCAGCAACGCGTCTCACCTTTCTTAAAGAATGGTACCAGTGTTGCATCACTCCCAACCTTAAGGTAGTTTTTCAGTCTCCCAGACCTGATTGATAATATGATGGATGGCAGGCCCTAGTATATTTGCGGTGTGTTTGAGGATCTCAGCAAAGATGTTATCTCCACCTGCAGGTTTTTATTTTTTTTTTAACTTTTGATAACAGCAACAATTTCTTCAGGGAGTTGTTTGGCAGTCATAAGGAGTTGGATCGGTGTTATTCATAGGAGCAGTTGATGGATGCTGTTGGTCGTGGTTTAGCAGATTGGTGAAGTGATCTCTCCAGGGGCAGATGAGGAGTTCATGGAGATTGATTCGTCATTCTGGTTCAAAATGGTTTGGTTACCACCCCAGCATATCTTTGTGCTCGAACCGAAGGAGGCTATAAAGTTTACAAGAGTCCCTAACAGCTGAAGCACGTTTCATGTCTTCTGCCACTTTCCGCCAGAATGTTTCAATCAGTACGAGCAGAACGGGTAGCTTCACAGCGCAGTTGTTACATTTGTTGCAATGGGATGAAGATGCAGTTTTACCTGTCCCAATACATGATCAGAACCAAATTAGCTACCAGTTTCTGCACTTCGGAAGTGGTCGATTTGTTTAGCTGTGACAACGTCACTGGAGTGCCAAGTAAGTAGGTGTCGCGTGCTAGATACGGTCATTTGGTTTGCTGCAGCAAAGTTGACAAGTCTTTCCCCATTAATACATTGGTCTACAATCACAAATCATTAGAGAATATGACTGTTGCTGATGTCGCCTATGCAGGTATTCCAATCACCTGCAATAATTAAATCACTCAAGAATACGCAGTTAACGGTAGCCTGAAAGTTGTAGAAAAGGTCTTTATCTTGATCGTCAGCATTAAGGGTGGGAGCATAGACAGCAATGACACCGACATTGAGTACCAAACCTTTCAAACGAATACGGGCCAAACAGATGGAGATTGGTTCCCAGGCAAGGAGCAATGCATTGGTATGATCACTAAGAGTGAAGGCAACTCTATGTAGGTGATATTAGGCATTCTGTTGAAGAAATGATTTTACGACAGCCTGTACCAGGAAGTCAGACTTCTGAGAGACAGGCTATGTTGATGTTGTACTTAAAGAGAGAGTACATTGTTAGCACTTGGGTTTCTTGCTGCATCAAGATCCTGACATTCCAATAGGCAAAACAATAGTCTTTTTATGTTACATGATAATACCAGTTTGCTGATTTGACACTCATATCATTGGGGTAGCAAGCGCGTTGTTCTTTTTGTTTGCTAGATCAGATGTTTCTTGGTTTTCATCAGAGCCCCAATTAGTTGGGTTGCGGTCCTAATACCGCTGGGTGTCAGACCAATCTGTTTTGGGTGGCCCTGTCAGGAACTTAAGTTCTCGACAGCATAGGTCTGACACTACCCATTCATTCCCCACCACCACGGTGAGGAGGAGTTGGATCTTAGAGAGTTTTCATATATGTTATGGCAGTCGAACGTTCTATATATATATATATATGTATATATGAAGGAATAGATTAGCTGCCCTGTTCCTTTAAAAGAGCAAAATTTAAAGATATCTTGTATGCTGTTTTTCTTTTCAAAATCGTCAAAAAATTAACGTCTTTTATTGGTTGTTGAAAAGGCCAGGAATAATTTAGCTTTCTTCCTTTAATGACAAGCAAAATATTTATCTTTCAATGATCTTAATGCTAAAATGCACTGTCAACTTCCATTAAGTCAGTGGATATGAATAGCAAGAAACCCTGGTCACACATGGTCGTTCCAGAGTGTACTTATTCTTTCTCACATAGAGGTTCTCCACGCTAGACAAAGACGGACTCTTTTATGGCAGTGATAAGGTAAGTCAAGACTATTTCCACCACTCAATCCAAGTTCTGGCTCATCATGTCTGCCAGTTATGTCAGCTCAAACATTGTGAAAATAACCAAGATGATAATAGTAGTCTGAATAATACAAATGCATACATAGTTGTTCATGATCAAAATGCAAAGATTCTAAGGGTTTATGGGTATTTAAATATACACACTAAAAACTGAACTAAAAAAAAAATAAACACAGAAAGAAACTAGTTTCATACTGGCATGATTGCAAAGATGCGCCTTACAACCAAATGCAAATTCTCAAAACATTCATAAAATGTTGTCTGTTGGAATTGAGTAAACATGAACAAGGTTAAGCCGAACCTCTTAAATTTAACAGTGCTCGTCAATTTCAATGGACACTGAAAGAGATGACTTGAGGGCACAGTGACCACAATGTAACATTAAACCAGAAAGATATTGATACAATTATAAATAATTGGAGCCATAAAATATTTATGAGGTTTCTGCATAAATTTTTATTTATATATATATATATATTTAAATCAATAGATTTATAGATATTCTTATTATAATGGAGATTTTGTGTATGGTTTTAAAACATGGTGTTAAATAACACTATTCATTCAATTGAATAAATTTAGCAAAAAATATACAAGCATGCTTTAATTGCCATGTCGGAAAAAGGGGGCAGAAATTTAACAGAAGATACAGTGGGCAAGCAACTGTCCAATTTTGCCTTGAATTGCTGCATCATCACTGTATTTACTACATCTCCTGGAAGTTCATTCCAAGGTCCAGAGATCCGATCAAAAAAGCGGCCTTCCTCCGGTTCAATTGAAATTGACGATGAAACAGTTTCTAATAATGCCTGCACAGACCTTTCTGATATAGGAGTGAAGAGTAGGTCTTGCGGGAGATCATAATGGACATTGAGGAGATTGAAGGCCAAAATGAGATCACCACATAAATGTTGGCACTCAAGGAAGAAATGGTTAAGCTTCTCAAGTCGTCTTTCATAAGACAGATCCCATAGTCTCTGCACCATCCAAGTAGCCAGTCATTGAACTCTCTCCGGGTAGCGAATATTACATTTAAAAACATACCCCCCTACTATAATGGAGATTTTGTGTATCTTTACATGGATCCATGATCTCAAGAAAGATTAAGAATTGTTATAGAAAGTGGCCAAATCGATATACATATTAAAACATGTCACATAGCCAAACATGGTCATTCATTCTTTCACTTAATTGCATTAAAAAAGGTCAAACACCAACTGTTTTTTCATCAATAGTCAGTGAAACAATTGCTTAAAGATCGAAGGTCAGCAGAGAGGAATAGGTTAAAACATGTATACCAGCATCATGCGACTACTTTCGAGAGCACTGATACATGTGTCCCATCTTACCCGGGTGACTAAAATCCGACACAAAATAACTGGCTAGTAAATTAAAGAAGAATATCAGCTGTAAACTATTTTGTATAAAAGTTTTTAAATTTCTAAAGGAACAGAGAATGAACGAGACTGGTGGACAGTTAGAGGCACACAGAGAGTGGGGAGTAGGGGAGAGGGGGGATAGAGGGTAGAGAGGGGGATGGAGAGAGGAGAAGAGGGAAAGAGAGGGAAAGAGAGGGGGAGAGAGGGAAAGAGAGGGAAAGAGAGGGAAAGAGAGGGAAAGAGAGGGAAAGAGAGGGAAAGAGAGGGAAAGAGAGGGAAAGAGAGGGAAAGAGAGAGAAAGAGAGGGAAAGAGAGAGAAAAAGAGAGAGGGAGAGAGGAAAAGAGAGGGGGAGAGAGGAAAAGAGAGGGGGAGAGAGGGAAAGAGAGGGGGAGAGAGGGAAAGAGAGGGGGAGAGAGGGAAAGAGAGGGGGAGAGAGGGAAAGAGAGGGGGAGAGAGGGAAAGAGAGGGGGAGAGAGGGAAAAGGAGGGGGAGAGAGGGAAAAGGAGGGGGAGAGAGGGAAATAGAGGGGGAGAGAGGGAAATAGAGGGGGAGAGAGGGAAAGAGAGGGGGAGAGGGAAAGAGAGGGGGAGAGGGAAAGAGAGGGGGAGAGGGAAAGAGAGGGGGAGAGGGAAAGAGAGGGGGAGAGGGAAAGAGAGGGGGAGAGGGAAAGAGAGGGGGAGAGGGAAAGAGAGGGGGAGAGGGAAAGAGAGGGGGAGAGGGGAAGAGAGGGGGAGAGAGGGGGAGAAGGGAAGAGAGGGGGAGAAGGAAAGAGAGGGGGAGAAGGAAAGAGAGGGGGAGAGGGAAAGGGAGGTGGAGAGGGAGAGAGAAAGGGAGGTGGAGAGGGAGAGGGAAAGGGAGGTGGAGAGGGAGAGGGAAAGGGAGGTGGAGAGGGAGAGGGAAAGGGAGGTGGAGAGGGAGAGGGAAAGGGAGGTGGAGAGGGAGAGGGAAAGGGAGGTGGAGAGGGAGAGGGAAAGGGAGGTGCAGAGGGAGAGGGAAAGGGAAGTGCAGAGGGAGAGGGAAAGGGAGGTGCAGAGGGAGAGGGAGGGAGGTGGAGAGGGAGGGAGGTGGAGAGGGAGGGAGGTGGAGAGGGAAAGGGAGGGAGGTGGAGAGGGAAAGGGAGGGAGGTGGAGAGGGAAAGGGAGGGAGGTGGAAAGAGAGGGGGAGAGGGAAAGAGAGGGGGAGAGGGAAAGAGAGGGGGAGAGGGAAAGAGAGGGAAAGAGAGAGGGAGAGGGAAAGAGAGAGGGAGAGGGAAAGAGAGAGGGAGAGGGAAAGAGAGAGGGAGAGGGAAAGAGAGAGGGAGAGGGAAAGAGAGAGGGAGAGGGAAAGAGAGAGGGAGAGGGAAAGAGAGAGGGAGAGAGAAAGAGAGAGGGAGAGGGAAAGAGAGAGGGAGAGGGAAAGAGAGAGGGAGAGGGAAAGAGAGAGGGAGAGGGAAAGAGAGAGGGAGAGGGAAAGAGAGAGGGAGAGGGAAATAGAGAGGGAGAGGGAAATAGAGAGGGAGAGGGAAAGAGAGAGGGAGAGGGAAAGAGAGAGGGAGAGGGAAAGAGAAAGAGAGAGGGAGAGGGAAAGAGAAAGAGAGAGGGAGAGGGAAAGAGAGAGGGAGAGGGAAAGAGGGAAAGGGAGAGGGAAAGGGAGAGGGAAAGAGGGAAAGGGAAAGGGAAAGGGAAAGGGAGATGGAAAGGGAGATGGAAAGAGGGGGAGAGGGAAAGGGAGGGGGAGAGGGAAAGGGAGGGGGAGAGGGAAAGGGAGGGGGAGAGGGAAAGGGAGGGGGAGAGGGAAAGGGAGAGGGAGAGGGAAAGGGAGAGGGAAAAGGAGGGGGAGAGGGAGGTGGAGAGGGAAAGGGAGGTGGAGAGGGAAAGGGAGGTGGAGAGGGAAAGGGAGGTGGAGAGGGAAAGGGAGGTGGAGAGGGCAAGGGAGGTGGAGAGGGAAAGGGAGGTGGAGAGGGAGAGGGAGGGCGAGGGGGAGAGAGGAAGGAGAGAGAAAAAGCGTAAAGAGGGAGAGAGAGAAAAAGCGTAAAGAGGGAGAGAGAGAGAAAAAGCGTAAAGAGGGAGAGAGAGAAAAAGCGTAAAGAGGGAGAGAGAGAAAAAGCGTAAAGAGGGAGAGAGAGAAAAAGCGTAAAGAGGGAGAGAGAGAAAAAGCGTAAAGAGGGAGAGAGAGAAAAAGCGTAAAGAGGGAGAGAGAGAAAAAGCGTAAAGAGGGAGAGAGAGAAAAAGCGTAAAGAGGGAGAGAGAGAAAAAGCGTAAAGAGGGAGAGAGAGAAAAAGCGTAAAGAGGGAGAGAGAGAAAAAGCGTAAAGAGGGACAGAGAGAAAAAGCGTAAAGAGGGAGAGAGAGAAAAAGCGTAAAGAGGGAGAGAGAGAAAAAGCGTAAAGAGGGAGAGAGAGAAAAAGCGTAAAGAGGGAGAGAGAGAAAAAGCGTAAAGAGGGAGAGAGAGAAAAAGCGTAAAGAGGGACAGAGAGAAAAAGCGTAAAGAGGGACAGAGAGAAAAAGCGTAAAGAGGGACAGAGAGAAAAAGCGTAAAGAGGGACAGAGAGAAAAAGCGTAAAGAGGGAGAGAGAGAAAAAGCGTAAAGAGGGAGAGAGAGAAAAAGCGTAAAGAGGGAGAGAGAGAAAAAGCGTAAAGAGGGAGAGAGAGAAAAAGCGTAAAGAGGGAGAGAGAGAAAAAGCGTAAAGAGGGAGAGAGAGAAAAAGCGTAAAGAGGGAGAGAGAGAAAAAGCGTAAAGAGGGAGAGAGAGAAAAAGCGTAAAGAGGGAGAGAGAGAAAAAGCGTAAAGAGGGAGAGAGAGAAAAAGCGTAAAGAGGGAGAGAGAGAAAAAGCGTAAAGAGGGAGAGAGAGAAAAAGCGTAAAGAGGGAGAGAGAGAAAAAGCGTAAAGAGGGAGAGAGAGAAAAAGCGTAAAGAGGGAGAGAGAGAAAAAGCGTAAAGAGGGACAGAGAGAAAAAGCGTAAAGAGGGACAGAGAGAAAAAGCGTAAAGAGGGACAGAGAGAAAAAGCGTAAAGAGGGACAGAGAGAAAAAGCGTAAAGAGGGACAGAGAGAAAAAGCGTAAAGAGGGACAGAGAGAAAAAGCGTAAAGAGGGACAGAGAGAAAAAGCGTAAAGAGGGACAGAGAGAAAAAGCGTAAAGAGGGACAGAGAGAAAAAGCGTAAAGAGGGAGAGAGAGAAAAAGCGTAAAGAGGGAGAGAGAGAAAAAGCGTAAAGAGGGAGAGAGAGAAAAAGCGTAAAGAGGGAGAGAGAGAAAAAGCGTAAAGAGGGAGAGAGAGAAAAGGCGTAAAGAGGGAGAGAGAGAAAAGGCGTAAAGAGGGAGAGAGAGAAAAAGCGTAAAGAGGGAGAGAGAGAAAAAGCGTAAAGAGGGAGAGAGAGAAAAAGCGTAAAGAGGGACAGAGAGAAAAAGCGTAAAGAGGGAGAGAGAGAAAAAGCGTAAAGAGGGACAGAGAGAAAAAGCGTAAAGAGGGACAGAGAGAAAAAGCGTAAAGAGGGACAGAGAGAAAAAGCGTAAAGAGGGACAGAGAGAAAAAGCGTAAAGAGGGACAGAGAGAAAAAGCGTAAAGAGGGACAGAGAGAAAAAGCGTAAAGAGGGACAGAGAGAAAAAGCGTAAAGAGGGACAGAGAGAAAAAGCGTAAAGAGGGAGAGAGAAAAAGCTTAAAGAGGGAGAGAGAAAAAGCTTAAAGAGTGAGAGAGGTTAGAAAAAAAAAAAAGTTGCACTTTTTATAAAAACTTTTTTACTTTGTAATCCACGCTCCCGGGCAATGCCAGGTAGCCCTGCTCGTTATAAGCATTTGTTTAATGTCTATTCTTTTGAATAGTTCAATAGCTTAGCAGATTCTGAAGAGCCATCCAGAGATATGCCAAGTACTCAATCCGCACATCACACCGAACACTAAACAAAATATAGACAATCATTATTTTCTTATCACTCTCATGAAACTTGCATGTCTACACAAGACGTGTAAAACAGCTTGACAGTTTCCATCAATGAGACATGCGATCCAGTACGGGGATCTGGTTGCAGGACAAAACAAGATAAGTAGACGTTGAGACACTGATTGTTATGTCACAGCTCCGATCTGGCCAGATAATGAATTTTTAGCAAACTAAAACAGAACCCTAGCGACAGAGGGTGACAAAGCAAGAGAAGAAGGATATGCAGAAGGAGAATCTTCAGTCGTGTGACATCTCTTGATGAACTTATGGACACATGATAAATCTGAACAGAATGGTGCGCTATGACAAAGATAGCATCCACAAATTTAGAGAAGTATTTCGACAAAAAAGCTAGAGAATGCCATCACAGACAGTTTATCCCATGATGTCAAACGCTGACCGGAGTCTTTTACATCCCTACAAATCTTGTCTTTGACCATTTATTCCATTTCATCATCAACAGCGTAACATCAGTTTTATATGCTGGCATCTGTTCGGCAACTTTTAGAAATTTACTTCCAAGCTAACCCATCTCTGGCCAGGTCTTTATCCCTCTTTCTCTCAAATCCATCCTTTTTATTTCCTCCCATGTTTTCCTTGGCCTTTTCCTGCTACTTCAACTAATCCAACCATTTTCATCCATTGTTTCAATATGATTAAACCAACAAAGTCTCCTGTTTTGCACACACTTCCCTATATTGTTCAGATTTACTATTCCTCTCAGGTCATCAGATTTAAGCATGTATTTAAGACTCACATTACACATCCATCGTATGATTCTCATTATTTTCCAACATGCTACACATATCCCCAACCCTTAGTAGCCAGATTTCAGTTCCATACATTGTCATACCGTGCATACTGCCCGATAGACTTCTCTTCGTCGACAACAGTAATATACTGCTGGTTAGTAATGGTAGTGGCTCCCTGGACTTACTCCATTCCTAATTCTTGCTACCACATCAGCACCTCTGAGCTTCAATGTGCTTCAGACATAATGAAACATATACACAGATTTGTCTTCCTCAAGATTGAAATGGGGTGACGAATATTAGTTAAATTCTTCATAGTATATAATTTTAGATAAGGAGATAACTTGATGTTGGTTAAGTTTTCTTCTTTTTTTTTTTAATTATCACTTACCCTATATCAAGGATTGTTGATCGCTCGTTGGGTTTTACAACATATCAATTTATGCTGAAATCACATTTTGTATAGAAATGTTTTGTAGATTAATTTGTTTGGTAGGCGTATATTTTGTTCATTTGGTACGCTGTAAATAGGTTTCCCAAACCATTTTTCAGTTGAAGATCAGTTTTACATACTGGCATGTTTTGCACAACTTTTAGAAATTGAGTTCCAAACTAACCTATGTCTATCCAGGTCTTTATTTATTTCTCTTAAGTCCATTCTTATCATTTCCACACGTTTTCATTGGCCTTCCCCTGTCAACTGAACCAGCTATCTTAATTGTTCTACATCTACTAATCCAAGAAATCATTTATTCTTTCAAAATGGCCATACTATCGAAGTCTCCGTTTCTGCACTCGTCTCCCTATACTGTTCAGATTTCATCTTCCTCTAATGTCATCAGATCTAAGTGTCTTTAAGACTCACATTACAAATCCATCATGTCATTCGCACATCATTTCTCTCCGTGCAACGCATATCCTCAACCACCACTAGGCAGGTTTCACTTCCATACATCACACTGCATACACATGCCTGATAAACTTTTCCCTTGGTCAACACATTGCTGGTTAGTAATGGCAGAAGTTTCCTGAACCGACACGATTTACTCCTAACTCTTGCAATCACTAATTTTTTTGTAAATTTCTATGTGGGCATATAGATATTTGCAAAACAAACAATGGTACCAAATTTATTTTGGTAGTTCAATTAGCCAACGAATTATGACTATTCAAAGATTTTAGAAATGAGAACATTTGCAATCTTGTGTGCTTTTTATACAGAAGCCAATTTTCATAGTATATAACTTAAAATGCAGGCTTCAAACAAGTGAAAAATCCTTACAAATCTAACGTCATCTTGTGGTAAATGAAAATTAATCATAATGGAAGCAATAATTATTCGTTAAAACCAGTCTAAACATTGGGCAAAATCCCATTACCCACCCCAAATGACACCGAAGCACAACTTTCACTGTTCATATACGTTTTATTTCAACAGCTAACGCATTGAATCTTTTTACTATGATTCATAGCATTTTGGAGATCAGACTAGATTTTTTAAAGTTTAATCCATAGGTTGAAACTTGATTACAACTTCAAGGACAAATTGCAACTCCTTAAAGCTTCTAAATTGGGAGAATTCACACTGTTTGAGGTTTTGTAGTATACACGAAATAGAATTTGTGCCCCTAGTTTTGTTTGTTTTTTTTGTATGAGGATTTAAAATTAGTTGACATGGACATCCAAGAAAAGGATGTTACTGCTAATATTGAGTTCATTTGTGAAATCAAAGACATCATTTTGTTTGAAACTTTCAGTTAGTTCTTTATTCTCATTTTTGGCCAATATAAAATGTCATGAATATATCTAACACTAGTTGAAGTACCCGTTCTAGAATGTGTTCATAATACAGAGATATCCTTGGACCCTTTCATAAGTTCAAAGAGGACGAACTGTAATAATAGATGCAGGTGTGTCAGCTTAAATGCTATTTAAGCCCAACTTTCAAAAGATAACTTTATATGTTAGAAGATAATATATATAAAAACAACTGACTCAATGGGTCTTGAATGGTCTAGTTATTTCTAATCCTGAGATTATCTTGCTTTTATCTTTGTATCTCTGCTTACCCCACCATTGTTTTCAGTCGCTTGCCTGGGCTTGAGGTATGACCCGTTAGTGAAACCAAAGTTGCAGAAGTTCTATCAACTCAACATCATGTAGGTATCACAAGGATCAACTGCCATTGCAGACCTTTACTTTCATGAGAGCTTACAGGTTTCAGCTTTACAGTTTGTTGTTTGGTTGTAATAATCTCTAGATGCAAGTGCGGAGAGATAGGGTTTGTATGACAAATTTCCACATAAGGTTAAAAATTAGGTAGAGTGGAATTTTCCAATTAGAATTCAAGTAAGGCTACGTGTCCCGGCAGCAAAATTATAGTCAGGAAGGCACCAGTCTTACGTGACGAATGAACAGGGAAGATCTTTCTCTTGCCACTCAATCACTAGAGAGAGCAGTTGGGTTTGGATAGTTGCTTCCTCCTCCACTATAGGGGAAGAGGCGGGTTGTGTTATGTGTATACATCTATACTATGAAGAAAAAATAGAACCCTAAAGAGATTGTTCAAACCAAAGGAATTTGTGCTGTTTCTTTTTTAATAATGTTTACAAGAGATGTTAGTTAAAAGAATAATGTGTCTGTATCGACAGAAGAGAAGATGGAAACTTTGGTGGCCACCTCACCACTGACTACAGAAATTCGACCAGCTGATTCTGCTGACAAAATGAACACCCCAGCTATGCTACGGAACACCAAAATACTTACAATCAAAAACATTGACTGCTATGGTGAAAACTGCATAAAAATAGAGCATGACTGAAGTTGCAGACTTAGAAAAAGTTTCCATTTTGTGCAGTTAAGCTCCCATTAGAGAGTTTTAAAATTATCAAAATTTGCTCAAACTGTTCATTATCTATTTAGATTTTGTTAAAATCAGAGGTAACAATTTTCAGTAAGGTTTCATTCTCCCTCAAGACACCTGATAAGGAGAAAAAAGGTCACTATGATCTTAGGACATTCTGCATAATTAGGAGAATCATTCTAAACAAAGTTTACATTCCGATGTAACTCACAGCATTCACTCAGAGTGGGTTCAGTCAGCTCCAAATGAGTTCACTGCATCTCGCGTCAAGGCGGTCCACCCCAGCAGAGTCATGGGCATAACCAGCAATTCCTGCTTCCAGCATCGAACATTAAAAACGTTCAGGGGTGTGGGGGGAGTACAGCTCCATGTCTGTTCTCACTGTTCTCATCCAAGTCTTAAATTGGCTGCTCCTGTGCTTCTTCCAGCCAGCGGGTGTGATTGGGGCTACCAACTTGCAGATAAATTCTTCGTCAGGATTTCAAAGAATGTGACCAAATCAGTGAAGTATCCTTTTAAGAAGAATATTTGTGGTGGTGACGATGTTGTATCTTGCATGGATGATGCGGTTTGGGATTTGGTCAGACAGACGGATGCATAGGATGCGCCGAAGGCAGTACATGTCAAAAACACTGAGTGCATGAAGATCTTTGCGCAGGGGTCAGGTCTTGCAACCTTACAGCAGTATTGTGCGTATCAACACTTGGTATATCTTCAATTTTGTTGAGAGTTTTATCTCTTGTCGAGACCCCAATCAACTTTGGAGACGGCAAAAGGCTGTGTGAGCACGATCCATACAGATTGCCATCTCATCCTTACTTATATTACTAGCACAAACTCCCAATTCAAAACAAGGCTTTTTAATTCATTCTTTCACAAATATTTGGCTAAAAAAAAAAAAAAATATTTTGTCAAACTATTTTTGAAAAGTGAAAATTCAAAATCTTATGTCAGTAGTTGTGAAATGGAAACTCTTTAAAAAGTAATGTCTCTGCCTTAGTGAAAAACTATGATGAAATTTACTAAATAGTAGGTATGAAAGAGCAATTAATTGGAAACATAGGTTTAATTCTTAACTTATATACAAGTAAAGTATTGAATTGGTCAAAAAATTTGTTCGTTTTTTTTAATGTCATCATTCCGGCCTACTAAAGATCATTTTATATTTCTATTCTTCAAATCCTGTATTTGGTGTAGCGAGTATGTTGACATCAATGTGTAATAAGCCTTGGAGCAGAGGAGTTTTTACATTTTTGCTTGTATTTCAGGCAATGAAATAGAAGATCAAGCAGAGCACAACTGACATCTGATACTTTTTTAAAAAGAAAAAGAAAAAAAAACTTCAGAAACCTGCATAAAGATATGCCATGTGTATGGGGAGAATGCCGTTACAGAACGGGTGTGCTAGAAATGGTTTGCTCGATTCCAAAAAAGAAAATTTTTCAGTAAGAAATGCTCCTCGCTCTGGCCAGCCAAAAATGATCGACAGTGACCAAGTGAAAGTCGTAGTTGAACAAGATTGTCGTTTGACAACCAGACATTCTCAAGATTCCAAATCGAACATGGAAACTGAATTGCATAAATTCGGTTATGTTTCTAAACTTGATGTTTGGGTTCCCCATAAACTGACAGAAGCAAAAACCGAACTTTTTGGCCAACCCAATAAATAAAAATACTATGGTATTAATAAAGGTAACAGTTTCGATAAAAAAAAAACTAAGGAGAAAAGATGTAACCAATAATAACATGCATAAAATTTCGATTTTTATCATTTGATAAAAATATCTTTAATATCGTGAAATTAAGTTCATGTTAATATGAATCATTTTTTATTACCAACTATTATTGTTATTATACTTACTAGCAAAGATATGCTCCCTTCAGTCAAATAGTTTTGCTTATATATATATATATATATATATATATAATGTACATGTTGAGTTTGCTAAAGAACAGCCAATTGTGACCATTTCTTGTGGACGTATACTATCCCCCCCCCCCGCCACAAAGGAGGTAATGCCTGAGTGGATGTTCTCATAACAATAAAACAGATACTACACTATTCCCCAACCCCTATATAAGGAGATAATCCATGGGGGAGGGATGGTAGTATGAACACAGAACAGATACTACATAACCCCCTCCTCAAAAAAGGGAGGCAGTAATGCCTGGGTTGATGGTCTCAGGACAACAGAACAGATACTACACTAGCCCCCCCCCCCCCAATTAGACATTAAAAGATAGTATCATTAATAGAAGTAATATAGTTTCGGCTTCAGACAGACATAACAAATCTCTTATGAGAAGTACAATAGTACAATTAATAGAAGTAATAGTATAGTATCAGCTTCAAACAGACAGATACCAAATCTCCACTAGTAATAGATGGGACTGAAGATGAAGCTTAATGATGCAGTAAAGAAAACGAGTTAAAAAAAAAAACACACTTATCCAAATATTCCAATTGTTTATCTGTACATACATTAAGAACTCTATTCTTTGGAAAAAAAAACGTTCTTTTCTTTGATATCAGCTTTTAACTTGTGAATGCACACATTTTAAGAGCCACCTGATCGACCATAATAATAAAGTAAGAAATAATCTACAAAGCTGAAAATGTTAACACATTTTAAAGGTTAAAAGTGACGAATCTTGATAAGTCAACAAAGTCGAATGCATTTTTAAAAAGAAATCAACAGCTGTGACCAGGTAGGTCTGTTACGTGGCACATGTACATCTGTACACTCATCACTTTCTTGGTACTGAGAGTGGATAATGCTCTCCTCGGTGTATAATTCATTCAAAATAAATTTGTGTATGGAAGTTATATGATAATTATGGATATCTCTCTCTAACACATATTAATGTTTTCTGCCTGTTTTTACCCTTTTTCCTTGTAACACTCATCGTCACATTCGGTTGATCGTCTGTTTTACATGCTGGCATGTGTTAGACGGCTTTAAGAAACTCACTTCCAAACTAACCTATCTCTGGCCAGGTCTTTATCTCCATTTCTCTCAAATACATTTTTATCACTCTCTCCCATGTTTTCTTTGGCTTTCCCGTTAACTGAACCTGCTACCTCAACTGTTCTACATCTATTAATCCAAGAACTCTTATCCATTTTTTTTCAATGTGACTATACCATCAAAGTCTTCTGTTCTGCACATATCTACCTATATGGTTCAGACTTCTTACACATAGCTAAGATCGACATTATGTACCAATATTCTTTGGAATGATTTAATAATATCTTGCATTTTTTGCATTAACCAGGCCAAAAAAGCAGGTAAATTTATCATTTGTTATTTTTACGATAAAATTCAAGCAAGAAACAAAATTGTTTTCGAATTTTATAAATTTTTACAGGAAAAGATTTCTGAAGAAAAGTTGATTTTAATAGTGAACTGCAGCATCTACTCACCTCAACACATGCACAAGACTAGTGACCATGCTTACAGCGCCTATGTTCACAGTGCAATGCACCATGCAAGACCTGGCCTTTGGCCAAAGCAGACCTGCAGTGATTGCAACGCAACAACAGGGCAATGATTCGACAGATTTGCAATGTGAAGCCAGATGTGGGAACTGTACAGTCGCAAGATCTGCTGAAACAGCTTGTTCTCATGGACATTGATGTCATTAATAGAGAAAAAAGGCTGCGTTGGTATGGACACTTGGAACGCTTGAATGGTGCCATCAAGATAGCTCGAGATTTGGAAGTCCTTGGTAGGTGAGGGGAGAGGCTGACCTCAGTTGCCTTGGAAAGAACTGTTGCAGAGATCGCATAATGTGAAAGCTGTCTCTGTAGTTGACTTTCATGGAGTTTCTTGGAAGTGTGGAGTGAGATCAGCATGCAGCTAGCCAGCTACCATGTATGGAGGTCTACCAAATTGGATGCTGCCCCCCAACTTGCACGTTAATAAAAAAAAGAACCGATGATCATTGATTATATATTCGTCCAGTCACACAAAAATCAGCAAATACAAGGTCACATGCTGTTACTCTATTTCCATGAGATGTTTTTTGTTTCTGTTCTGCTTTCTATACAGATTTACACGTTTTTATTTTTTATATCTTTATAATCTTCCGCAGACGTTTTTGATGTTTTTTTAACATCCAACATCTTTTTTTTTTTAATGTCTAGCCCCCACCCCTAGTCAAAAAAAAATTCAAATTTCTCGCTTACATCTATATATAATACGAAAATATACTTATGACCAGTAAGCTACACAGAAACGTTTATGCTTCATTCCTGAGGGAAATCATCAGGCTAATTGCTCTATCAAGCTTTACTCATATATTAAGCACTATTGAATTAAATACTAAAAATATATATACATAATATTATACGAGTGTATGTAGCAGCTTACATGAATTAACTATTTTCTGTCAATCTACTTGAGTTGTGATTCGGCTTGGTGAATCATTAGTAATCATCGCCTCTTCACCAGGTGCATGTCTGCATGTAACGAGATTCACGCGTGATCGACATGAACATTTCAGTTCGAGATTGTTTCCCAACCAGACAAGATGTGATCTCGCGATTCTCTGCTGTCGGACTACAAAATCCAAGAAAATGATTATTTTGCCTTGCCAACATTCACTCAACCCTATGTATCATGTTTTGTATTGTTCATCCTACATAAAACTATCACTCGTCTGTGCACCATGTTGTTCAATTGTATTATTAAGTCGTAAAGAAAAGTAACACAAACTAATGCACCTATCTTTGTATAGTCCCCGTCTTTATCTCATCAACAATTTGGTACTTTTACATCTAAATGTACACCGTTCATCAAAAAAATAACGGGTAAAAAGAAACATGATTCACCAGTATTCACACTAATATTCATATAAAATAATTTTCTTTTTAAAAACTTTCTGGTATTAAACGTTTTCTTTCTTTATTTTTCTATTTTTAACTTCATCGATTGAGAGATTATTTTATATGAATATTAGTGCGAATACTGATAAAGCATAAATTTTCCCTCGTCATTTTTGAAAAAAGGGTGTACACTAGTAATGTAATAAATATAGTGAAAAATCTTTTGTATGAAAGAACAATAAGTAAAAATTTGTAATGATTACTCTGAATCGCACTACAGGGTGGCTATTTCATACCAAAATCAGACAGACAGAGTCTTGGTCATGCTATGGCTGGTGTGGCCTTGTTCTCTGTCAGTCTGAGGTATGGTCTTGTGCAGTTCTAGGAGGTCCACTCTACCAGGTTTTACCATATCTCCCTTTAAGAAGGGGTTAGTTTATTGCTAATCACTCGGGGCGCTCCTACCAGAGAATGCTGACGGGGCTGCCCAGGCAATTTTTGTTTGGCCAGAGTATTCTTCCTAGGACGCTGGCTTTTCAAACCCCACTTTCCTGACTTTGTGTCTAATCTTCCCGTTGTGGGAAGGAGATAAATAAAATCCCCAGGGATCCTTATTTTTCGTATTCATGAATGATTTACACAATAGTGTAAGATCAATAATGGAATCATTTGCTGTTGGTGCTCAATTACTTATCACACGATAACTATAAACTATTTCTATTCTAACAAACTGGCAAGTTACATGGAAATTGAAATTTTATATTGAAAAGCATAATCTGTTACATATTGAAACAAAAATATGAATATAAATCAAACAGGAGAACCAAACAGGTAACTGAGGAAAGTGACTTTGGAGTAAACTTTAATAATAACCATATTTTCGCAATTGTCTCAAAATGAAATGATTGGTTAGATTATTAGAAATCTTATTTCAAGGGAAACATTCAGTGTTTGTGCATGTGGACACGGTAGTGAAATATGTCAGTTAAAAAAAAAAATAAGACGACATGAAAACTTTATGAAATACTTGTTATTGAAAAATATTAGTGTACACCGAAAATTATGGAAAATGAGCGACTAGAATTTAAATAAAAATAAAACAAATTCATATAAGATTAGTGATTTTACCATGGAGTGACACCATTTATAGTCTTTATTTTAGAAGAAAAGTTTGATTTATCTCCCTTGAATGGCTAAAATTGCGGCTGGTTGAGAAATACGAGTATTAGTTGAATTTCTTAAATAAAAATACTTGATTATTTTCCATAATTTTCGGTGTACACTAATATTTTTCAATAACAAATATTTCATAAAGTTTTCTTGTCATTTAATTTTTAACTGCCATATTTCACTATCATGCTTACATGCACAAGCACCAAATATTTTAACAAAAGTTATTGTTAGAACATTTAAAACTTTAATAAAACCTCATCGAGAATATAGGCCAAACGGTTGACGAGTTTGCCATACACACCCTCTCCTGCAGATTTGGGTTTACATCAATTCTTGAGCCAGTCAGCCGAGACAGAGGCAATGGTCGCCGACCAGACAGCATGACACGCTTTGCTTCTAGAGATGAAAATCCACTCATATGGGACGCCACTTGCTCCGATTCTTTCAGATAGTCAAGAATTGCAGAATCTGCTGTCAATCCTGGCACTTCAGCTCACTAATCAACCGTTTCATTATCCAGCCTATCTAAAAATGACAGGTGTCCTCAGTCTCAATATCAATACTTTACAATTCATATTAGACTGCTTGGATATTTCAGCGCATCTCCTCAGCTATCATCAGAGGCAACGCCAAGTCCATTATGACGTCTTCCCGCATTATGACGTCTTTTTAGGAAAAAAAAAAAATTGCCCTCATGTTCAGGCAAATAAATAGCGACTTATTGATTACACTTTTATTTCTTTCAATAAACCAACACTTAAAGAGAATATTGTACTCAATCCTGTGCATGGGAATTGAGATACAAAAATTAGGTGTACAGAGAAAAGAGACTAAACTAATAAAAGTAATAAAGGATCTCAATTATAAAATTAGGTTGAATCCTTAGGTTTGACTACTTTACTAGAAAAAAAGAATCATGAGTGACTTAATGGAGACCTTCACAATAATCAGATTTTAAAAATTAAACACTTTTTCCTTTTTTTTTTTTTAATATCTTTCCTAACACTGGAGATGTTTTAAGAAATTTCATAAACAAAATTACCCTAGATTTCTTTTATAATAGAGTAATATTTTCTTTATAAAAAAATGCATAATTCGGTTAAAATAGCTCTAATGTAAAAGCATTTTAATAAACTAGATGAATTCAGAAAGAATGATAAATATAAATTTACAAAGGGGTTTATCTGATTAAAAATATTTAATAGAATGTGATCTGTATATTCATATATATTCTATGAGATAATGTATATATATTTTTTGGTTATGTAGTCAAACTCAAGTTTAAAGCTCAAAGGATATTAGAAGTTCCATACAGTACTAATTAATTTCAGACCATTATAAATTATTAAATTTTCCAACAAAAAACAAGTCCTCATAATGAGCAAAATTGGTCTTTATCTAAAAAAAAAAATTACAGCTGTTTCTCCTTAGCCAATACAAACGGAACATTATTAAAAACAAAGTCCGAATTTTATCAACAAATAAACCTTCAGATTTAGAGGAAAAAACAGATTTACTTCAGATATTATTTACAGAAAAACATCCATTTTCTTGATGAATTGGACAGTTTTCTTCAGGTCATTCCCATCTGCCTTTGATTATCAATTTAAATGAATAAATGCAAAAAGATTTTTTCCACCTATTCTGAATTAACATTAAAACACTGTATGCTTACACAATATGAGATTTTCAAATACCATATATATAGTAATCTGTAACCACCCACAAACAGCTTCCGGTATTCTCAATTTTTTGCATATTTATTTTCTAAACAGCTTCACTGGGATGCTGAAAACAGATACTACACTTTGATCTTAGCCAAAAGTCCAAGGAACAATGAAAATGTTTTTATGGCTAGGCATTTTTAAATGATTGAAAAAAAAAGAAAAAGAAAAACCCTGATTCAATCTATTATTATATTATCTTTTAATGGGGTTTGGTAATGTATTATCGGTTCTGTTGTCATAAGACCGGCCCTCCCAGGAATTACTTCCTCATTTTTAAGGTAGTAAGGATAATTCTTGCAGGTATTACATTCTTCTTTGGGGGAGAGGGTAATGTATCTGTTCTGTTGTCATGAGACCAGTTTCCCAGGGACTATCATCTCTTTTTTTAAGGGGGGGGGGGTAGTATCTGTTCTTTTGCACACACAGACGTTACTTTTTCCATT
The DNA here is from genome assembly GCA_963556195.1 of Sepiola atlantica. Classification (NCBI taxonomy): domain Eukaryota; kingdom Metazoa; phylum Mollusca; class Cephalopoda; order Sepiida; family Sepiolidae; genus Sepiola; species Sepiola atlantica. Next base: position 133,179,859 of record OY744516.1, on the reverse strand, counting down.
TATGGGACGATCTCCCAAGTATTACCTCTTTTGGGGGAGCAGTATAGTATATGTTCGTTTCTCATGATGCCATCTTTGCAGGATTATCTTCTCCTTGAGGGGGATAGTGTATTATCTATTCCATTGTCATGATATTCTCCTAGGCATTAACTCCTCCTTTTATAGGGGGGGGGGGCGTTCGTCATGATACCATCTTCTCAGTCATTAGCATCTCCTGAGGGGGGGGGGGGGAAGGTAGAGTAGTATATGCTCATTCACCATATCTTACCAGGCTAGCAAAAATATGCAAACCGGAGGGGAGCATATTTATGTTAATGTAATATAACATTAAGATTTGGTGGGTGAAGATCTAATGCATGCAACCAGATGCTCAGCTACAGCTGAGCACTCTGAACATTTGGTCTAAAATCCTCATTAGTTGGTGGCAAAGAACAATATCGGAGCTGAGACACTTTGTCGAGCAACCTATTTGGCCCATAGCTTATGACTAGCTTCAGTGAGAGTGACAGCTCCCTTGATCATAACATGCAACTATAAAGTCAAAGGATTGCTTTTAACAACTGAAGGATTAAAAAATTAAATTGTGCCTACCTGATCAAGTTATTAAAAAAAACAAAAAACATTAAAATTGCGTTAATTTTAAAATAAATTTTAAGTCTATTATTTTGTTACATAACTAAGAGCTGCTAGTTGAATGGAGGAGTGATTGACGGATGGGATGTAAAAATTTAACCTTTAGTTAACAGAAGTTGGTGAAACCACGTGACTTCCAGAAGAAGGGAGATCTTCCTCTTTTCGGCTGACAACTCAAGTACGCAGATGCGGATGTAGTCGCTCTCCGAAAAGCCGTGAGGGTTGGATGAGGGCGATTGCGCACAATGTGGCTCAGTGAAACGAAACAAGCTGTCCGTCTCTTTCTCCGAAGGACAGACCACATTTTTGTCATAATCCACAGATCCCTCACCCTGTTTGTGAATGTTACAAGTTGTCTTTATTAATAAACCTCTCATAAAAACTAAACTAGATTATCAAAAACATTTTAATGTTTCTGTTATTCTTAGGAATTTTTAAAGCTAATTCTAGGGATTTGCTAAAAAGGTGCAGAAACCGTAATAGGCACATAGATAGTACTGCACTAGTAGTGCTAACAATTGAACAAAAAGATAACACTAAAGTAATAATGAACATAAAAAACTAGATGCCTTCACTAGATCGCTATCACTTCGAAGTTCGCTGTTTAAATTACTTGAAACAAAACTTTTAACTAACATGAAACAGACTCTTCGCATTTATTCATTGGTAGATAAACATTAACATTTTGGTAATTTTTATTCAAATTTATTTATCTTAAAATGTGACCATAAAGAAAAGACAGAAGAAATCAATTTGCCTGGACGATGATGAGTGTAGGGAGGGGGGGGGGGGCTTTGTTTTTAACTCACAATTTAACAATGTTGAAAATCATGTCAGTTCCAAAGAATAGACCAGAAAGGAAGACAATAGTTGTGCATAAACAATTGGCTTGCCATCATTAGCAAGGAGAACCCATCGTCATCAGCATTTCTAAATTCTATTAACTTGCTAAACAATGGTTCATGAAATAAAATATACCTAAAACAGAACTATGCCATATTAAAATCAAAACAATCTGAACCCCCCCCCCCTCAGAAAAACAATAACAAAATGTAGTTAAATAATAAAGTATCTTTTTGCACAGCAATATGCAAATTAGTTAACTTTACTACTGAGATTACATATACACAAGTAATATATAAAACAAATAATGTGCTGCTATTGTGTAAACTTGAAATAAAGTTTCAGAATTTTAAAAATGAGAATTGATAATTTGTATTCGGACTACATCTTGGATGTTATTCTCATGTTTCGACCGATGTAACCTCCAGACATCTCATGTGCATCATGTGGTACATGGGAAGCTGTATTGAATTTCGAACAAAACCCTTTATTTAATCTATGGAGATAGTTTGCTCTCATTCCATCAACCAGTCAGTGTGGGCAATACTAAGAATACAATTATGAATTACTTAAGACTTCTACCCGACCATGGCTGATGGAACGAGAGCAAGGTACTCTGTGGATTAAATAACAGGTTCTGTTCGAAATTCCATACAAATTCACAGAATTCGACAAGATGCACCTGAAGATGGTCGGAGGTTACATCAGTCGAAACGTTGTGAGAATAACATCCAAGATGAGAACAGTAGTCTGAATAAGCCAAATTGAAATAAGGTGTCTTGACCTCATCCTTAGTGCGAAAAATAAGCCTCACTTTTGCATTCATTCATTTAGATATATTCCTAGTTTTTAATCATTACAAAATAGCAGTTTGAAAAGTAAATGTTTGCATTCAACTAGTTTGTCACTCTTTGAAAAATTGAGTTAGACATTAACCATGTTTCCTAGCACTGAAAAGATTTTAAAATATGATTCGGTTCTTATTAACTTACACGCCACCCTTATCTGGATACTCTTTCCCCAGTTATATATCGGTTGATTTTTTTTTTTACAATATGCCAAGTCCAGTTATTTTGGTAGAAGTTTTTATGCTGAAAGTTCTTAATATCTTCAAGTATTTTATAGATTCTATTTTGTACATGAATGGTTATAGATCAATTTGTTTTGTAGGCAAATATTTTGTAAAGAAGTGGTCTATAAGTCTTACATTATATTCCATGAAAAATGCCAGTATACTGAAATCATATGCCCTTAATAGGGTTAAGATGAAAATTCATATACACTAAATGTACAAAAGCAAGGAAATTCCCAAATTTTCACACTTTTATTGTCATTAAGGGTATGCGAGCACAACAGGGCTATGTATTTTACTGGTAGGAATTTTTCTTCAACGCACCTCACACACTTCATCCACTCATGTATAGAGATTTATACTGTAGTGATGTGATAATGAAATGGTTTGGTTGATATGTAGCCATACCCTTAATGACAATAAAAGTGTAAAAATTTGGGAATTTCCTTGCTTTTGTACATTTAGTGTATATGAATTTTCATCTTAACCCTATTAAGGGCATATGATTTCAGTATACTGGCATTTTTCATGGAATGTCACTACTTTTGTAAAGACTATGCCTCAATACAATGCCTTCTCATAACTGATATAGTTGGTAGTTTGACTAATCAAGGTATATGGTAAACTGAAATTAAAATGCCATCAACTAGATACTAGAACCTCTATCTTTGCCAAAAATCAGCTGAATCCATCAAATAGTTGATATACAGGGTGGCACATACGTACGTACAAACAGATAACATGATTTCATGATTGAACTTTCTGGATCTCTGGGTTGCCTTGACTAATGATGCTGAAATTCTACACACTTATAGAACCTATCAAATAAAAATTTTGTGCAAAGTTTTAACTAATTTGGTTTATTGGTTTTTGAGTTATGATTGATCAAAGAAATGAGATTTCCAGCATAGGCCATTTGTGAAGTCTATTAAGGGATAGAGCGCTCTCACGCCTCACTTGATTTAACCTATAGATCAGACCCTGACAAGTACTAACACTCCAGGTCAGAGTGGACTTGAGAATAATGGTTACTAAAGGGGTGTTTCTACACTTCCCCTAACTTCTGGATACAGTTTTGTATCATACTCAAGATGGTTACGGTTAGAGAGAGCTTAAGTAGATGATAGGGTTTGGAAATAGGGTAGACAGAAAATGAAAAAATAGCAAAAGCTGGGAACGATGGATTTGGGGGAACAAACCTGACTCAAGGGTGTCCGAAGCAGTTTAGTGTTGTGCCCAGGACAACTTTGACTCTTAGATTGAACCCTGACCGGTACTATTACTCAGGGTTTAGAGTGAACCTGGGAGTAATGATAACTATAGGATGACTCCACACTCCGAAATTGGAGTTTTACCACCTGATGCAGTTTACGGTAATACTCAGGACCATTAAAAGAAAAGAGAAAAATAGATCAATATAACTAAAGAATGACCAATTTATGACAAAACTCAGATGATCTTATCAAAGTGTTGGTTCTTCTATACGACAGAAGCACAGTGAGAAAAGGAATGTCTTTCTTTGGTTGAAGAGTACAAATGAATGTCAATACTCTACTTATTTGTCGTTTTAGAAGTGGGTTCAGTTGTTATGCAACTTTAACATAAAAATGACCCTTCTGCTCGTAATTCCGAAAACGTGTTTGTAAACGACATTATGGGGGGAGGGGGCTAAAAGTTCAGTTAGTCGAAAATGGGGGTGGGGTAATTTTAAACTTGCACTAAAAATTGAACAAATAATGGTAAACGTTTCAATTCCCGACATCTGTTTTATCGGAAAGATATATAACAGCTAAAAAAATAGTACTTTTTTTTTTATTATTATGACATGCTGATGAGTGTTAAAATCAATTCAGTATTATGTATGAAATAGGAAATAACTTAAATTAGCCGACATACTGGCATAGATCAACATGGTTAGTCGTCGATATAAAAATGGGAATGGGAGAGATCAAACAAAAAGTAAAGTCTCTGAGTCATAAAAATTTATTTACAAGAATTAAAATTTAAAAAGAGTAATATAAGAAACTTTATTTAAGACTTTAAAATTATTACATTGTTTTTAAAATAATTTGATTGATATGTTGCGAAACAAATATTTTTATTGTTTTAAATAAATTATTTTTATATAACTCAGTAAAAACTTTACTTCTTTTCGTTTGACTTTTTTTTCAATTCCCATTTTTATATCGATTACCGGCCATGTTGATCTATGCCAGTATGTCGGTTAATTTAATCACTAATTTTTTTCCTATTTCATACGTCATACTAAATCGATTTTAACGCCAATACGTTCAACATGTCAATCTAAAAAACATTTTTTAAGCTTCAAAATCACTTCCGAAATTTTCTACGACCACGAAGAAATCGTCTGATGACCACTGACCATCCTTTTTTTTATAATTATTAAACCAAAACATGTCTGACACTTAAAGGATTTTTTGATTTTTTACAAAACTTTAATTCACCCCAAACAAGGCCAATTGCCACTGAGGCATAAGGGGCTACTGTGATTATTATGGACCAGAGCATCCTACGTGGGGAGTTGTGCAGTTTAAGATGTTTGTTCACATTACATTTAAATGTCTGTATATTGGTACAGTCGAGGAAACAGGAAGGGAATTCAAAAGGCAAGCGGTCCGAAGAAAGAAGCTATCAGAGTAGAAAGTTTTCCGGTATGCTTCTGAGGACCTCAACAGTGAAGGGGTGAGATTTTGCTGCTAGTCGGGTTTTGGGAGTATTAACGTTGAGGGGGGGGGGTACAAACGTCGTAAATATTTGAAAGTAATTTTGAAGCCTTTAAACTAGCGGATAGAAAGTTATTTGTTTAGAATTATATAGGCAAAAGTAGACATTCATAAAAAAAAAAATTTAAAAAAAAGACTATTTCGCAAAGGAGACACTATTATAGAACAGAATCCAATTCTTAATAGAATTGTAGGGGAGAGGTGCAGACTAATACAACATGTACAAACAAGTCTAACACAAGAAAACTGTCCCCAGTCAGCGGAGAAAAAATCCTCCTAGACTGAGGCAATTGCCCCAATTCAGAGTGCTCCCCTTTTTGAGGAGATGTATCCCCCACCGGTTAAAACCCGATCTTGTCTAACGCTGTCCTAAATCGAGACAATAGAGACAGATATGCTATTTGTATTTGGGATATTTAGATTAAATTGAACCTGAAAAGGCAAAAGTATCGCATTTTAAACTGCATAAAAAATTCTAAAATAAGAGTAAAAATGCATTTTTTTCCATCGATAGGAAATCAATTAGTTTCTAACGATATCAACTCACAGGAAATAGCAGTTATATACAGGATCGGCATGTTGTACTTATTTTAGAGGTTAAGTAAGTAATTTAAAAGGTAAGGCATTCTCAAACAAACAAGTAATGTCCCCACCCATGGAATAAATACAACATTGTTAAATTTTGGCCAACGAAAAAAATAAATAAATACGACGTCGATTTCTATAATAATTATATGTTTAAAGTAAACACATTCTTTTTATATATTTAACCGATAGTCGATCTTTATTTTTTTTCATGAGAAAAGATAATTTTAAACTTAACAACGTAAATAAAAGCTCGAATGACAACTCGAGAGCAGACCAAACGTTTTTCTTCTAAAACCAACATTCTGTAAATTACAAACGTTGCTTATTCATATCAAAACAAAACTCACAAACACTACTCAGTTAAATAAAGCCTGAGAAGACTCACGAGAGAATATTTTACAAATCCGTTCATAACAAAAGAGGAATGAAGAATTTGAAAAATTATAAATTTATGAAGCGCTTGGGTAGTTCAGAAAACACCTTTCTTACCTTAGACGCCATCTTGCCTCAAACGTGGATAACAGTGACGTCACAACCGGTATTTGTTCGGGCACTAAAGTTTTTTGGTTTTTTTAAATTTTCATTCTTCTACTTGAATTTGTAAAATATATTTTTATATTTTCTAAAATTTCTGTTTACTTCATTAAATTCATAACTAAAGATACTTATCAATTATTTATTTTGCAAGATCGGTATAAAGAAGTGAATGAAAGTTAGACTCTTCGAAAAGGGGTTTCAGGTATGAAAAATTGCAAATATGAACTTTAAAACAAAATTATTTACATATTCTTTAATAAAAACGTATATTTTTTATTTATCCTTTTAAAAGACTTCATTAAACTTATTAGGCACTTTAAATTGGTAATCTAAATAAAATATTTGTATCCTACCACCCCTCCTAAGACCTAAAGTACTCAATTCCTTACTGCGCATGTCCTCTTTTGCTCTTTCACGAGGCGTCGAGGTAGACGTATTCTGGCTCACCGCTGTTCTTGAGGATTACTTCGATTAAGTCGGCCAGCATATACTCAACAAAATGGTAAGTGTTCCATTTTAACAATTTTTTTTTCTTCTATTAAATATTTATGATATTTTCAGCTTTTAATTTCGTAGTATTTTAAAAAAATATAAGACACGTGTGTCGGCCATCCGCCATTTTTTTAATGGCGGGCGGTCACACGCTGCAGTAAAACTAAATTTCATTGATATCTCAAAGTTTACTATAAAGAATTAGTTTGATTTTCTATCTGTTAATCTACGTCTCCTTAATTAAAATCTGTAAAGTTTTTTTTTTCTAGTTGGCACAAAAAAGAGCGAAATTAGGTACTTTAATCCTTTTAGTGTTATCAGCAAGTTGATTGATGTATATTTCTTTTGGTAAATGAGTTCAAAGGGGTAAACATAAAACGATAAGAAACATTTTTTTGTTTACTATTTAGTGATGGACCATTTCGACTTATTACAGCGCATGTAATCTGAAGAAAAACGCGTTTTAAATGTGTAAATATGTTACGAGGAGCGTAGTTTTCACTAAAGTCCGCGTGGCTCTAGTGTTCTCAATAGACGAAAAAGTATTGGAACGTTATAGATATAAAGTACATACGAAAATCGCAGTTCCAAATTAATCGGAAAACTCTTTAATATACTTACGTAGCACTTTCAAAAGTTAATATTTTTGGAAAATTCAGCCGAGGACTTTTGGAACCATAGTGAATCATATTCCATAAAAAAAATTTTGGACCCCGTTAGCTACCCTGCGGATTATTGTAAAATATACCCAAAATTTATTTTAGAGGGGGGGGGGGGTCACCTAACTATATAAATTAAACGTAAATTGACCACTCACGTTTTGGCCAAGTTAAGGGTAAAAAAGCTTTAAATTTATATTTTTGGAAAACATTTTTAAGGACTTTTGAAACCATGGTGAATCATATATCAAAATGCTTGGCACTTGTACAGAAGAGAAACACGAGCCGAAATGTATCATAAAAGAGTTCCAATGATGTAAGGGTCAGAACTCTTTATTACGCAATTTCTCCGAGAATGGAAAATATGCATTTTTTAAATACGTCATGCAAATTCAATTAGAACATTTTTCGAAGAAATAACAATTTGTGAAAATCAATAGTATTTGTTTTAAATTTCGAAACTAACAGTAATCGGGTTTGGTTTAAACTAGAAAAAAAATTTGGTGCTACTCCAGAGACGGGGACCACTGTTCGATCGATGGCGACGGAAACTGCCGACTCCTCTTCGTGAGAAATCGTCCAAAAACGTGAGCGACGGAAAGAAATTTTGGGGAAGATAACTGTTGAATTGACAAGTTAAAATTATGAACATTATTGAAACAAATTAAACATGTACATCAAATAAATAAACTTTTAATTGAAATTTAAAAAAAACGAAATAAATAAAACTTGATTTGAAAAAAAAAGTAAACATAATTGACTAAACCATAAATGTGGAAAAAAACAAGTTTTAAACAGGGTATTGACTGAACGATAAATCCCCAAAGTTTAACCGGTTTACGTCCATTTCGTGAAAAAGTAATTAACCCAATATTAGTTATCTCCCCAAAAATTCTTTCCGTCGATCACGATTTCTCCCAAAGAGGAGGCGGCGGAAACTGCCGACATCGATCGAACAGTGGCAGTAGCACCAACATTTTTTTAGTTTGTTCAAAAAGACTCTATGGGGGGGGAGGGGGATTTCTGCCGCCACATAAATTCTGATAAATAGGATTCCACCATGTGCGTGTGGGTTCCACATTCTAATTTGTTCCTCTTTACTTGTTTCCACATGATTGGTGGTCGCACCTGTCGAAGGATCGACAAAATTATACTTATGATTTACAAGTAAATGGTGAAATCCTTCAGATCCAAGTCGATCATATGCGCGCCAGCAGTCGGATGTGATTGTGGTACCTGGGCGCACATTGTCTTATGGGAATTAATGTGGCGGGATCTTTACTGAAAAAGCGGGCGGATCTTTTACAATAATCCGCAGTCGCCAACGAGGTCCAAAAAACGAACGAGAACGGGGTAAAAAAAAAAATATGCAATAAGTGACGGTGACCTACGTCGAGAATAGATATTTTCCTACTTATGAAATTTGTTTATTTTTACGTACTATAAATGGATTTTTATTAGATGTAAAAAAAACAAAAAAAAACAATGGCCTTACCTCGTTACGAAACCCCCAACCCCATCGCTTGTCCAATGTTCGTGTGACAAAAATATTGGTTTCTAATAAATAGTTAAAACGGCTTAAAATACAAACTGCGGATTATTGTAAAAGATACCCGAGTTTTTAACCCTAAAAGTTCGCCAAAACTTGTATTTTACGTCAATGATTAGGGCGAAAAATACGTTAAAACATGGGCACATAAAGCTGTAATACAGGGTGGGCCAAAATAAGGGTCCTATCTTTAAATTTGAATAACTTCCACAAAATAAAAGTTAAACTCACCAAACTTTATGTGTGTGTAGACTGACCCTTCCGAGATTTTTTGAAATAAACAAAACAAATTTTAGCCGAAAAACACTTAAAACTTACAAAAACTAAAGTATTGTTTTTTACACTTTTGAGTTTTTTAAGCAAAAATAATGTTTTCTAAATGAGGGTAGGGTACGTTCCTTAGGGCTAATACGGCTCTTGCTTGCTTCGGAAGGGGTCCTTTACTTATTCTTGGAAAAAAAAAATCAAATAAAAAAGTTATGAATTTTTAAAAATAGGACCCTTATTTTTGCCCACCCTGTATAAACAAGTAATAAATAAACGGCGGTCGGCAAAATCCGATAAAATTGATTTTTAATTGAAATTCTACTCTATAATTTTTGCTATTTTAACTGATAAAGTATAAACTAGTTTTTTATTTGAAATTGCGTTCTTCATAGGTTCTTTAATGGGCACATGTTCGTCTTTGTCCACTGTCCGTTTTTCACTGACCCTTTTTTTTTTTTTTTTTCGGTGTATCTATCAGGCTGCTAGAGAATTCTGGGTTTTTTGGGGGGAAAATTCAAATATTTTACATTTTAGGAGGGGGATCAGTTTCCAATGTTAATTCAACGTAGACTGATCCCCCTCTTTTTGACCATCTCAAATTTTTTTAAAATCTGTTTCGATGTACAATTACCTATCATGTCAATTTCGGGGGGTTTGGAAATAAATTTTTTAAAATTGAGATTTTAAGTCTTGTTCGTCTTTTACCATAGTCCATTTGGGTATGTTACGACGCTAGAATAGACATTTTTCTACTTATGTAATTTGTATTTTTACGTAGTATAAATGGCTTTTTATTAGATGTTAAAAAAATTTCTTGTTTTTTAAAACATCTAGTTTCTCAAAGAAAATGCCGGCCAGTCCCTCTATATTATTACGTAGAGCGGCCATTTTGAATTCTTCGAAAACCGTGTGTTAAACTTAAATTTCTAATAAATAGCACTTCAAACGGGTTTAAAATACAAACAAATAGCACATGCAAGTTTGAAACTAACTTTTACAGCTTAGTTACAGTTACTTTTATTTGTTGTATATTTGTTTTTTTAGCGTTTTTACTCTGCTGCATCTCGTAAAAGATGCCCGTCCATTTTTCACAACTTTGTACGTCTTAAAATCTAAAAAAAACCCAGAATTCTCTAGCAGCCTTATAGATAAGTGTACACCGAAAAAGAAAGAAAAAATGGTCAGTAAAAAGTTGTGAAAAACGGACAGTGGACGAACACGTGCCCTTTAAATGTACGAAAGCAACTCATTTACCATTCTTTTATACTTGTAAAATGTTATTGATTCCGCGTGGCTCTAGTATTTTCAATAGGTAGAGTTTTGGCGATTTACTCTTTTCGCAGCATAAATGGTGGACGATGAACTTTAACAAAATTAATTTCTCCCAAAAGCTTGGTTAATAGTAGGTACGTGCAAAATGGCCGTCTCTTGTACGGATTATGCTTATTAAATTAATTTTCGTGTAAATCAAGTGTTTGAAAGATAAAAGCCTAAAAGGAAGAAAAATGCATAATTTACATGTGAAAAAGAAATTATGAAATGGGCACATGTTCGTCTTTAACCAGTCCGTTTTTCACAACTTTTCTTTTATCGGTGTACATTTATCTATCAGGCTGCTAGAGAATTCCGGCGTTTTGGGAATTTTTTTTCAAATATTTTACATTTTAGGAGGGGGGATCAGTTTCCATTGTTAATTCAACGTAGACTGATCCCCCCCCCCCCCTCTTTTTGACCATCTCAATTTTTTTAAAAATCTTTTTCGGTGTACGATTACCTGTCATGTCAATAGAGAATTCCGGGGGTTTTGGAAAGAAATTTTAAAAAAATTGATTTTAAGACGGGATCAGTTTTCAATGTAAATTCAACGTGGACTGATCCCCCTCTTTCTAACCATCACAAATTTTAAAAATTATTCTTCTGCTTACCTATCATGTCACGAGAATTCCGGCGTATTTGGAAAGAAATTTTTTAAAAATGAGATTTTAAGACGGGGGATCAGTCTTGTTTGTCTTTTACCATAGTTCGTTTTTCACAACTTTTTACGTCTTAAAATCTTTTTTTTTTTAAATTTCTTTCCAAAGACATGATAGATAATTGTAAGCAGAAGAATTTTTAAAATTTGAGATGGTTAAAAAGAGGGATCAGTCCACGTTGAATTTACATTGAAAACTGATCCCCCGTCTTAAAATCACAATTTTTTTTTAAATTTCTTTCCAAAACCCCCGGAATTCTCTATTGACATGACGGGTAATCGTACACCGAAAAAGATGTAAAAAAAAAAAAATTGAGATGGTCAAAAAGAGGGGGATCAGTCTACTTTGAATTAACATTGGAAACTGATCCCCCCTCCTAATATGTAAAATATTTGGGGGAAAATTCCAAAAACGCCGGAATTCTCTAGCAGCCTGATAGATAAGTGTACACCGAAAAAAGAAAAGAAAAATGGTCAGTAAAAAATTGTGAAAAATGGACAGTGGTTAAAGACGAACATGTGCCATGAAATGTTATCACGACAGCTGAAAAATGTGTGAACTTTGAAGAAATTACTTATAAAAATCCCTTAAAAAATAAATATAAGTTTTTGGGAACTATTTCAAGATAATTAAATCGAAGTCATAAGATACTGAATTAAAATTCCCACGCTTTATTAAAAATTAGCCCTCCCAAAAGTCATAGTTTAGTATTTAAAAAAAAAAGGGAATCTTTTACGAGACTCAGCAGAGTAAAAACGCAAAAAAAAACAAATTACAACAAATAAAAGTAACTGTAAGCTGTAAAAGTTAGTTTCAAACTTGCATGTGCTATTTGTTTGTATTTTAAACCCGTTTGAAGTGCTATTTATTAGAAATCAATAGTTTTGACACCGTATCTTCGAAAAAAAAACATGGCCGATTTGGGGGGGGGTACTAACAAATGCACTAGGAGCGCCATATTGTTTTTGTGAAAACGGTGGGGAAAAAAACAAGAATTTTTTTTACATCTAATGAAAACCCATTTATACGTAAAAATAAAAACAAATTACATAGGTAAGTAGAAAAATATCTATTCTCGTCGTAGGTCAACTTCACTTGTTGCAAATTTATGTTTTTAAACCCTTTCTCGTTCTTTTTTTGGACCCCGTTCGCGCCTCTGCTGAGTCTCGTAACATATACCCCCCAAAAAAAATCCGACATTCAGTCAATCAATCAGTAAACGACTTTGTTTACCGATTGACTATCTCTATGAGAATATATGGAAGACAAAAATGTCATATTTCTGTTTAAGTTTTAACTTTATAAAAATGGTTTTGTTTATTTATTCTTCACGTGTCGTAACGATAAATTACATTAATTCTTTTTAAAATTACCGTTTTGGTCAAAGTATACGCTAAGGGCCCCTCGAGAAACCATCTGTGCGCATGCGCCAACAAACGGAAGTGAAGACAGGAAGCGCACAATTTTAAATTGATTTATAATGTAAACGCTATTGAATGAAAATGTATAATTAAAAAAACACGTAAATTTAAACGGGTTAATGGTTAATTTTATTTACTACCAATCCATTTCATGGTAGACCCACAAACACAGTCTGTATTATTAATTTCAATTCCTTAAGAAAAATAAATAAATTCGTATTACTTGATATGCGTTCATACAATTCTATCTTCATTTTAAATCAATTTAAAATTGTGCGCTTCCTGTCTTCACTTCCGTTTGTTGGCGCATGCGCACAGGTAGTTTCTCGGAGCCCCCTAGCGTATACTTTTACCATTTTTTTTTTAAATTTCTGTTGGCCTTTTGTGAGTATTCTGGAGTTCACTTATGTTTATCAGACCTTCTGAAATGTTCAAATTTGGGGTATCTTTCAGAATGATCAGTACAGTCGCGGACGGGGTCCAAAAAACTAACGAGAACGGGGTTATAAAAATAAATATGCAACAAGTGAGTTTAACCTACGTCGAGAAGAGATATTTGTCTACTTACCTATGATATTTGTTTGTATTTTTACGTACTATAAATGGGTTTTTATTAGATGTAAAAAAAAATTCTTGTTCATTTTCAACTAGTACTTTTTTCTATACAAGATGGCGTCTTCTACTCACTCTCTTACGAGCAAGCGCCATTTTGTATTTGCACGTTTGTGTTAAAAAAATATTCTATTCTACTAAATAGCAGTTGGAACGGTTTAAAAATACAAACAAATATCACAGGTCAGTTTTAAATTAACTTTTATCGACGACAGTTACTTTTATTTGTTGTATATTTGTTTTTTTGAGCGTTTTCAGCGTACTGATCATTCTGAAAGATACCCCAAATTTGTACCATTTTAAAACTTATGACTGCTAAACTATCTCTCAGTTGTATTTAGCAGCATATTTTGTGGAAGAAAGCCGGGTACCACTGCTAGTTCTATATAAAAATCCAGTTCAACCCTTTTTTACTAATAAAAATATTGTTCAAATAGTACTAAGAATTTTTTTGGTACGGTCAATTAATTGATGACTATTCTTTTGTTTCAGGCTCATTACGCTAAGGATAGTGGGAAAGCTCCGGCTGATGAAATTCAGATTCATCGCATCCGAATTACTTTGACCAGCAGAAATGTGAAAAGCTTAGAAAAAGGTGAGACAGTTTGGTGGTCATTCTAAATCTATTTTGTTTGTAAGTTCCTAAATCATATTGCTCACACCTTTAGAATCATAACCAGTAAAATGAGAAAATATATTGATATGGTCTTTAAATGATAAAAGTCTATAATAGTGGCCGTGCCGTGCGCAAATCATTCCTTTCTATCGGGGTCGTGTTGCGCATGCGCAGAATTCAAATGGGGGACAAAACATCACATTCATAAAATAAAGACAAACCCGTCGCAACTCGCTGAAAATGAAAACACGTGTTACAACTTAAACAGAAAGTGGTTATTTTTAACGATAGGGGGAAGAAACAGATAAAAACGGAAAATGTTAAAACTTTCTTGGGGGGGGGGGGGTCCGACCTCACAAATGTATAAGTTAACTCGGTAAAAAGGTAGGTAAAAAGTAAAAACGTATTGAAGTATCCATATTTTGGGAGGCTATGCGCATGCGTCAGATTCGTTCATAAAAAAGTCGTAGTGAGTGGTTCAAACCAGCGCAGGCGCAGAGGAAACAGAATGAGAACACGCTAAAACAAAAAGTGGGCATTTTTAACAATCTATATATTAATACGATAGCGTGTGTGTTCGTGTGTCACGCTTCCGGCAAAAGCTCTGCGCATGCGTGCCGCACATAGATTTTGAGAAACATTTTCAAGTATTTCCCTTTGTTGCAACGGTTAGCGACGTAGTATTTTTGACTTCGGCCCGACTGGTTTATAATTCGATCCCAACCAACCTCAAAGATTTTTTTTTCTACATTTCGAGGGGAAGAGAGGTAGGGGGGACGACGACCGGGAAGACATATTAATACAATAGCGTGATTTTGTGTCATGCTTTCATCAAAAGCAACGACCTTCCGAATCTTTGTATGCTACTCATGAATTGGCTTTTTGGCTAAGATCAAAGTGTAGTATCTGTTCCGATGGATACTGCACTCCATAGGCTGGTATTGTCTTGACCTTCGAGGCTTGATTTACGCCGGTCTGGGTCTGTCCTGTGCACTTCTAGGGGTCCACCCTCCCAGGCTTCGCCTCCCCTCTTTGGGGAGGAGTAAGTTTATTGCTTACTGCCTGAGGCGCCCCTACCGGGGAATGCCAACGGGGCTGCCCAGGCAATTTTTAATGGCCAGAGTTCTCATCTTCTCGAGTAATGGCTTTTCAAACCCCACTTTCCCGACCCGACCTTGGGTCACATCTTACTTGTGGGAGTAAGATAAAACTGGCCTTGTACCTAACTCCTGGAGAGGAGTAAATAAATATTCATGAATTGGAGCCAAATTTAATTTAATCGAAAACATTTACAAAGTAAGGTTTAGTCGTCGAAATATTACCTTCACTAGAAATATTGTATATAAAGAAGTTTTGTAAATTGTTTCATGTATTGTTCATTTTTTAAAAATAAATATACAAGTCCAAATCTTATATTTTATTCAAACATGTATAGGTTAGGAACAAGATAATTAGTATTAAAAACATCATTTCGTGTAATTTACACGGGTCCTGCTAGTTAAGTTACTATCGCTGAAAATAAACACGCTAAAACTGAAGAAAACGAAAGGTGTTAAGAATAAAAACTGAAAATGGAAAGAAACACGTGTTTTTTATCTAAAACAAAAAATGAAACACGTTTTTCCCCCTACAAACTGAATTGTGTGCGCATGTGCTGGTTTGAATCACTCACTACGACTTTTTTATGAATGAACCTGACGCATGCGCAGAGCCTCCCAAGATATGGATACTACAATACGTTTTTACCAAAAAGTAGTATAGTATCCATATTTTGGAAGGCCCTGGGGTAAAAAAAAAAGTAGTATAGTATCCATATTTTGGGAGGCTCTACGCATGCGTCAGATTTCATTCATGGAAGGTCGTGGTGAGTCGCTTGAGCTAGCGCATGCGTTTTGAGCGCACAATTCGAGTGTAAACGGATGAAAGCATTTTAGTTTTTAATTAAACTAAACGTGTTTTTCTAATACTTTTTTGGGGTTGTTCATTCAAAGATTTTGATTTATTTCAAACACTTACATAATTAATTAAAAAAAAAAATTTTTTTTTTTTTTCAGTGTAAATATTCATTAAACCAAAAAAACAATTTGTGAAAATCGTAAAAGAAAACAAAATAATTAAACAAATGTATTTAATTTTATATTCAGCATATTTTCTTGTTTTATTCCAACCACTTACATTATTAATAAAATGTATTATTATTATAGCATATTTACTTAAAAATAAACGTTTTCGTCTGTTTGCATTTGAATTGTGCGCTCAATACGCATGCGCTGGTTCGGGTCGCTTGCTGCGACTTATGAATTAAATCTGACGCATGCGCGGGGTCTCCCAGGGCCTCCCAAAATATGGATACTATAATACTTTTTTACCGTTTTTTATGAATGGGATGTTTTGTCTCCATTTGAATTCTGCGCATGCGCAACAGACCCCGATAGAAAGAAATGTTTTGCTCTCAGGGGTAAAAGTCTATAATAGTGGCTATTATAGACTTTTACCCCTGGACCAATAATAAACAGACGTTTTACTTATAAGAGTGTTTCCAATTTGTTTTTCTTTTTCTTTTTTTTCTTTTCTTTTATCCTGACTGAAGCGTAAGAAAGTAAGTATATAAAAAAAAATGATTTCAGCAAGGTCCGTAAACTGCAGAAGTACTATGTTTTAATTATTTTCCATCGTGGTTTATTTTTTTATTTTGCTATAATTCGTTAACTTCAGAATTCATCATTTTCTTCTCCCCCCCCCCCCCCCCCCCCCCCCCCAAAAAAAACTAATTTGGCTAAATTTCTAAGTGTTTCTATTTAATAATTAAATGAACAAATTAGCAAGTTTATTTATTTTTCCTCAAATAACACGAAAATGGCAAAAATTACGTGATTTTTATTAAAAACTCAAGTCGGTTATGTCTAGTTTCACGCTAACTGGCCAGGAAATGTCATTTTACGTTAAATTTATAAAGGAAAGTGATCCCCCACTCTATATCTTAATTTTTTTGTTTTTAAATCAAATTCCTTCGCAGATATTTTTTTTAGGCTCTTTAAATGTATTTGCACAAAAAAGTAGAATTTGAACTTTTTAAGGAGTAAAATAAATACCTCTTTCTATGAATACTAAAACTGCCAAGAGCGTTAACTCTAGCGACTTTTTCTACAGAATAAGTCAACATAAGATAACATTAGCATTGTCTTTGCAGATTGTGGCTGAATTACGTGAAGTTTTTTGGAAAGGTAATATCGTGGGATCTCCTTA
This sequence comes from Sepiola atlantica, assembly GCA_963556195.1. Taxonomy (NCBI): domain Eukaryota; kingdom Metazoa; phylum Mollusca; class Cephalopoda; order Sepiida; family Sepiolidae; genus Sepiola; species Sepiola atlantica. The sequence goes on along the minus strand of OY744516.1, from coordinate 133,162,607 downwards.
CTAATGTCTCCACATTTTTGAAAATCGGGGGGGGCGTTTAGAAATTGTAATTCAACGTTTTCCTTGTACTTGCAAAACTGATACCATATATTAAAAATCTGCGTTGGGTCCAGGAGATGATGATGAATCTTATTCCACTTCATTCGCGGTTTCCACCCGAGAGCCTTGTTGTTCAATGAAGGATATAAAAGAACCTTCCTTGGATGTCTGAGTCTACCTGCGACCTTCTCATAGCTTTCTTTCATTGGAGCAGGACTTTAGCCCTCTGCTGATGAAGATAATTTGTTTGCTTTGTTATAAACAAAACTTATTTGAAACAAGATTAGTTTATCGAAAGACTAATGTATAAGAACTTATTTTTTGTCCCGAATGATTTACGCTCAATGGGAAATACTTTGAAAATTTAATATGCTTAGAATTTACATCTAAAAGATTTGCTTATTCAACTTATCTGATAACAAATGTCGACATCTGAATATTTTTGCGCTTTGAAAATTTATATTTATCTTCTGTAGATTTCTTTAATTAGCTTTACCATCACATGGTTAATTTATTTTAGTGTAATCTATTTGATAACATTATGACGGTGATTGTTTTGCGGTATAAAACTTTGACATCTCGTTGCTCTTTGTTTATATAAAATTATATGTACTCTGATATGGAAAATTTTGTACTTTAAAATCTGTCACTAGATTAACTAAAGGTGATCGAAAAAAGTTAGTAAATAATTATAAACAAGATGTGGGTCATTGGTGTGTGTAGATATCACATTTGGGATGCGACTGATTGTGATAATTTCAAGGTTAAGACCAAAATTAAAACTAATTTTGGTACTGTTCCAGATGATACGCCTGATTTCCATGGCTTCGCGTCGACAACGATCTGGCATGTCTCTGAAGCGTCAGAGCGCTGACTTTTTCTCATATATATATATATATATATACATAAATAAATGAGGAAGGGGTTAAAAACAATTGTCGCCAATCGAGAGTGGGCAGAAGTTGGAGGTGCTGAAGGAATGTCAGCATTTTACTACAAGAGTTTTATCAATGAAAAATCTTGTTTTCGATTCTTCGTTATTGCCACAACGCCTTTCGTATTTAAGGGAACAATATAAGAATTGGGTACAACGATTAACTTGTTACGTGAATGTTTTGATTGACACTTTAAAATGGTATTTTCAAGACCGTTTAGAGCTTGCAGATGATAATGATGAATCTTATTCCACTTCATTCGCGGTTTCCACCCGAGAGCCTTGTTGCTCAATGAAGGAGATAAAAGAACCTTCCTTGGATGTCTGAATCTATCTGCAACTAAAAAAAAATATATATATATATATATATATTGTATGGTAATGACTTTTATTTATTAATTTTTATTATTATTGGAAAATCTTTTAAATTAAAGCCAGCCTCTAGTGCATGCAAGATAAATGTTTCAATAAAGTTCTGGATTTAAAAAAAAAAAAAAATTATCGATTACATAACTTCATTCAGATTGACATCTTCATTTTGCTTCGTGATTTTCCCCCGTTAAGGATTATCTAAAATTATCACCTATGAAGAACCGGTAGCAAATAAGACATTTTTGCTTATTCATCGGTATTAATTGATATTTGAAGTATTTTAATTGGTTATTCGGTGCAATCATTGTTTGTTTCACATTAGAGAATTGTTAATGAGGTAAGTTTATCGTATTCTTAAATCAATACCAGCTAGTTTCTTTTTACAGCAAAGAAATTCCATATTTTAGTTTACTAATTGTTTACAATTTTGTCTTGAAGAATTCCAAGTTTACATTTACACCCTCTAACCAATTTATTTTAAATTATTTAGAATGAAACTAATTGTATAGAACTTTTATTTAAATGGAAACTTAATTTTAATGTTATTAACACTTCATTTTTGTCTTGAGAATGATGATGAATCTTATTCCACTTCATTCGCGGTTTCCACCCGAGAGCCTTGTGGCTCAATGAAGGATATAAAAGAACCTTCCTTGGATGTCTGAATTCTCTTTTTATTTTTTTAAATCCGGGAGAGGGTTAAAAAACATTTGTAGCTTATTACTCTTAACCAGTCAATTCCGAAAATAATTTCTGACGAGAATTAAAATTTATAAAGTCGGAAACAACTAAAGAAGAACATTACAGAATTATTGAAAACTAGGAATAAATAAACGATTAATAATTATTATGGGGTTGTGAACATAAATTATTTGTTCACAGCCCCTTAATATGATCTGTGTCTGGTGTTAATAGCGAAAATTAATTAATCTTCTGTGTGTCGTCGTCTCAACACACACACACAATTCACTTATTGCTTTGTCATTTGAAGTATTTTAATAGGTAGGGCATCGTGCCTTATACTTTTAATTACACCCAACTATTAGTGGGTTTTTTTTTGCACCCATTCTTTCGAAAACTTGAACGGATTAAACAAAACCTGCTAATCTATTCATAATGGAGATTATGTATCTGTCTGTCTGGCCTAAAAACTATATATCTTCAAATGCTCAATTCAGGGGTGTATCTTTTCTGTTATTATTCCATCTTCCCAAGCATTACCACCTCCTTTTCTGAGAGGTGTGGAGATAGTGTATCTGTTTTGCTTTCAACTAGCAAAAATATGCTGGGGGGGGGGGGGGGCATATATTTGCTAGTTCACAATGTTTCAACTTGTGTATTTAATTAACTCTTATCATTTTGGTTGTTTTAATGTTAGATATCATCTTTAGCCATATGGCCTTATTAATTTCTTGCCTGTATGCAGTTTCTTGTATATTTTGTTTAATGACATCAAACTTTGTATCTTCATTTGTGATATCTCAGGTTGCTTATGAACAATTTCCATAGTTCTAATATAGAGATAATGATGAATCTTATTCCACTTCATTCGCGGTTTCCACCCGAGAGCCTTGTTACTCAATGAAGGATATAAAAGAACCTTCCTTGGATGTCTGAATCTCTTCAAAATGTTTTTTTTTAAATTGTTTGTAGTGAGATTAAAATATAATAGGCCTTTTTAAATAAATAAAATTTTAATGGTGTAATGTATTTAACCCTATTTTTTGTCTAGATTTTATTTTGGTTTTAGTGTTAAAACCAGTATCGTCTGCCATGGAGGCCTATCTGTAAAAACATTTAAATCTTGGTAAAAGAGAAACCGTCTACTTGATGACGGCTTCAGGTTTTGAAATCAGGAATTGACAAATGGTGGTTATCAAAAAAGTCTTTAATCATTTTCGAACTCTTGGTTTCCACAAGTCATCTACAGGAATTTCTCTGGCGTTGTGAAGAACATAATTTCTTGGAATATTTTGTATTGGATATCTTATTCTATGTTTAATATATTTAAATTGTTATTCTACTTATAAAAAAAAACTATTAGACTATTTAAAAAATATTTTCAGTAATAAACTATTAGGTTTTCTAACAGTCATTCCAATAATTTGAGAAAAAATGGTGAAAACTGATTTGTTATTCTCTCTTCCCTCCCCCTCCCAACAACACCTCATACCTAAATTATAATGGGTGACAGTTTTTTTGATAACACTGCTTGTCTAGTCAAGTAGACTCCTTTACTGAACTGTTTATCAAGAATGTGTTTACTTAAATTGTAATGTGACTTCCAATTATTTCATTCAAATATTTTTCTGACAATACTTCTAAAAAATAAAAATAAAAATACCTTAATGTTTTGTTTTTTTTGTCTTTACAAAATAAATCCTTGAAAATCCGTTTTAAGTTTTACAATGTAATATAAAATTTGACATTCCACTAAAAAATAAAATTTGTTTATCCAGGAGATAATGATGAATCTTATTCCACTTCATTCGCGGTTTCCACCCGAGAGCCTTGTTGCTCAATGAAGGATATAAAAGAACCTTCCTTGGATGTCTGAATTCTCCTTGAATAAATAACCGTTTCTCTTTCGTAAGAATATTTTATAGATTATGCAACATTGTTCAATTTTATATTTTTTTTCCTGAACACCATATCGGCAGGATGTGGTCATTGGTCTTTTTTCTCCTCCCCCAACTTCAAATGTATCAGTTGTAATTGGCTTATGTCAATTACCAAGTAACAAAGATCTTTTGTATAGAATTCGGTTTGTATCTAATTTGCTTTTAAAACTTTCACTCTCAAGCTATGGAGATAATGATGAATCTTATTCCACTTCATTCGCGGTTTCCACCCGAGAGCCTTGTTGCTCAATGAAGGATATAAAAGAACCTTCCTTGGATGTCTGAATTCTCCTTGAATAAATAACCGTTTCTCTTTCGTAAGAATATTTTATAGATTATGCAACATTGTTCAATTTTATATTTTTTTTCCTGAACACCATATCGGCAGGATGTGGTCATTGGTCTTTTTTCTCCTCCCCCAACTTCAAATGTATCAGTTGTAATTGGCTTATGTCAATTACCAAGTAACAAAGATCTTTTGTATAGAATTCGGTTTGTATCTAATTTGCTTTTAAAACTTTCACTCTCAAGCTATGGAGATAATGATGAATCTTATTCCACTTCATTCGCGGTTTCCACCCGAGAGCCTTGTTGCTCAATGAAGGATATAAAAGAACCTTCCTTGGATGTCTGAATTCTCCTGTAATCTTTTTTAAATGTACTATTAGTATTTAAAAATAAAATGCGTTCAAATTACAAAGTTCAATCTTATGTATCAATAATTTGAGGAAAAAATGGTAAACTAATTGCCCTCCAAAAAACATCCTATCTAAAATATAATGGGTAACAGTTTTTTTATATACGCCGCTTGTCTACTTCCGATTTCAAAACCAAAGCCATCAAGTAGACTTTCTTTTACCAAACTTTTTATTAAGAATGTTTCTACTTTGAATTGCAATGTGACTTTCAATTATTTCATTCAAATATTTTTATCTGGTAATACTTCTAAAAAAAATAATTAACCCAAGTGTAATTTGCTATTGTGTGCATCAAAAAATAACTTCATCTTTTCCTCTCGAGAAGAGGACAACACTATCTGATCAAATTCAAGGCCCGTAACTAAAATTCATTGTGAAATGTTCTGTTACAGTTCAACACATGTGAAAGAATAAAAGTATTGCTTCTAAATTTTACTATTTTTCAATTATCAAATAGTTAAGTTTATCAAATTACAAGAGTATTGTTTACTAATTAATCTTGTTTCTAATAGTAACATAAACTTGTAATTAAAAAATTTTTAAATCCTCAATCTTGTCCTATGTGGTGGGATTTACAAGCTTTTGTGTAAACTTGTTTTGAAAATTATCCGTGTTTTAGAATAAAATGATTTATTCATAATGACAATTTATTAACAAGTGTTGAAAAAAAATTTGCAGTTTAATATTTCTGATTTTGGATGAATGGTATCATTGAACTGAGAATAAATTAGTTTTTAATAATCAATGATTTCAGTTGTTAAACTATTGCTTTTCTTTCTTTAGAAAATCCTATAAAATGTGTTTTTTAGGTATTAAAATGAAATATAAAATTTATTCAGGAGATAATGATGAATCTTATTCCACTTCATTCGCGGTTTCCACCCGAGAGCCTTGTTACTCAATGAAGGATATAAAAGAACCTTCCTTGGATGTCTGAATTCTCCTTGAATAAATAACCGTTTCTCTTTAGTAAGAACATTTTATAGATTATGCAACATAAAAAAGGGGTGGGGGTATAAATTTAGATCTTAAACTGGAGTCTTTGGTGTTTACTTGACAAAAATATTTCCAATGCTTAATTTTTTTTTCTTTTCCTGAAAATCTTATAGGCAGGATGCATTCATCATCTCCCCGACTTTCAATGTAAAGACATTTTTTATATAGAATCAATCTGTCGAGCTATGTATGTCCAGGAGATAATGATGAATCTTATTCCATTTCATTCGCGGTTTCCACCCGAGAGCCTTGTTACTCAATGAAGGATATAAAAGAACCTTCCTTGGATGTCTGAATCTCTTAAAAATGCTTTTAAAAAATTGTTGGTAGTGAGATTAGAATAAAATAAGCCATTTATCATGGTGTAATTGTATTTATTTTGGTTTAAGACTTTTAGAATATTTCTTGTTTTATAATATGGAGGTCAACAATGTTTAGTAAAAACAAGTCGTCAGAATACTTGTGGCTTTCCCCTCTTTATGATTAACATAGATGAATTGTATTCTCGTTTTCATGGCAGCCATGTTTGCTCTGATGGATAAAAACACCTTCCATGCCTGACTGCATTCTAAAATTAAAGTCCTGGAAATAATGCATAAAACTAATTTAAATATTAAAATTTCATTACTATACTGCTTAAAAATATTCCTTTTGTCAGTTTTGTTTTTCTTTGGGGGAAACTTATATGGCCATTAATCTAATAAATTTATTTTACCAATTTTTACCGAAGACATCCATCTCTTTTTATAGAAAATCAAATTAAAAATATCCAAGTATTTGTCTGAAGGAGATAGTGATGAATCTTATTCCACTTCATTTGTGGTTTCCACCCGAGAACCTTGTTGCTCAATGAAGGAGATAAAAGAACCTTCCTTGTATGCAAGAACTCTCCTCACATGTTTTAGAAAATCTTTTATTTGTTAAATAAATTACTACATATTGCTGAACCTATTTCAGTACACCTTTTTGCTGGTTGATTTTTCGTCACATTGTCTTAGCTCTGCCCTAATGGCGGAGGCAAAGATGTCTAATTCTCTCTAGGCAACGTTGTTTAGACCCAGCTGTATTCTTGAATTAAAGGTGTCTTCAGTTAAGGTTATAAACCGTTGATCACTTGTTTTAAGCCGGCTGGTGCTCTGATACACTTGGTACGAGTGAGGACATCTGTTTATATTTTTAAAAATTAATGCAATCTACTCTAAACTAACTTTGAGATTAATGGAACAGAAATAACCAAATCTTGTTTTCGGTACAGGATTTTAAATCGCACAATTCAGTGACCATCTCTTTTGCCAGTCCTGTTATTACCTTTCATCTAACAAATGTATGAAAAGTTCATTTTAGCTCAAATCTCTCAATATTTGTCTACGGAGATAATGATGAATCTTATTCCACTTCATTCGCGGTTTCCACCCGAGAGCCTTGTTGCTCAATGAAGGATATAAAAGAACCTTCCTTGGATGTCTGAATTCTCCTTGAATAATGTAAAAGTACTGTTAAATATTACCCCCATTTCCCTGGAATTGGTGTATAAAGACACTGTTGGGTCACAAACACTACCTCCTATTCTCTTGATAATTCATAACCTCATGCTTTTTAAGACATTCTTACATAGCTATAAAAATAAGTCTTTTTGCTTCTATATTTATCTTTAGGGAACAGATATAAGTAGAAACTTGTTTTACCATTTTGGTAACCATGTTGAGTCTTTCTCTCCACCAAAGAGCTCTGTTACTCAATAGATAAAAGTACCTTCCCTGGGTTATATAACTGCGAAAGAACTACATGCAATACTTGGTTAAAGCCAATTAAATTGTTTTGGACTATAGAAAATAATTTTCATCACTATTGATACTATTTACCAATTTATTTTTTATTATCGTTTATGTTCGAGTTCATGTTTTGAAACATTACGTAAATTATAAATCTGTGACCTCATGCCAAAACTATAGCTTAATGTTTTTACCTCTATAAGAAAGTCAAAATAAACCTCAGACTGAAAATTTAAAGGTTATTGTATTCGCTTTATTTGTTGGGAATTTATTTACTATTGATGCAATATTTTCCATTTCTAAAAGTAGTTAAGATCTGACATTCCGAAACGTATTAATTACGATTTATAAAAAAAATTAAAAAAATTTTAAAATGGTGATGAAAATTACTGAAATATCTTTTCTTCATTGTAACAAAAAAAAATGCATTTAATTTTAAAATCCTCTCCAGTTTGCCAAAAGAACTCTGCTCGTCATTCTGTTTAATGACTGTTTTCATGCTTTTAGAAATTAACTTCTAAACTAACTTATCACTCCCCATGTTTTCCTTGGCCTTCCCTGCAGACTACTCTGTACCCTGTTACTTCAACTGTTATACATCTAACCTACACCTTTTCATCCATTTTTTTCCAATATGACCAAACCAACAAAGTTTCCTGTTCTGCACACATCTTCCTAAACTGTCCAGGTCATCAGATCTAAACCTGTCTTTTAACACTTACATTGCATCTATATTGTATCATTCTTATTTCTCTCCATGCAACATACCTTCATTGACCAAATTTCACTTCCATATAACATTGCACTCATGCCTGGCCATTTCCTTGGTCACCAGTGGTAATGCTCTGCTGGTTAGTAATGTGAGAAGTTCGCTGAACTTACTCCATCCACTCCTAACTCTTGGAATAGCATCAACTTTATTATCATTATAATAGCTGTTTCATCCAAGCTACTGTAATCTTTTCTCCACCTGAGGGAACATAGGCTGTCTCTAAGTTGAAAGAAAGTTTATAAACTTATAATTTGCACTAACTAAGCCGGCCGGGTGCCATGTCATAGTTGGTACTTGGTGGTATACGGTGCATATATCAAAAACAAACTGACCTTCACTGTAATTGTCTTCTATTTGTCTTTACACTGAGGTTATGCTTGAACACTTCTTTTAATTATATTTTTCTTTCTTTATTATCTTTTTCTCTTGCCAATTTAATATTTTCAACTGACTTTTCATCTTTCCCAAATTCTTATCTTTAAAGTGTGTGCTGATCTGATTCGAGGAGCTAAGGATAAGCAATTGAAGGTGAAAGGACCTGTCCGGATGCCAACAAAGATTCTTCGCATTACTACACGTAAAACACCATGTGGTGAAGGTTCTAAAACCTGGGACAGGTACCAGATGAGAATCCATAAAAGAATCATTGATCTTCACAGCCCTTCAGAAATTGTGAAACAAATTGTATCCTTTTTTCTTTCTTTTTTTCTAACAAACCTTTTTTTCTATTGAAACTTGTTTATGGCTGTCTTTGTGTGCGTGCATTTACTTGTCTCAGACACATAGTAAGATTAATTTTTTAGAAATTATTCACAAACTAATACAGAAAATTATGTTTCTACCGTTAATGGGATATTAACTAAAATTGGTCTGACGATTGGGGGGGGGGGGGTTATGCCTTTAGTGCTCCTTATGTCAATACTAAAGTAGTTCGACTTTGCACTAACTAAGCCGGCCGGGTGCCATGTCATAGTTGGTACTTGGTGGTATACGGTGCATATATCAATACAAGCTGACCTTCCCTGTAATTGTCTTCTATTTATTTTTACATAAAGGTTATGCTTGAACAACTTCTGGTTTATTCCAACAGTTTGCTGGATATCAGCTTAACTAATTTCTACAAAACTTGTAAACTCTGGTTAGCAGCATCTCTTCGCAGTCACACAATGGCAGTTTCTATTGCAAATCCTTAATGAAGTGAGGTTAACTAGTTTGAGAATTGTATTTCAGTTTTCCTTTTCTTTTTAGTAAAGGAATTGCTCTACCAAGGCTGGGTCTAGCCCACTATTTTTCCCCATAATTAATTGGAATAGTTATGAATTTATACATTTTATCCTAGAGGATTTGTATACGGGCTCAACTGCTCCTAAGGAATTTAAAGAGACTCGCCTATGTAGTTCATGCCGCTAACCATTACATATGAATTTGGTGTGTTCTATTTTCTATCGCGATGGAAAGGTATTTTGCGCATTACTTAAAAAGTATGCACTCTGTAATAAAAGCCTGTAGGGAAACTTGGTTAACATTTATTAGTCTTGAGGTATAAACTACATGCAATGTAGATTACACACAAAAGATAAATCAATCCCAAATGTAATTGAACAAGATGTGCTGAGCGCCCATGAGATCTTTGAGAGGACATGCCTGAACTGTTCAGCGGGCAGTAAGCAAAGGGATTAGTCTTGATTCCTGACCAGGTTTTTGTTTTTACAAGATTTGGTTATTCCCCTTACTACTTTCGTGTGAATCAGATGATTCTGGTGATGGCATTAGTTTCTCCGATGTCTTTCTAGTTTCTGGAAAGACATCGGGTACTTACGGGAAGGACCACGAGAAGGTTGCCAACATCCCTATGTGGAACCAACTGGATTCGAACATGGAACACCCCGGTCTTCAGTCCGTGTCGATATCCACTTAACCACCGGAACCTTTCCTTTCTCCTCTCTTCCCCCCCCCCCCCTTACTACTAAAGGGCATTACTCTAGTCCAGAAAAAAACTTCTCTCTTAAATAACTTTGGCATCTCTACATTGTGTAAGTTATTTTTAATTAAAAAAAAATTGACAGTTTATACTTTGACCAACAGTTGAACCTGTAATCTGTCTACCTTTTTAGCTTTAAAGAGTATTTCTGGACTTAGAAAAGGTAGCACCTTTCTGAAGATTTTTTTATTTTCATTTGAGAAACATCTTTTTCGGTATGGAAAAGTTACATAAATAAAATATATTATATCAATCTTGGGAACTTTTTCCCCTTCTATCCTTCCCCATTTTTGCACTAACTAAGCCGGCCGGGTGCCATGTCATAGTTGGTACTTGGTGGTATACGGTGCATATATCAAATGTAAGCTGACCTTCATTGTAACTGTCTATTTATTTTTACGTAAAGGTCATGCTTAAACAAATTCTAGTTTATCTCAACTACACAAATTTGATTTAAGAACTATTTTTGTTTTAACGCTTCAATTAATCATTAGTAATATTTTAAATCTATTAATGATTTTTAACAAAAAGCTATTGAGTTCAAGAAACCTGAAAACTTTGGTCAGAAGGACATATGCTTGCAGGCATATCACTGCCGTCTCTATTGCAAGAAGTTATTAGTTTCAGAATTTTTTATTTTGGTAGACTAATTGCACCATGGGTAAAGTCTACCCTGCTATTTTATTCATAACTAGCAAGACTGATTATTTAATTGAAAACAAAAATAGAAACTAAGTAATTTAGTTATAATCAATCGTTTCTTGTTTGCTTGTAAATACTTGTTAAATAGTTCAATGTAAATATATTGTTTTAATAATAGCCAATAAAAAACATTCCCACGGGTATTTTTATTATAAGAATGGGATTTTCTGTATATAGAAATTAAATAAAGGGAACAAAACAGCACGGTAAGGAATCTTTTTTGTTTCACAATTGAAAAAATGCATTTTGGGACCGTCAAAAATTTACTTAATGTGAAAGATGTTTGTCTAGATAAGCATTTCTGCTCAGTTATAAGTGTATATGTAGATAAAAACTGATCTTCCTGCATGTGTAAATGCATGAGACTGTTTATGGTGTAACCCAGAAAGTATAAGCAAAAGGCATGTTGAATGAATGATATTCTCTTGAGCTACAAAAAAGAGCAATCGTTATTTAGATTTAAAGCTATTGTAATATATTAAAAAAAAAATTTAATTCCATTTTATTAAGAAAGAACCCTGTGTAACTAACTCGTGGCGGTTTGAGTTAAAATGGATGCCACCTTCTCTTTTGTAAGGTTGAGTCCAGTAATACGAAGAAAATATTAATATTGAAAGACGAAATGCGTGGATAATTTCTAGAAACCCGCATGGGAGCTTAGCCTAATTAGATGTCGGAACAGATTAGCATATTATAGTTTTGGTTATCCTATTATGTCTTAAGGTCGATTTTATTATATAGATTAGTGTAAAAGAACTCCACATATCTTCATTACACAGCATTTGTATAATGCTTCAATAATTTAGTCTTATAAAACATTTACCAAATGGTTTTTTTTTTTTTTTTTTTTTTTTTTTTTTTTTCTATTCTAGATCTAAATACATAGAAAAGCAAAATATTTTGTGTAAAAGATCTAGGATGCTGTTCGTCATAGCAGTATGTACATGGAAGTAATGTCTGAAAAATTCAAAGATAATGGTATTATTACTTCAGTAAGCAATTCAAGTTACACTATCCATAATTTAATTACTTCTGAATAAGACAAAATTAAAAAGTCGTTTTATTTTGGTTTACTTAATTCTATAATTCATTCTCTTATGACTGGGTACAATTTCTTTCTTTTTTATCAAAGTTATTTCATATTTAAAAAGTTGAACCTAATTAGCATTTAAGCTGACACACTTAGATTCTGACGGGCAAATTTTCAGTTATTGTACCGTGTTATTGACACTATATAATAGCTTACTTCACTACAGTTTATTTATAAATGTGTGGTCCTGCTAAAATTTAAATGTATTAAAACAATTGACTAAAAATCATATTCAATATGTTGTGCATGTCTAAAGAAATCTTGAAACTGTCTAGGATTTTTTTTTTTTCTATAGTCAAATTTATTTTGTTTCTAAAGTTTGATTTGTTTAATATTTTTCTTTAACCATTTGTTCAGACATCCATCAGTATCGAGCCTGGTGTTGAAGTTGAGGTGACCATTGCAGACGCATAAGCAACATGTAATTGCAATAAATTTATATGAACGGTTCTCTTGTCTGGTTTTATTTTTTTGTCTTGTGTGTCTACAAACACTGTTTAGCATTTTAGGGAGAAACTTTTGCATCATGGAAATCTCATATTTCCATGGCATTTAAAGAAAAAAATTAATAACTAAATATCTATTTTTTATAGTATTTTCTAAACTTATATGAATACTGGATACTAAACGTTTTTTGGAGTTTTTGCAATGAGTATTGATTTTTATTTTTATTCAGACTACTATTCTCATCTTGGTTATGTTCAAAGTTTTGGGCGATAAAAGTCAACGGTTGCATCAGTCGAAACCAGAATCTAACCAAGATAATATCGATCCTCAAATCCCCATATATGTTAACCTTTGGTATTCCAGTATTTATATAAAGTGTTCAAAATAAAGAATTGTTCATCTTAGATAAATTTTGTTTTTCTTTTGTCCAGTTTGATGCAGCATCAGTTTTACATCTTTACAAACATGTATGGGTTTTGTCACATTTGATCCAAAATTATTTCATCTTATAAACTCTTAGGTCCATGTCTACTATGGATCACAACAGCATTTATTTTAAACTTCGAACTTCATTTTCTACACTTATTAGATATCTTAATTTTTAGTGTCCCAGATTCACTTTTTGTTTCAACGTCTTAAATCGAATAACGAAAAATAAATTAGAGACACTAAGAGTTAAAATAGCTATCGAATAATTGTAGAGAAGGAAGTCATTTTAAAATAAGAATTTCGGAAGATGTTTTGCTTGTTTCTTAATGTTTCGTAAATAAAATTTTAAAAATGATATTTATATATACACCCCTTACAGAACCAAACAACTCTGGATTATTATAGGTTTGTTTACAGGTGTCATGTGCGATTGTAAACCAAATGCATTTTCTATCTTTGCATTTTTTCTGGGGTCCTTAAAACCTCACTTGTCCAAAGTTTCAAATCAGTTTATTTTAATATAGGGTGGAACCGTCTTTGGTAGTCAGTACTGCTTGGATTCTACAGGACTTATAAGAAGTTTTAACTGTTTCCAAAGGAGTTTTTGTGTGGTGGATATAAACTCCTTTTTCTAAAAATGCTCCGGAAATGTTCAATAATATTGATCAAGGGTGTGGTGCTCGGATAAGATGTTTCTGTTTGAAAAAATTGTCAACGTGCTAACTCATTTTCCTTTGTTTATCCACTTCTATTTTGTACAGACACGTATATATTATGTTTAGGGAAGTGCATAGTTGCAATACATGCAGATGATTGACCTGCCAGCCTCCTGTGTCCTTTTGGGGGACAAGATTCTATGATTATGACCTACTTTGGTATTCAACAGTAATTTTAATACTAGATGATCGCTCTCATGGTTAATAAATGTTTATGTCCGTACATTAACAGCTGATAACCTCACGGTATGGTTCAAGTGAGATTTATATAAAGCAGTTTCTGTGCTTCCCAGATGAACTGTTTTGATACAGAAATATTGTAACTTAATATAAAGCCGATCTATTATTTTACAAAGAACAAATTACGCAAACACCAATTTCAGAGTTCACAATCATCGATCACTAAACATTTCTAATACCACGGAACGCTTTGATATTTTCATAACTTTGACTTAAATTAATAAAATATACATTACCCGTAAGTACTGACATTTTCTTCAAATCTCATTTATACAAGTAAAAAAAAATTAATACTTTTTGGGTGTTGCCAGTCAAACGCCTCCTAAATGATTAGAATGTAGACTTTTTAACTTACCACCATCTTCCTACACCTCTCACCTTTAATGTAAAAGGAACAAAATAATATTTTGTAATTATGTGTATGTCTACCTATTATGTACAAAATTCACTCAAACTAATTGACCTATTATTATGAATTTCCGAACGCAACTGCTAGGCGTCAAGGGTCCAAATGTGGGCACTACTTCAGTTTACTTTTATTCTAAGGGGGTAAAGAGGACAGGAAACCTTTCAGTGCAAACCTGCCTTATTTAGGGTGAACTGTTGAAAAAAAAAAAACTAGAAGGAGCAGAAAAGGATATGATGGGCCCCCAGGTATAGTATAAGAGTAGTCTATCGTGACGTGTTGAGGGCAACATGACACTAATGATGAAAAAAAAGTAAATAAAATGTTAATTTTATTAGGCTTGAAATTGAATATAGATAAAAATTATCTGCGAACACGCAAGTTGCAGCCCCTTTTTATCCGTATAACAGCAGGGAGACGTGTTGTCCAAGTGTGATTTTGACTCCTAGGAGCTGCAATATTTTCTTTCCTTCACTCACGGCCGTAATGACTTGAAAAGAGTGAGGGTGACGTTTGCGAGTAAACAGGAAGCTGTGAGAAAAAAATTGGCAGACGACTATTGAGGGGGCTTGGCACCGAATTTGCATCAGTTAAATTGAAGAAATATTGTGTCCCGAGAAAAATTGCGACTGTGAAACGAGATGATAGAATTAACAGAAGAGGAATCCCGTTGTGAAAAGGGAAAAAATGTATTCAGTAAGTGGATTTTAAAGATTACTGATCAGTAGGTGAACATGTTTGAAGTTGTTCGAAGGAACTTTATTTAAGAGAAAATATTTATTTTTGTTTGCATTGGTTTTCAATCTTATTTGTTATAATATAAAATTTGACTCCTTTTTTTAATCATTGCCTTTTGTTTCTTTTTCTAATTGTCCCATCATGTATATTCCACTGTTACCATATTGCAGAACTTGGGGATTCCTTTTCGAGCCAAAGTTTCCAGTAAAATATAAATATTAATAATGTGGGATGTCTGGGTAATAATTCAAGCATAACATTATTTATCCAGGTTGTAACACTATTAATTTCAGTCACCAAAAAAAAAAAAGAACCAACCCATCCGAACCTGATGGTAGGCTCTCTACGTATGTGGTTTCATACTTCATTCGGCTAGAGACTGCCAACATGCAGAAAAAGAAATAGATATTGTGCATGAAGCAAACCTAGTGCTTATGAACCAACTAGTTCAGGCAGTACAATTGTCAGACAACATTGCTGAGGCAGACTACTGGTACAGTCATTCTTGATTTGGGTGGTTCCTGTACAATTTGTGGCCAGACTTGTTATCAATGTTACCTTGATACTTTACCTCAAACTAAAAAGGGACAGCACGTTTAGATTTGGTGATTTGCCATCTCTGTATCATGGCATTATTACCTTGTATGCTTAGTAGACAAAGAGTGTATATTTGTATTGATTCAGATCTTCAAATGTTGCTCAGTTTTTTTTAAATATAATTTTGGATTTTGCAAATGACTCAATTGAAATGTTTGGAAGGAAGCAGACATTGTGCTGCACTGATTCTAGACATTTTTATGTGCCTTTAACAAAACCTCTACAAGTGTTAAACTGTTTGTCAAAAGTGTAAAAAAAAAAAAAAAAAAAAAAAAAAAAAACGCAGAGAAATTGCATCGACAATTTAGTCATCCAAGTGTAGCAAAGACGCTTGGCTTAATTAAAGAAGCAGGAGTAAAAGATGAGATCAGGCCTAGTCTGTGTAGTAATACAATTGAATATGCTATTTGTTTCGTGGTTATTTTTTCTGCTGGACTAAGATAATTTCAAGGGAACATTTTTCTTCCTCTATGAGTTACACCTTTTAATCCATTGTTACCTACTCTTAATAATATGTGCCTTACTTGTTGTTTTCTTTTTATTTTGTTCGCAATTAGTGTTGTCCAATTCATGGTAGAAATATCGCTGGCAGCCATTGTAAACAAACATGCACACACAATAAGTGAATACGGATATAGCCTTTGTTATGTGTGAGCAGGTATAATTTGTAAGTGCTTGTGTTTGTTCCCTGTGAGAGACTGGAAGCAGTGTGTTAACAAAACAAAAAGTAAGGAAGAAAGAATGATCATTGAGGAGAGAAGATATAGTAAGTAATGGCTAGGTATGATACAAGTAAAATGGTCATTTATTGTTATTCCAGCTGTCGTTTCTAATGCAATATTTTTTGTATTAATTTAGTTTTTATTTGTTTTTTGTTTTGTTGACAGCTGACCTGTTATCGCTTTTTCGCTGAACTGTGTAGTCAAATATTTGTTCTGTTGATATCAACTTGATGTTATTATTGTTCTTCTTTCAAGTTTGCGTGTTTTCTGCTGCTTTTGGTTATTAATTGAGTGAAAAAGCGACATTTAATGAGCATGAACTCTTTTAATAATTTATAGAATCACTTCCGTCTTACAATCATCCTTTTATGTATTTTGGGCCGTTATGAGAGGGTTTCTTTCTTAGGCTTGCTACCCGACAGATTTAGTGGTAGGCTTAAAGGAAGGTCTTTAGGTGGTTTGCCACTCAGACATAGTTTTAGCATAAAACTGCAAAAAACACCCGACTGGAGATGGGAGAGATTCTATAAAATTATCCTTACCTGTTAGAAGCACCATAAGGTGGTCCGAATGAGTTGACATGGCTAACACTTCCCATGATCACGATTAATGGTACTCGCTTGTTGCATCATTCTTTCTGGTGAATGGTGTTATGACTTATAAGAATGAACACCATCTAAAAGCAAGCTATTTTTTTATTCAAACGGAATTTGTACTTTTTCTCTTCAACTAGAGGAACATTACTCGGAAGTCAATCAGCTGTCCATCATAAATGAGCACAAACTCTTTTAATAATACATCCACTTTATTTGTATAAATAAATGGTGGACAGCTGAAACAGATGAAATGCAACATTAATAATATTGTAAAAAAAAAAAGTGCAGTAGGCTGCATTTTCTTAGTGGTGCATACAAATGGCAGATATGCAGTGCAGATGATAGATGCTCGGCCAAAGGAAGAAGTAGGAAGGGGCACATAAGAAAGTGAAATATGTTAGGTTTTATTTTGAGCCACCCAAAAATCTATTTATCTTTGAAATAGAGTAAGTACCCCCGTAAGGACAGGGACTTATGCTGGGATGTTCACATATTGTCTACTTGACAATCTATTGTCTGACCGTTATCTCCAGTGGATATTAAGTAGCCAGTGCTTCGGTGGTCGGATAGTGACCTGTGAGAAAGAGGAACACGAGTATTGTTTGTAACATCCAACAAATAAACTTGTTACTTGTTTATAAACTGGAGTTGTGATTCTACTTGGAATAGGAATTCTTTGTTGCAGTGCTGACTAAATCGAACAACAATCTTTGACCGGCACAACGTGTGGGACAATTACGACCAGTGCGGTGAACACACGCTTACGTACAGGTTCATAATATGAATCTCAAAATGTTTAAACACAAAAAAATTGTATAATGTCACAACACGATACATGATCATTTATCCTCCTCCAACTCATTAATATATCCATTGAGGTATATATTAAGGATTTAATACTGAAGATGAATATGAGAATAAACAATGTTTTAAACATAGTGCAATCCTGGACAGAAATGAACAATAACCGTTGATGGGAGCAATAACACAAACTGAAGGGAGAAGAGTGATCACTGAGCAGACTACCCTCAGGCCCGGTGATTATTCTGCCCCAATCACATGCACATAATCACTAAGCCAGATGGGCTTTTTGGCACGAAAGAAACATCTTTATGTGGACACCTGTGTGTTGGTAGGAGATGGTGTTAGACTTATTGTAGAAGTATGTGGTATATTATTTGTTTTGGGTGTAGTTTGACAATTTGTTGGGTGCAAATCTAGTGGCTGAATAATGCTAATATGAATGCTTTATTAACATTTATTTGCTGTCAGTGTGTTTTAGGTATGAGTTGAATATTGTGCCAGAATCCTCAGGGATGTGTTCTAATGGGACGGCAATGGTGCAGGTGAATGGTAAGCGTTTGGTGTTGTTTACTGTTTCTAAGTCATTATGTCAGCGTTATTTGCTGTCGCTTTATATATTTATGTCATTGCGCTGGAGTCACTATTTCACAAACTAAGGGATCAGGTGGCAAATTTGGTCCTATGAGGAATTGCCTTACTTGAAGGGGCACAAACCAGGATTTCTGCATTCGCTGATGATATCACTGTTTTTGTGTCGTGCTTTGGAGAAATCGAAGCACTTGCATTTTATGAAATGATTTCAGGGGCCAAAATCAACCATGGCAGGTCTGGTTCAAATTCTTGACATGTGATTCAGACTGGATCTCTAGCTTAAAAAGAATCGGCTTGGATGTTTGATGGAGGAGATACGCTTTCAGTGGAGTTTCCTGATATCTCAGCAACTCTCAGTACTTTCTACCTGGAAATTAGTCTGTAATGCATTACATTTCAATAGCATACTTTTCAGTTCAAGCATAGTGGAAATGCTTGATTGACTGTTGCGACAGTGCTGAGGAAGAAATGAGCACGTATTCTTCCACTAGTGAACTTTGGCTGTTCTGGGAAATCTGGTGAATGCATCTATCCTGAACAGTTAGTAATGGTGGATGTTGCATATCTGATTGACAATGTTGACTCGCCATGGGCTAGGGAGAAACGAATGGTGTTTCTCACGAGAATGGTGGTTTATCTTGGAAGGACACCATCCACTCCAAACTCCACCCCTATTTTATTTCCTCCCACTTAGGTCCCACTCCCATTTAGAAATTGACCTGCTTGTTTTTGGTTCATAAAACCGAAAAACAGTAGGGTTGGGAGGGTCTTACTTGACCATGATTTTATTTATATTTTTTGTTGTTTTTCTTTACATTGGGGTGATTTTTGTTGCCCCATCATGTTTGATGAAATTGTAAAGACTTTTTGTAAATAAAATTCATTTGAAACCATTGTAGATATTTCAAGTAAGATGAACTACATAGAGTAAATGTGGAATTGTGGTGATTGCTGAAGTGAAAGTTAGTAACAAATGGTGAAAGAACGAGTCAAAATGTGTTTAGTTAAGAGTCGGATAAATAGAGGAAGACCAGCCATTCCCACACTTCGGATGGCCTTGTGCCTAATTTGTAAAAATAATTTTAAACGGGTAGTATCTGGCACAGGAATTTGGCTTGCTGAAGGTCTGACCCATGAATCGGAATGATGGTTCTGTTTGACCCTAGGAGGCCATGCTCCAAGGAATTATCTCCTTCTTTGGGAGGGGGGATTGGTTTATTGCCCGTCACCTAATGTGTCCCTACCAGGGAATACTGATGGGTCTGATCACAGCAAATTTTGAACCCGTCCAGAATTCCCCCAATTTGAGGAGTTGGATTATCCTCCAACGTTAAACTGAATTTATGTCTAACCTTGCCACAGTTGGAAGCGAGTAAATAACCTCAGCACTAATTATCATGATCAAAGTTGAGTATCTGTTCCTGCTCGTCGGAACTCTGTCGATCACATTTCAAATATTGGTTCATATCTAATCCCTTGCCGCGAGATCATGTTAGATTACTGGCCTGATTTATTTTTCTGTCTGGCAATAGGACGCTAACTACACTAGCCCACATCTCTGGCTGTCGAATAACGCTACTTGGTTTGACCATTGACTCGATCAACTGCTCCTGCTGATGTTCCACCTACACTTGATCCAGCTGTTGATTATCACTACTGGTCCAGCCATTGACTTGATCAGCTCAGAGCCATTTAACTCCGCAACTGCATTCTAGTCATCATAATCAACCAGCCCTGAACTGAGCCCATTAACCAATGTTCTTTTTTCCTAACAAGACACTGGTGATCTATCTGTCCTTTTCAAGATAAACTCTTCTCTTCAGGGCAATCCACTTGTGATTTATCTGTCCTTTTCAGGACAATTTCTCTTTCAGTCTGACGAGCTATTCTTCAACTCCAGTGCAAGGTCCATGGTCGATCAGCATTGTTGAAGAAGCAACCAGATATACCAAGTTGTTCTTCAACCAGTGCAACATCCACACTTTGACCATCATTATTAAAGAAGCAAGCTGACTAGACATCCAACAGCAACCTACCTACAACTTCTGAACAAATAAAACCAGCCATTTTTATATTCAACTCCATCTCTGTGTTTGTTATCCTTCTTTGTTAGAAGCAGCAGCAGTGAATGTTGTTTTTACGTATCAACTCTTGATTGGACAAAAGCTCAAATCAGTAATTTCTTTCAACTAATCACAGCACAAAAAATATACACTCTCGAAATTATGCGCATTATATAAAAACCCAAACACAGTACTTTTCTCTCTCTCTCTCTCTCTCTCTCTCTCTCTCCTGTTTCCTTTCAGAAACAACACATGTGCGTACAACACATCTTGCCTAGAGTTTTTGCATCTGAAACTCCTCGACAAACACAAGAGACACACGGATTACTAAACATAACAACAGCATATACACACTGCTAACTGAGCTCATGTACATATTTCATATATGAACTCTCTCACTAACAAAGCAGACACCCTAATATACACACACATCTACGATGCCTATCCCATTTACTCATGGCACCAGCCAAAATGAACATGTCTACTCAAATTCTCCCCACAGACAAAACAAATTCTCTTCACTTGGAACGTTCTAAGATTCCCTGAACTTTTGTATTCTATCAATTCTTTATCTTTTGTTGTCTTAACAAGTTGCCAATAAAAATTAATTATTTTTTGTATGGATACACTTTGTTATTATTGTGACAAAGTATCCGGGGCCTCATGGGGATCTGGTGACGCGGCAGTATGCTGACTGGAGGCCCTGCGTCGAGACGAAGTGGAGATATAAAACTAGTATATATTTGACGTAGAAACAAACTTATTCAAACGACAGGAACGAGGCGCCAGTTAGTCTCATGGAGTCGTGTGAGATAGAATCGATTACCACCAGAGGTGAGGAAACAGTTGCCAGATGGGAAGTAAAGATTATGAAATTCCGTAATCTTAAATTTAATTCTGAAATATCAATAAGGCGATATTATTGTTTGGGTGAATGGCGTGTTTTGGAGTCACAATTCTGCGAAAGCTGTTTTGTCTTGGTAGGGATTTAATTGGGCCTGTCATCGTTAATTACAAGCCTGGTCACAGATCATCTCCAGCTGTGTGACAGAATGAGAAAGCGTTTGTTTTGGCGATAACAATGGGATAGAAAGAAAATTCCATTTATTTTTAGGGAAGGGGGGAGTGAGGCGCCCGTCCCCACCCTCCTTGAGAGAGGAAGACACGCAGGAAGAAAGATGGCGGAGAAGGGGGTGTACGACGATAGACATCTTCAATAAAAGAATGTGCGTTTTTCACGTATGTCGTGTAGAGACGACGAGAGAGCCAGTGAGTGTTGGATTGTCGGCAGAGGGAGTCGGACGGACCCCGGCGCGCGCCGATGATGGTGTGCGTCGACGAAAAGAAAACCAGACGAAATCCCCGCCATCACCTTCGCCTGTTGACTTGTGACTAAACAACTACTTGTGTAAAGAATTCGCGCACACAGAGAACCAACGAAATAACTTAGAGAAAACACAACCTTTTGCTAAGGACATTTACGAGTATGGTAGACATTAATCCAATGTAAAATCAATTCTTTTATTTTATTAATAATTACTCTTCTATACAAAAAACCCGACCGAGTTGTTGAACATTGTTCTTTTCCTTTTGTTCAGCTTTGAATGATATTCCACCCCCACAGAGCCAACCAGTTGCTGTTCGCCCAGTGATCGCTCGCTGATATAAACAGTTTCAACGTGGGAGTGTGTTTGTAATTGGACGAGACGACAAGATCGGCGACGTCATCATCATCATCGTCGCCATCCCGGCCTAGAGAAATTTGGATCTAGATATTTTTTATTGACACTACGACGAGTGTGGGTCACAATCTGGCACCGCAACCAGGATGTCACACATGTGCGGTTGCCCACCACCGTGTGCACACAGGTGGGGTTCACATTATTTCTTATGATATTACCTTTCCCTCTATACCTTTGTGTCTAACAAGTTGTAAGTCCGATCACCATACAGTCGCCCCTTGCAACACTCTAAAGAATTTATGTGACTAAAATAGGAACTAACCAAATTATTGAAATAAAAATGAATGGGCAAACATATAGTTTCCCAACACATGTAATTTTATCAGAGAGACAATATGCAATAGCTCAAAAGTTGTCTTATTTTTTAAAATTATGACATGCTGAACGTATTGGCGTTAAAATCGATATGGAATAGGGGAGAAAAAAAATAGTAAATTAGCCGACACACAGTTCTTTTGTGGCAATGGACGTTCTCTAAGCAGTTGATCTAAAAACTTGTAACGGAGACTCATTAAGACGAAGTGAAAAAAAGTACATTTTTTTTGCGAGTTATATAAAAATAATTTATTGAAAATAATTAAAATATTTATAAATATTTTTATTTTCTTTTTGCTTCGTTTTAACGAGTCTTCATTTCAAGTTATTAGACCAACTGCTCAGAGAATGTCTATTGTCACAAAAAGCGAATAAAAAGAAATGTTCTTATTTCATACGTAATTCTAAATTGATTTGGTAAATGATGAGATCGCCGTCTTAAACAGAATGTGATAAAAAAACTGTGTATAGGAGATAAAAATGTTTTTTTGTTGTTTTTTTAAAGATTATTACATGAATCATTTTGAGATAAAATCTATTTGAAATCTGAAGAAAAACACGTTTAAAATGTGTAAATATGCTAGCATAATAGAAGTTTTTACAAGATGGCGTCATACTGGAACCGGAAGTAGTTTATTATGTAAAAAGCAAACTGAGTTTACGGTACCTGAAACGAAGCAAACACTTTCATTATCACAGAAAACAATTTTAATAGTTCCCAGAATAGTATTTAATAATAACTTCTGCTCCAAGAATGCGTCAAAGAAGTGTATAGGATTGACATGTATCCCAATTCTATAATATCAACTGACCAAAAACACATAAGCCACACCCAAAACGAAATTAGATTTTTCTTTCAAAAACGTCTCTCAGTGGAATATTTAGCCAAAAAGCAGAAATGGCTGTCATGTGACTCTAATATATTCGCCACTCCTCGGCGATTAAAATCCCTTTTTTGCGCTAAAATAAAACCATTCGTCTAGAGACGATAAAGCGTAATTTAAGCTCAGATTTTCGTCGATAAAATCAGTTGGGAAAAGTTCAGCACACTGTTAACAAGAGGACACCGTTTCGACTTCCTCACCCTCTTGGGCTTTGGAGGCTGCTACTATTTTTCAACTCACACTTATGCGTCCTGACTAAAAGCGGCACACACACAAATGCCTACACTGTTCCAATTAATTCTCAATTCACGCGCACATTCACATTCTTACACTTATGTACCCTGACAAAAGGTGACACACATATTCACATACTTACACGTTCTAACGCAAAGCATCACACAAATGCCTACACCGTCGCACCAATGTACACACTCATAAATTACAGGCATAAACATTTTATTACTTTTCTAACTGAACATTTCAAATGAACAATTACTTTATTAAAATGTCTTGTAATTTTGTATATATATATAAACATCTTGTGTTCTTTAAATAATGTTTTATTCTTTCATTCAACTTTCATGTTTTTATCTGCTTGTACTTATTTTTCTCTGTTTTCTGATACGTTTTATAACAATTTAAATGTAAGCATGAATCTTAACATTTTCTCTAAGGTACAATTCCAGTCAACATCTTAACAAGCAAGGGTCCGCGCTACTACAAGTGTTTACA
This sequence comes from Sepiola atlantica, assembly GCA_963556195.1. Taxonomy (NCBI): domain Eukaryota; kingdom Metazoa; phylum Mollusca; class Cephalopoda; order Sepiida; family Sepiolidae; genus Sepiola; species Sepiola atlantica. The sequence continues at coordinate 133,138,608 of OY744516.1, read as the reverse complement.
AATTATCTATGATATATAAAAAAAGGTTGTGAAACAAATATTTTAAAAATAAATTCTTTTTATAATTCGCTAAAATACTTTCATTACACATCGTTTACGTTCCAGTATTTTGTATTACTCATGGAGCCATGATTGTTTTTTGTATCGCTCAAAAGGAAAAAAAGTGTTAAAATGTTGTTTTTTATTATTATTACGTAATACTAAATAAGGTGACTTTCCTCCCACTAAAGTCATTTGTAAGCTAGGCGCACCAAGCCAGACCCGATATTTCCCCATGCCACCGACGAGAAGATAAGCACTTTTTAATTTATATTTTATATTTCTCTTTTACTTTTTTGGCCACTCACGTATAACTTCTGAATTATAATGTGTATTATCTGAATGTACTTAATTCTGTGTTGGACTTAAATGTGTTTAATTATTGATATATACTGTCTTATTGCCTGTCTATTGATTTCCCACTGAAGAAATTCCTGAACTTACACGCTGGCCTGAAGTTTTGGCTGCCTTTCTCTTATTTGTACTTACTTGCGAGAGGGAAACCTATCTTCAACTTTCTTTTCCCTCTGCAGTGTACAGTGAACTTAAGCGACATATATACATATTTATATATATATATATGGTAGTTTTTTTGTTTTTTTACCTGGGGAGCTTGGAAATACCCGACTAGTACACAGGCGCAGGCTATTTTCCCCTCTCGGTGTGTTGGACCCGTAAGACCTTGTCAGGCTATCCATTTAAGAGAAGGAAATCTCTGATAATAAAACCTTGCTATCAACTACTAACGTCGTGGCAGCAAACCGTTGGGTAGGGAGGCCTCTTTAGTCCTGATCGACAACCTTCCTAGAGTTGGAAATAAAATATCTGGTTTGCAAACCTATAATTGCTTAAAGAGTAGATAGGTTCTGCCTATCGCCGGCACTTGCACTCCTTCTTTGTCTATTTGTGCAGAAGTATCAGTGCTGGGACGCCTCAAAACACTCAGTGCCTGGCATTGTTTCCTTACTAGGACAATGAACGCCGTTTCTCTGTCTCTCTATTTGGGCAACTTGGGGAAAGTTTTTTGTCACTAAGTCTTACATAACTAGTCTGGGTCGCTCTTGTTCTGACAAGTTGAGGGTACATGTTAGACAACTTGTCTGGCTGCTGTTTCAGACTGACAGGACAGGAACCCAAACTCTTGGGTAGCGCTAAGAACGGCTGCTCCATCATCAGTTGCATAATACCGTGGGTAGTTGTATGTGCCATGTCGAGCATGGAAAGGGACCCTGCAGTTATCTCTGGTGTGTTTCCAGAGGCCACAACCCCCATGGACCAGGTCACGACTAATGGACTGGTTGTGTGAAACAAGGACCCACCTTGGCCAACCCACTCTATATTCAAAACAAACATGTCATTACAAAAAAATCAAATCAAATCAAACCTAAACCAGACACCCAACAAAAATCACCTTCGCCTTCACCCTTGAGGCTCACATTCACAAATATCCGGGGACTTAGAACCAACATTGACGACATAGAAATCTTTCTCCTGACAAACTCCCCGGATATCCTAGCACTAAGTGAAACAAACTTTCAATCCTCAATCTCCTTTCACCACTTTGACATGACTGACTACCTCCCACTCTATCGTAAAGATTCTGACAAAGATATGCAGAAAGGTTCGCGATCCTGCTGACTTCTAGGTTATCCTGCAGTAAATTTCAAGTACGGATGATCATAAATGATAAAAGAAACTTTTTTTTAAACGGAAAATTAAGAATTGTATTTTTAGTATAATAAAATAAGTTGTTTTGTTATGAAAATATGACAAATCTTTAATGAATCTGTTTTTATGAATCAAATATGTTGAAATGTCTTTTGTTTTTATGAAAATATCACAAATCTTTAATAAAAAAATTTTTTTACGAATCAAATATGTTGAAATGTCTTCTTTTTATTGATATAAATAAAGTTTTGAAATGTCTTGTATTTTGTGAAACAGCAACATAATGTGTTTTGATTTTTTATGAAAATATAATAAAATAGCTTTAAAGTATTTAAAAAGAATAATAAAAGCGTATACAATAAAAAATAGTGCCGAAATAATTGTTTTAATCAGGCGCCACTAGAGAAATTTTTGTAGGTAGCTGTTGAAGTTGTCAGCGCTAGACCTTTCAAAACTATATTTACATCAATTAAAAAAAACAGATTTTTTTTATTAAAGATTTGTTATATTTTCATAAAAATATAAACAAACATATATTTGATAATTTGTTTTGTTCACAACTTATTTTATTATACTAAAAATAAAATTCTAAATTTTCCGTAAAACAAAAGTTTATTTTATCATTTATGATCATCCGTACTTGATATTTACTGCAGGATAACCCGGAAGTCAGCGGGATCGCGAACCCTTCTGGAGAGCCAATTGATTTTAACTCCCAAAACGTTCATCATGTCATAATCTTAAAAAAAAAATATTATCGCCTATACACTATTTTTATTCAAATTTTCGAAGAAACTTCAGGACGGCGATCTCATCATTTACCATTGATTTTTAATTAACTCCAATACTTTTCAGCAAGTCATGATGTGAAAAAAGACAATTTATTGAGCTACTGCATATCATCTTTTCGATATAGTTACATGAGTCGGGAAATTGCATGATTACCAATCAATAAAATCATGGTGCTTCTGCTGTTTCACCCCGACATGTTAGGCCTCTCTTTAAAAAAAAAAATAGTTAAAGAAAGGTATAAACGTTGTTATGTACTTAAGTGGTAGCTGAAAAGAAGACTGTACATCAAAAATTACGCAAATTCATCCAGTATTTATTAAATTGAAAATAAAAAAACAATTTTATCAGTTAAATGCAAGATTTTTTTTATGTCTTTGTGACTTCCTGTTTAATCGTGCGCGTCATCTGACGTACGGATGACCAGAAATGAAAAATAAAACCTTTTTGTTCGCATTTCTTTATGCGAATTTTATAATTGTTATTGTTCCTTCGAATTATAGTTTAATAATGATGATGATGATGATGATGATGATGATGATGATGATACATTTGTTTAATAATTTTTTTTAGTTTAATATAGTAATAAACAAATAATATTTACATAAAAGCACATTTTATTATTAATGTGTTTGAAATAAATAAAAACATGCTATAATAATAAAACATTTTATTGAATTGATTTTAAACAAATTATCAACTGTAATTTTATTTTTTTTGCATTGAAAAAAAAAAAGAACTTTATTGAATTAATTTTAACAAACAAATTATCAACCAAAATTGGTTAACGTTATTAAGAAAACAAATTTCTTAACAAACAAATTATCAACCGAAAGTTCTTTTTTTCTTTCTTAATAACGTTAACCATTGTGCCAGTTGACACGGTTAAGATTCGGATAAAAATTGTTGTTTGGGATAAATACAATTTAGGCGCGCAGTGTGAATATAATTGTATTGGCGCGTGAAAGATAAAAAATAACGCCCACACAAATTCCGGCATGGCCTTATATATTAAATCAACTCAAAACGAGCGGACGTAGTAGGGAGCACACCACGTGATATTTCTGTCCAATGGGATTTCTTCAAAGACATTTTTCTAAACTTTTCTCCTTAAGCTCGCTGGAGCCTATCCAAATAGTATTTAAGCACACACAAACATCAAACCCTCTCTCTCTCAACTGACTCTTCATTCGGAGGTTACACGCGTATTACTATCACTCTTCCATTTCACCTTTCGCGCGCTTCATACAATTACACAGGCGAACATTACCTATTGCCTCTCTTAACATTTTATAACATATGAGCATTACAACAAAACAAAAGACATTCTCCTTTTTACTTACCCTGAAACTAAAGAAAGGACTTCTGAACTCATTACAAAAGGAAATATGTTATATTTGTAATTGGTTTATTTCAGTGAATAAACTTCCGTTGGTTTTGCATGTAAGTCTTCTTATTCTTATTTTTATTTGTGGAGGAAGTTATCACCAAAAAAAGGCATGACGACCACCACACCATTTAATTGAACTAATAGTGTCTCTTGTTTGTAGCATTAAATCATGCAAATTTATATCCATACAACATAATTCTGCAGCTAGCTGGAATTATATCTGAAACTAACGGCAGATGGGAAGGACATGGAGGAACGCTGGCTTCCGGTGGAAAAAGCTCGAAGAAAGTGTGTACGGATGCCTGAAAGTGATACAACAATTTTCTTTATTCATATTAATTTCAGACTTTCCTTTTTGTCATATTAATTTCAGACTTTTCTTTCATCATAATTTAATAATTAACATAATACAGACTATTTGAAAAATAACTTATTTGTTTTTATTTTATTGTTTTCAAAACATTTTTTAAATAATAGTGAAAACCTTTTTTCTTGGAAATGGAGTAACTTTCGGAATCAAACTTTTTTCTTAGAAATGGAAATGCCCTAACCCTCCCAAAAAACATTATTTTCACTAAATATTAAAAAAAAAAAAAACATTAAATAAAAACAAACATTCCCTTGCTCAAAAACATTATTTCTTGAAAAAAAAAAAGATTATTCTATTTTGTTTATTTTCTTCAATGAAAAAATTATAAAAGTTTTGAAAACAATCAAATAAATTATTTTTCAAATAGTATGTATTATGTTAATTATTAGAATATGATGAAAGAAAAGTCTGAAATTAATATGAAAAAAAGAAAAGTCTGAAATTAATATGAATTAAAAAAAAAATGTTGTATCACTTTCAGGCATCCGTACACACTTTCTTCAAGCTTTTTTCACCGGAAGCCAGCGTTCCTCCATGTCCTTCCCGTCTGCCAAACTAACTTCTCCATTACTTTAATTTTAACGTTATCTTATGGGAAAGTAATTAATAATTAGTAATTAAAAAAGGAAGTGGAAGTCGAAATTTAAAAAAAAGTTTTATAAATGTGAAAGTGTAAATAGTAATTTTTGTTATTCAGAAATGCTAACAAAAAGGTTTTATTTTTAATTTCTGGTCATCCGTACATCAGATGATGCGCACGATTAAACAGGAAGTCACAAAAACATAAACATCTTGGATTTAACCATTTTATCTCTATGTCGCCATTTTTCTTATATTTTGACTTTTTCTGAAAGTTATCTCCCTTGCGATCTTTAATATCGGTAGATTTCAGCTGACTAAGTAAGTCAGCTGAAATCTACCGATATTAAAGATCGTTTTTTTTCTTCTTTTTCTTATAATTTAATAACTACTGGATGAATTTGCGTAATTTTTTTTCTGTACAATCTTATTTTTAGCTAACACGTAAGTAGATAACAAAGTTTATACATTTCTTTAAATATTTTAATGTCATTATGAAACAGCAGAAGCACCAAATAATGTTCCATATGCCGATTTTGGAAAGTAAATGCAAATGTTTGCAAAAACTTAATCTGCTCGTATACATTTCAATATCGCAGTTTCCATTTAGACTTCTGTAAATATTGAACCAATTCCACAGCGCGGTTTTCTAAACAAGGGAAATAACTCGTGGTAACGAATAATATATACTAACTGTTGTAACTAGTGAATATTCCAACATGGCGTCACCCCCAGCAACACGTTGTTTACGTTGGATTGAGAGGTAACCAAACTTTTTATTTTCTTGCTGAGTATAGCCTTTTGTAAAATATCTTTAATTTAATTTTAAATGGATCGATTCTTCCGTATGTATCCATTTTTTTTTGTCGCTATTTCTTGCTTTTTTGTGTTGTTGGCGGGTGAAAGCATCGCCTTTACTGATGTGTTGCTAACGTCATTTGAAACGGACTTTTTCCATGTTAGTTTTAATTTCAATAAAGAAAAAGATAATCTAAGTGTATTTTATTATAATTCAAAGTTGAACATGTAGCTAGCGGCTGTCGTTCTTAAAGAGTTTAACATAAAAGATTGAAAACTTACAAAGTTTTTGAAATGTTCAAAGGCTTGGTACTTTTTTTCTATAAAGTTTTCTTAAAACAGAAAAAACAAAAACAATTTAATGTGAATGTCTTCGTAAATATTTACTTTAAAGTCCTAAACTCCATATTGCCAAAAACCAAAAAAAGTCAACATGGTGACGATAACATTAACTTGGTAAAAGTATATTATGCCGCTACGAACTGGACAATTGGTGCCCTTATAAAAAAAATAAAACAATTTTTTTTTCAGTAAGATGAAAACAAATACTAAGTACCGGCTACTTCTAAAGAATTTGAACCGAACTGTTTTTAAAATTTATTTTTAACCCTAACCTAAGTTTTAGATTTAGTTAGACAAAAGTTGGTTTGGTTCGATTTAGATTCTCTAGAAGCATCAACACTTCATTGCAAAATCAACGGCCGATTCCGAAAATGTAAAAACATTTTGGGCATCTTTTACGAGACTCAGCAGAGTAAAAACGCTAAAAAAACAAATTTACAACAAATAAAAGTAACTGTAAGCTGTAAAAGTTAGTTTCAAACTTGCATGTGCTATTTGTTTGTATTTTAAACCCGTTTGAAGTGCTATTTATTAGAAATCAATAGTTTTGTTACCGTAACTTGGGAAAAAAACATGGCCGATTTGGGGGGGGGGGTTACTAACAAATGCACTAGGATCGGCCATATTGTTTTTGTGAAAACGGTGGGAAAAAAAAACAAGAATTTTTTTTTTTACATCTAATGAAAACCCATTTATAATAGGTAAAAATAAAAACAAATTACATAGGTAAGTAGAAAAATATCTATTCTCGTCGTAGGTCAACTTCACTTGTTGCAAATTTATGTTTTTAAACCCTTTCTCGTTCTTTTTTTGGACCTCGTTCGCGCCTCTGCTGAGCTTCGTAACATATACCCAACATTTTGACCCCCCCCCCCTCTTCACTTAAAAATTCACTAAAATTCAAGAAATCAACCAATTGTAATTAAATTTTCAATATTTATTAATCAACAATTAAGGAATATAATGAAACCATTATTATTTTTTAAATCTTAGTGAAAATGTATTATTTTTTTAAAACCAAATACACCTTTACTAAAGTTATATTTTTATATATTAATAAAAAAAAATGCATTAAGTTTTTTTTTTATGAAAATAAAGCATTGTAGATGTTAACAATTAAAAAAAATTTTTTTAATATTTTTTATATATTACGAAAAAGGCCCCTAAATACCGTGTTAACAAAATCACTATAACTCGAATAAAAATTAATTTTTTGAATTAACGATATTATCATTGAATAAAGCATTGTTTAATCAATATTTTCACACAAAAATAATATAATTGCAAAAAATATTTCATCTGATTTTAATGATTAGAGTTTCTGGGGAAAATAAAAGATGCGACATAATTATATTTCTCTAGGGACCTCCAATTGGTTGTGAACTATTTACCCCCCCCTATATATAACACGATGTAACTTTAATTTAGATTAAGATTATCAACAAAACTTTTTTACCATTCAAAAGAGGATACATTAAATAAACTGCTGATGATTTTTTAGAATTTTTTCCAGCATACGAAACTCATGAAAATGTGAAGTTAAAATGTTGTGTACTTTTTTTTACGTGATAAACTAACGTTCTTATGTATAAGCATTTATGTGCGCTGTGATAGGCACATTTTTAATAAATCTCGCATAAATCAAGTTATGGCCAGATCTTCACGAAATTTTCAATACTTATTCATTATAGGACTAATTTATCTTTAAAATGCTGTTTTCCTAAAATATATTAGGGAAAATATTTTTTTTACGTGATTCCCCCCCCCCCCCCTGTTTCATTTTATGAAATATTGAACGAAATATATTGTCATCCGGCGATTTTTTTTTCTTATATAAAACTAAACTCTTTTAAAAAACACATTGGATTAATTTTATTAAATTTTACGTAAACTGTTTTAGTAAACTGGTCCGTGAATGCACAAATAAAAAGTGGAAATAAAAGCAATATTATTATGTTTTGAATTTTTTTTTACCTTTTCTCAATAAAATATACTGTGATTTATTGAAATGCAAAAAAAAAAAAAGTTTTACGAAATAATTTTTATTTTCAGAGACATTTATTCATTTGATCGTATTGATCGAGTTTATCGGTTTTAAACATCATTTTTGAACATATTCGTGTTCGAAATTTTTCAAAATATTTTAATATAATATAGCCCGAAGTATTATGAATCGTAAAAGACAAAAGTTGTGGCGGATGTCATATTATGTACTTGGAAAAAACTACTTCATTTGCTAGAAGTAAGAAAAATTTTTTGCACTAACTGATTTTGCCGCAACTATGGAACGCAATACTAGCCATAATCGCGGCACTTCCACATTCAGTAAAACAGCGCCAAAGTGAATATGTAAGTTATTCAGGCAATTCTGTTTTTTTTTCAGTAAAAAAAAAGTAATAATCTGTCTCAAGGAAGAAAAAAATGGTTAAAACAAACCGTTAATTTTGTTTACACCATAGTAGTAAAGTAATTTGTTTCACTTCTGTTCATCCGTACATAGATAATATCTTGCCATGTCTCACGCGATGTTTAGTAAACACTACCCCGTGTGTCGTAAAACAAGAAAATTTCGTAGTTTCATCGGACAATGAAGAAGGGTTTCTTTCAGAATTTGATAATGTAACCTTTAACTAAACTATTTTACTTTAAAACAAGTATAACTTTATTTGAGAGAGTTTTTTTTGCAATCGGTAAAGCAAAACGAATGTATGACTTCTTAACGTACACATGAAATAGTGACGTCACCGTTCTTCACATGCAATTGGAGGTCCCTATATTTCTCTTTCATACATAAACGTGGCATCATCAGCGCAAGAAATTATTTTTATAATCTTGAAAATAAACCAAAAATTGACAAATTTGAGACCCAGGAACATAACGAAAAAAAGAATTTTTTAAAATTGAATAATTTCTACTAACGATTCACTTGTATTGGTATGGTGGCCCTGTTCTGTAATAAACAGGTGGGAATTACACCCCCCCCCACGCACAACATTCACTTTTACATCGCCCTCAAAATGTTATTTTTATAGATTCAGCAATTTCGTTAATTTCACAATTCATCGTCAATTATTTGGAAAGATTTGTATTTGTTTTGTCTTTTTTTCATTAATAAATATTTAAAAAGTTAAAAACAATTATTTCTTAATAAATAAATAGAATTCAAACATGACATTTTCTTTCAAAATTGAATTCTATTTATTAATAAATAATTTTTAACTTTTTCTTTTTTTTCCAATGAATAAATTGTCAGTGTAGTCATTGACTTTAATTTACTTTTTCACACTTAAAATAAAAAAATACACTTTATTTAAAAAAAAAATCAATGGGGAATGTTTAACAATAGCCCTACAACTCGCGAGTCGGGTTGAAAAAAAGTTGTAGAACGTAGTCAAAAAAATGAATATGCAACAAATAAATGCGACATACGTAGAGACTGGAGATTTTCCTAGTTTTCTATTCCATTTGTTTGTATGTTTACGTATGGTAAATGGGTTTTTATTAGACATGAAAAAAAAAAAAAAATTTTTTCGGCAACGAAAAGTTTACTTAATAACAATGGCGTCAACAGTTGTCACGTGGTGTGTGTTTTTTTTTACCGGGTCTCATAATCAAAGCGGCGTTTTTTTGGTTTGCATTTTTGTAATTTAATTTTATGAAACGAACATTTTAACGGGGGACATTTCCATGTATTTCTTGTTGCTGCAAAGACGTGCGGAAATGACCCAAGCGCAACTCATATATCGTGCCATGAGCGAATTGACTATTATGTCGATAGGAGTACGCTTTAGTACTGACATCGACGAGACAATAAAATTTGCCAGAAGTGTGGGCATTATAGCCCGGCAGGGTCGTTCTTTGCCAAGTCTAAGCTGCCCATGTGGAAGTTTGGGTTAGGGCTTGAGTTAGGGTTAGGGCTGGAGTAAGGAATTTTTTTACAGAAACGGAAAAAAAACATTTGGAGTTAGGGTTATGGTAAGGAATTTTTTACAGAAACAACAGGAAAAAAAAACATTACGGTGTGACGAATGAAAATAATATGTAAATCAAAGCACAATGACATGTAAATCAAAAGAAAATGATTTTGTTTATTTTGCTTAAAATGTAGTTTTGTTTTGTTCTTTTGCTTGGCTGAAAAATGAAATTGCGCTTTGAATATGAGTCCCAGTAAAAAAAAAACACGAGGCTTCGAAAATGTGAAGAAGCCGACGCCATTTTATTTTCTAGTCTGCGTGTGATAAAAATATCGATTTATAAAAAAAACAGCACTTTTAACAGATTATAATCATTAATAAATGTCACAGGTAACTTTGAAATCAACTTTTACATGCTACGGTAACTTTTATTTGTTGTATATTTGTTTTTTTCAGCGTTTTCGTTGTAGAGCTATTGTTAAAAATACCCAATTAAACATATTTACATGAATTTTTTTGAAAGAAACACCAGGAAAAAAAACATAGCGAGGTTACTGTTATAAAATGAATACTGTATTTTTATTTACAAGGAATTTTTTTTTGAGAAAAAAAAAGTACCAAAATTACTTTTATCACGACATATTTATTTAATTTTATTATTTATTCTTACTTGCGATGATACTGCAGTGCAAAGCTGTTCGTAATTCAGTTTGGGTTTATTTTCTTCATAAAAACTTCCTGACAAAAAATCCGTCTTCGAAAGCATCTATCTCCAATTTGTCAAAAAGTTATCGGCTGCTCGCTGCTTTGGCTCGTCAACACTCGGCCGTTTGCGTAGGCCAGTCGAACGATTCCGAGTCGCACGTCACGACAGCCGGTTCGGGATCGATAAAAGTACCTGTTAAAATTTTTTATTTCAATTCTGAGGAAAAACATTGGTAAACAGACGTCGTCAATAATTTCAGAGTATTACTAAATTAAAAACGAATACCAAGTTAAATATGAACCTTTTTAGTTAAAAATAAAATAAATAAGATCTTAATTGCGTACATTCACAAATATTTTAATTAAATAAGCATTTCCTTTTTTATTACAACAAAATAAGGGTACTTAAATTTCTTTATAACTTTAAAAAGAATAAAGAAATTAATGGATAATAATTTTCAACTTCTATAAACTATTACAAAACCATTTTTATATATAAAGTTAAAGATGATAAATTATTACATTTTTGTCTTCCATATATTTTGCATAGTGATAGTCAATCGGTAAACAAAGTCCTTTACCGATTAACTGATGCCGGATTTTACTAATCTATGACTTTTGGGGGGATAATTTTGCTAATTTTTGGGTTTTTTAGCCGTCGTGATAACATATTTCATTATAATTTCTTTTTCACACGTAAATATGCAGTTTTTTTCCTTTTAGAGATTAAGCTTAGGCTTTTATCTTTCAAAAACAATCAAAGTTTACACGGAAACTAATTAAATAATTAATGATAAGCGCTTTTTAATAAGCATAGTCCGTACAAAAGACGACCATTTTTGCACGTACCTATAACCAAACCACTAACTCCGGACTGGCCAACCCTGGCTTAGGGTTAGTGTTGGGTTAATGAAGGGCACTAATTGTACCGATTTCACATTCGGTTTTTACCAAATTAATGTTAACGTCGCCATGTTAAATTTTTGGCGGTGCTTCTGCATAGATGGAATATAGCTGTTAAACAGAAAGTAGCTAATAACCTTTGATGTACTTGTGAGGGAAAATAAATACTGTTTACCCAAATTTACGGAAATTCATCCAGTAGTTTTGCTTTTATAAAATAAATTCAACTTTCATTAGTACGCTGAAAATCGTCGCCATTACCATTCAAGGGAGATAATTTCTATTTTTCGTGTTTGACCCCATTTTAAATCTCTATTCTCTCACAAAAGTTTGAATTATCTTCCTTGACTTTCATACTGATGCCGAGAATGGTAGCAAAATTCCGCCTAAGGATAAAAGTGGAATTTTGTAAATAAAAGCAAAACTATTGGATGGATTTCCGTAAATTTTGGTGGGCGGTATTTATTTTACCTCATCATAAAGGTTTCCCACTATCTTCTGTTTAACTGCCATATTCTATTTAGGTATAACACTGGAGAAGCACCACCAAAACTTCAACATGATGACGTTAACATTAATTTGATAAATTTATGTCCCACTCCAGAGTGCCTCTTTTTGGGTAGCTAAATTTTCCCCACATTAAAAACCGACTCTGTGTCTAACTCTTCCTCGTAAGGAGGCGAGTAAATCGGGACTAGATGCAGTTGTAAATAATACATTTAGATGGGATTGGTTAAAGAAGATTTCCATTTCTAGTGGTAATGGCGACCCCCCCCCCTCTGGGGGGGGGGGGATTAGTAGAGGGGGCGCGTGCCCCCCACCCCCAGGTTGAGAAATTCATCTCAGTTTTAGCTTTTTTTGTCATTGGCCACTCACGTCTCTTGAAATTTCATGCATGTTTACCCATTCTTCTCATTCGTCACTTTATAATCATTATTAATTGTCAGCATGGGTCTTTGCACGTTCCAAAGATGTGCATATCGTCAATACTCTATCAAAGTCAGGACCCACGCTACAGCACTACAGTAGCTTAAAACGTTTATTCAAAAATGTAATTCATTGATAATTTATTAATTATTATGACAATTTGAACAGGAAGCATTAAAAAAGACTGCTAAGAAAGACCTGGATTAAAAAAGACGAAAAGGATACCAGAAACGTTGGTAAATTCTTATTTTAGTCACGTAAATTATTTAGAGTGAAATGGATTTCAGTATTATTCTCAAACAACTTAGTCTTACTTAAAACCGTGTTTTAGCAAAATAAAACGATTGAAAACATTATTATTATATAGACATAAAGAGACTTGCTATTTTGCAATCTAATTTATATATGTGTTTGTGGTGTTTATAGATACACATATGTAATTTAGATGATTATGCTAAAAAAGAGTCATTCTTTCTTTAAATGGTCACAGAAACATTAAGGGTCCTGGGTATGACATCCAGTGGTGAGGCCTCCACTTGGGTGAGAGCTGTGGGGAATGTGGGGTTGCCCCTTAGTTGCAATTGCTCCCAGGTCCACTCTGGCCCGGAGTGATAGTACCTGTAAGGGCCCCATCTATGGGTCAAATAAAACCTACTGGCACCTACCATATCAGGCTGCCTGAAGTTATTGACTTCCTGACTCAAAATGCACCAAACATTGATGTTTTTTTCCTTTGCAAAACTCAATCATGTTCTGCAAAATCCAAAACAAAAAAAACAACAATTTCCCTCCCTCCCCCTTTCCATTCCCCCTCCCTTCCTCTCAACTAAACACCATGAATAAAGAACTTGAAGCATAAAAACTTTCACCAAAATGACCGTATTCATCATTAAATAACCTAAAAAGGGTTGATATGCTGTAAAACAAAACAAGTAAACCAAACATCATGAATGAATACTTGAACATGTAAAGAACTTGAAGCATGAGAACTTTTGCCAAAATGATTGCATTCGGCGTTAAATAATCTGAAAAGGGTTGATATGCCATAGAACAAAACAACTAGAAACATTAAGAAATATTAGAGTGGTTGAATCAACTTAATAGGAGGGGGGTTGGAGAAATAAATAGTTAAGAGAGAAATAAGTGATTTGTTCAGTTAATTATAAATTACGACTAATTAGAACAATTAAAACATAATTTTTTCCAAGCATAACTCAATCCCAGAAATAAAGTATATTTTAGCATATATTTATAAGAGCTGGTTCTTATCAGTGTGTGTTATGACCAACTCTGATATATTATTTTAAGTAATGAAAACCGTCACAAAAGGAAAAACAAAACCTTTTTAATAACAACAACGAAAGTGTTTATTCAATTACCTATACCGTTTGGCATGGGTTGAAGAAAGTTGGACAGTGTCCGAGTGAGGAAATGAAGAGTTAGAAAGTTCTTTAGCTGCCAAAAGGCAACGAGCAGCTTATCTTCGAGTGAAGATAGTTGATGCTCGGGAATCCAGGAGAGAGGAAGGGGAGCGTCCTTCTTGATTGCTTTCAGGAATCTCTCTGCTGACCGATCATGATTCCCAAAGGTGCTTAAGTAGTTTTTCAGGAGGACAGATGAAATCAATGCGCCCTGCAAGCTGATTGGTCAGTGTGTGACCAAATTGCATAACGGACATTTCTCTGAGAGAGAAATTAAGTCATTATTTATGACTGCTAAAAAAAAAGAAAAAAGCCTTAGAAAAACAAAAGTTCATCAAATCACATTTAATATAATTATAGATTCTCATTGTTTGTTTCTTTCTTGTTTCTAGGTTTTGAGAAAATTCTTGAAAATGGAGTAGCGATCTCCAGCATAAACCATGGTCACGTGTGAGGAACTGCTGCTGTCTTTAGATGTAATTGCTTCCACCAGTATCAAGAGAAAAAAATCATGGTCAAGAATCGTCTGGCTTGGACAGGTAATCAAATTTCTTGACCATCTGACTCCCACTGCACTAGAGAAGCAAAGTGTAGTATCTGTTCTGATACTATACTTAATCTTTTCTGTCTGCAACCAGTAAAGGAGAAATTCTTTTAGACTGAGACAATTTTTATTTTTGTCCCAATCCAGAGTGTCCCTTTTTGGGGAGCTGGATTTTCCTCACATTAAAAACTGCCAATCTGTCTGACTCTGCCCTCGTAGGGAGGCAAGTAAATAGAGACTCCCACCGCACTCTTTTCTACTGTATCCTTCAAATTTTCCTCCACTTCTTGCTCTTCCTTCTTTCTCTTTTCTTTTTTTCAGTCATCTCTGTTAGTAGTGAGACCTCAGTCAAATCTATAATCACCTCACTGACAGTTTCCCAACCTTATATCCCCAGACACATGCACGTCCAGTGCATATAAGCTGAAGCAGGCCACACGTACATCGCTTCCAGACCGAATATGGCAGACAACAAGGCGAGGCAGTGTGGTCCTTCAGCTTCAGGTAAGGCTTGTTGGACTAGTGGTCTCTATCAATTCGCTGTTTTGATACCTCATTGTAATACAGCTTCATATTCCATTAGCTTCTTTTCAAGAACTGCAGGATTGTGGAACTCTCTTCCTGCTGACTGTTTTTCTTGTATCTATAGCCTTGGTCTTTTCAAGACTAAGACCCATAGGCAGCTTCTGTCTTTGTGATAATCATCTTTCGTTCTTGTTAGTTACATACATTAAGTGGCTTCATGCCTAGTTTGGAGCGATTTCCATTAAAAAAAAAAGTCATCAACATTTATCACACAAATGATGCTCAATACTACTCACGGGAAAAACTGCCTTATAATCAAATTTTATTTTCATAACATCTATATGTGTCTTGTGTGCTATTGGTCCAGAAGCCAAATTTCATAGAATATAACTAAAAAGGAAGGCTTTGAACAAGTTAAACATTCTTAGAAATATAATGTCATCTTGTGGTAAATGAGAATTAATCATAATAGAAGCAATAATTATGAGATCAAGCCAGCCTAAACAGAAGGGCAAAATCCCATTACCTCTCGAAAAAACATACAAAAATGAGATGGAAGCGAAACTTTAACTGTTCATATAAGATTCATTTGAACAGCTAATGCATTCAATCTTCGTAATATGATTTATAACACAGTAGAAATCAAGCTAGTTTTTTTTTTTATAGTAAATCAATAAAAAAAAAACTCAGAGATTTGGACCATGTAAAAACCAACAGAAACACAATTTGATAATAGGGCAAAAATTTAATTCACAATATTTTTCAACTTGGATTTTTTTTATGAAAGACAACTAAAAATCCTATATTAAACCTACCATATTGACGAGTGCCCCTTTTTCTTTAAGATGGGATTGTTTTTATATGCATAGACACACAATATCGTGTGCATTAAGTTGAGAAAACACCAACATTAAAAAAATAAATCGCCTGTCACTGAAAGTAACCTAACTTGTAGTAGTCTAGAAAAAAAAAAAATTACAGAAGAGAAAGAATTGTACATTTACGAAGAGAAAAGATTAAATTTCGTTTACATCCAAATTGTATGAAAATAACCCCCCAAAAATAAATGAGTTATCAGAAGTTGAAATTGAAGGGAATTTCACTATATTTACTCATTTTCGCACACAAAACTGGCCAGTTTGTGATATCTACTTACTTTTTTTCTTTTTCTTCTTTTTCCTCCCTTTTTCCCATTTTAACGTCTTTGTCACACATGCTGTATAATTCTTTTTTCAAATAGTTACGTACGTGCCAAAAATATCCTGTTGTGCGTCTTCTTTTTTCCTATGTTTTGCCGTTATTCAATAAATTTAAAATCTTCACTTTTTCTGAAGACGTTCGTTGATTCGAACAAAACCGGTAAATCTCCTTAAAGTACATTTCGCTGAATTAAATAGTTGATTCGACTTGTTGTCTCAGTTGAAAAGGACTTTTTTTTTTCTAAGACAGAATAGAAACTTTACGCCTTTATTTATATATCTGATATAATCCTCGAGCCGTATTGGTGGGAGTCGCTTCCGCATTGGATTGCGTCTTACCACTGGTGGGTTATGTTTTCGTGTTGTCGGTGTGGGCAGCACTCGCGTTTGGAGTCTGGGTTTTCCTGTTGTGGATCTGAGTATAACTCATCTTCAGAGTCTGATTCTACACCTTTTCCGGGAGAGCTATCTGGATTTATTCGCTTAAAGAGAGAGGAATTTCGGGTGATTTGGTAATCTCCTCTTTTTGCTGTCCCCATGCTACCCTTTATACCGATAATCGTCAGTTGTCTGTGCTTAATTTGCTTTTCCTTTTGTCTTTTTCACATATCTACTTATAATCAACTCTGCTGGCAAATGACCCCATGCCTTGCATGTTATTCAATGGCTGCTGAACATTTTCATTGTACCTCATTTCACTCACAAGATTTGTTTTCAGGTGCCATGACAGTTAAGTCTCCTAATGATACAAACAACCTTTTAAAAAAGTTTCAACCTTCTGATTAAAGTGTGACAACTTCTGATAAAAGTGTTATGGCTTCTGATTAGAAATTGTTGCTCAGACACTGAAAGTACGATATACATACACGCACTCATATTCACACAAGACACATACCGTTAAACAAGACAGAATGCAAGGAAGAAGAAAGAAGAACCATTCATTCATTTCATATGCATGCGATGATTCTATTGTTGGCATTGGTTTCCCCAATATCTCTTTAGTTAGAATTTTTTTTTAGAAAGACATTGGGTAATTACGAGAAGGACCACGTGAAGGTTGCCAACATCCTAAGTGAATCGAACTAGATTCGAACTTGTCACACCCAGGTTGTCAGTTTGTGTCGTTAAATGCTTAGCTACCGTCACCTCCCAGAAGAACAATAAGAAAAAGAGAGAGAGAGAGAGAGAGCATAGAGAGGGGAAAAGAGAATCGAAAGCGAACTTTCACAGTGCATTAGAAGGTGAATCTTATTTCTCCACATTAATGGTTACATAAAAAATCCGGCCATGATAGAGGAGAGATGAAAGGCCTGGGTGAGTAATTTCATAAAAGACAATTAAATAAAAGAAAGAGGAAGAAAATTTGAACAGTAAAATATCAAACTACTCCTCATCATCATCAGCGTATTTGATTTAACGTCTGTTTTACATGCTGACATGTGTTGGATGGCTTTTAAATTGACTTTCAAACTTACCTATCTCTGGCAGTTTTTATTTATTACTTTCTCTCAAATCCATCCTTATATTCCTCCTATATTTTCCTTGACCATCGCCCGTGAACTGAACCTGCTACCTCAACTGTTCTATATCTACTAACCCAAGAACTCTCGTCCATTTTTTCATTGTGACTGCACCAACGAAATCTCCTGTTCTGCACACGTCTCCCTATACAGTCCAAATCTAATCTTCTTTTAAGGTCATCAGATCTCAGCCTGTCTTTAAGTCTCACATCACACATCCATCGTATCATTCTCATCATTTCTCTCCATGCGAATGTGAACATTAAAATATTAAACTATGCAAAATAAACGTTGTATTTCTTATGCTTTTGAAGCATCATAATTTTATGTGATTTCAGTATCAAACCTATATACAATTTGTATTGTTTTAAAAGATGTGGTATCGAGAAATATTAAAGTATTGATACTTTTAACAACGCTAATCTGTTGTATATACTGTCAATTATCCAGGATAAGTTGTATTGCAGCCGTGTCAGGAGCATCATGTTATATATGGCAGTAAGTGCTGGACCCTCATCCAGCCCACTCTCGCCTCACTGCAGCGTAATGACAGATCCATGATTAGATGGATCTGCAATATGAAATCTGACCAAACCCAACACATTAGATTCGGAGGATTTGCTGAAAACACTACATTTACCCAACGTAGATGTTATCCTAAGAACGAATCGATTATACTGGTACTGTCATAAACCGCTGCAGAAGCATGGATGTCTTGAATTGCAGGAAGGTTGGCCTACCAAGGAAGACTTGGAAGCAAGTGATTGGACAAGACGGTACAGATTGGAAACAGTTGATCCGCTGAACCATGAGAAGTGGGGAGTGCGCTTGTGAAATATCAAAACGCGTCTGACTCCTGGACAAGGGAAAATCATGATGATCATCATGATGATGATGATGATCATCATCATCATCATCATGATTATCATGATCATCATGATGATCATAATCATCATCATGATGATGTTTGGGTATTTAAGATACTGCAAGTGTCCCGAACTCGGGGGTGGGCAACACGAGGCAACATCTCACACCTGTTCTCTATGCGGTCAGATCCAAAGGTCATGTTGCATGCAGTCAAATCACTTCTTATGCACTCAAGCCAAGTCTTCCTTGGTTTACCATGCTTCCTTGTGCCTCGGATATCCAGTCGTGTTTGGAGTTGATGCAAGAGGTGTAATGATGTACACGGCCGAACCATCTGCAACCCCGAGCGTATAAGGTATTCATAATCTCACCAAACAAAGTTTCTGATGAAACATGGTTGATGATAATAAATAAAAAGATATGTTTACACTTTTACATTGGATTATAAGTTAAAGACGTTCGTTGATCCAAATGAAACCGGTAAAATCTCTCATTTTTTGATGATGCTTTCCTGTATTTAAATTTGTTTTTTCTGTTTGTTCTTTTTCATACATCCTATATCTTTCACAGCATTCCATTCTATGGTATATCGTGCATTTTATCCTCATATATATATATATATATATATATATGTATATATATATATATATATATATAGAAAGAGAGAGAGAGAGATTGTCTATCTCTCATGGCCAGAAATGAAGCTGTTATCGTGATTTTTTCCATTTCCTTGGAGTCAGGTAGCTGATGCTGGTATTTTCATGCAGAAAAATTACGATGATGATTTAAACCTAAGCACCCTTAATTCTCTAGACATTAAATTACATGTTTCTTCACTAAGATTTCTTCAGCAACTGAAAACCAACTTAAATTTTTTTCTGTCATAAAACCAAACTAACCAATCAGCTATAAACTTTCCATATGAAGCCACAGCCCATCCCAAAGGTCATAACATGTCAACCATACCTGTCGCACTTGGCAAAGCATAGTCACACTTTAAAAACATATTATTACCAAGTATTAACAAATCTAAGAAAACATTGTTTACAATAAATTTAATATATAAAGTAAAGCGAGTCTGTTTCTCAAATCTTTGTAGTTAATAGCTTTTTTCCTACAAAATTAACATATTGTACTTGTCCCGTGGGTCAATCACTCCGCGTTCCGTTCATAGAGACAGTCTGTGAGTTCAAAACGCAATCGGGGCATAATTAATTTTACTCTAATTTTGTCCCAAAATGAACTTAAACATTTCAAATTACAATATTAAGTAGATTGTTTGGTTTTACTTTTATTTTATTTTTCTGTAATTTACAGAAATTAAGACCCTGGGTAATGCCGGGTAGCCCTGCTGGTATATGATAACTTTTTTTTTATTACAACTGAAAATTAGGATTATTCAGTCCAGTTGTGTTTTTAATGATTACGATTATGGCAACATCATCATAATCTTGTCATGGATCCTACTGACTCTCTCATGCCATCTCGCTCTATCCTCCATCACACCAGATAGGCCCTTCATGGGTGCGTTGTGCATCTTCTGCTAGTTGCTTGATGTAGGTTCTGTGCGGTTTACCCACTGAGCCACACCATGTTTTGGCATACACAGAAGAACATCGCTGATGATTTAATCTTTAACCCTCCAGCAATGTCCAACAAATCTGGTTCTTCTCTCTCTGATCAAGGCTGAGATCTGAGGAAGGTGTCCGTAGAGTTGCTCTCTCTAGGGGTGCTGTTTCCAGGAGATGCTAAGAGCAGCTCTTAGCATTCTGGTGTACATACCATTCATTTTCTTCTCCAATCTTTTGGCAACAGCGGTGTAAACAAAACTAAAATCGAACAGGCTATTTTGCCGGGACCGGCAGAATAACGACCCCCTCGTTATTTTGCCCGTCCCGGCAAAATAACGATGGGGCTGTTATTTTGCCGGTTCATGTTGATTTAACCTAACTATTACAGTTACAGTGAAGATTTCATGAGTCAACTTAACTGCCGGTTTATTTTTATTTCGACATTTTTCCAATAAAAAAAGAAATAATTAAAACTTCTGACTATTTTTAAAAATTAAATAAATAATTCATATGGCGATTTTCGCCACGACTTAGGAAAAAATAAGTTTTATTTCACCATAGACTAAGTAAATACGATGGATTTCTATGTCAATTTAAATGCATTTACATATTGTTTTTATTGTAAAAAAAAATACAAATTATATTTTTAAGTACAAATAATTCGCTTTGAACCTCGTTTATGTCTACTTTTTTTAATATAGCTACCAGATTACCTCACAATGTTTGTTTGTAAAACAATTCAACTTTGCATTAAAATTCGTCATTACATGTTGAAATTATTGACAATTACTACTGCTGTTGTTATTTTATCGCAAGAAAAACATTCCATTTAATGCTTAATTTAGTGAAACGATGAGAAATAGTCGTAACATTTATCTTAAAAGATAGTGAAAAATCAGTTTTAAAATTGCTGTTTAGACTGTTTATAAAACTGAAATTATATAAACGTACATACTGTTAAAAAAGTGTATATCTGATTTAATTTCTTTAGGGACTTATCTTTAATTATTTTAATAATCAGATTTCTTAACAAGTTATTTATTTTTTATATCAATGAATGAAAACTATTTTTTTCTTAAAAAACTAAAACATTTTTTATCCGACGCAAATTACTTCTAAATCCAACTAAAGAATCTAATTGTCTGTAATATTTTCGTTCATTTAATTAATTTTTACTTTTAATGTTTTTTGTATTAAAAGCAGATATTTCTTTTATATTAAAAAAATTAAAATAACCGACAGAATAACAACTGATTATGACGATGAAAATAAATTGTTATTAAATATTTGTCCTTATTTATTTCATTACCCTTTCTGTCACATAACAGTTAGGTTAAAAAAACATAAGCCGGCAGAATAACGAGCCCTCGTTATTTTGCCGGGACCGGCAAAATAGCCTCTTCCAACTAAAATACTTGTTACATGCTGTATTTGATTTGTTTCACTGTAAATATTAAAATAGTTGAATTAAAGTTGTTTATTATTTTTTTACTATCAAGGCCAGATGCCTTTCGAGGATAAGGGTTAATGAGATGGAATGATTGTCAGAACCAAGTCCAAATATTTGTGGGATGGTTCTAGATAGGACTCTATTGACATTGGCTTTGCAGTCCCACAGCAATGTGTTAAACTATACACAAATATGAACTTTTTCTGTACAAAAGCAAGGGGTTTGGTTACATATTCTTGGTCATGATCATCTAGTGCTCAGGTTAGTAGATGTAGAACTGTTGAGGTAGCAGGGTCAGTTGGCAGGGGGAGGCCAAGTAAAACATGGGAGGAAGTTATAAGGACGTTCTCGGCCTTTTGAGCAGGAACAAAGTGTAGTATCTGTTCCGATGGATACCGCACCCCATAGACTGGTATTGTCTTGGCCTTCGGGGCTTGATTTACGCCGGTCTGTGGGTCTGTCCTGTGCAGTTCTAGGAGGTCTACCCTCCCAGGCTTTGCCTCCCCTCTTTGGGGAGGAGTAAGTTTATTGCTTACTGCCTGAGGCGCCCCTACAGGGGAATGCCGACGGGGCTGCCCAACCATTTTTTGTAGGCCAGAGTGTTCACCTTCTCGGGCGCTGGCTTTTTAAATCCCACTTTCCCGACCTTGTGTCACATCTTACCTTGTGGGAGGAAGATAAATAAATTGAGAGAAAGAGAGATGAATAAAGACCTGGCTAGATTTTGGTTAGTTTTAAATTAACGTTCTAAAAGCTGTCCAACACATGTCAGCATGTAAAACGGACATTAAACCTAATATGATCACACGTGGCTGGAAACTGTCTTTAAGAAAAGGACAACGACAATTCCAACTTATGACTTAATTTATTATGTTAATTTATCGAACCCGGTAATCATATCACATGGTTGATCTCTGAATCTTAAATAAGATTGCCTAATCTAAATAAGACATGACAACAGCGGCCCAAAGGCCACGAGCATGTCCTACACTTTTGTTAAACTGCTACTCTTTGAACTCTCTCCTAACCAGCCACCTGACACACAATTCTATCAGCCAATCAAATTGTAACAAGTTGCACCAACCACATCTCACCTGACCCGGCATTGCTTAAATCCAGTTAATACATGAACACACAAATTTTAACCGTCTTTTTAAATTATTTCTTACATTTTTTTTTATTATTTGGATTAATCAGACTACTGTTCTCATCTTGGATGTTATTCTCACAACATTTTGGCCGATGTAACCTCCCACTTTCTTCAGGTGCATCTTGTTAAACTCTGGAATCTTTCTGTCGAACTTGGGAATCTGTACTTGATTTCAAAAGGAACCCTTTATTTAATCCATGGGAGGTAGCTTGCTCTCATTCCGTCAGCCATGACTGGGTAGAAGTCTTAAGTACTTCATAAAAACAAAAATAGGTTTAAAGCTCCTAAAATTTATACTAGAATTGTCTGCAAGAACCTGCAGCATAACGGATATAAGTGCTAAATAATAATCAGTTCTAAGTGATAGTCTTCTGGAGATTGAAGGTTCAATCCTCAGTACGGGCAATACTAAGAATACAATTACAAATTACTTAAGACTTCTATCTGGTCATGGTTGACTGAACGAGAGCCAGCTATCCTCCCATGGATTAAATAAAGGGTTCCGTTCAAAATTCTGTACAGATTCCTGAGTTCGACAAAAAAATTCCCCGAGTTCGACAACATGCACCTGAGAAGGTCAGAGGTTACATCGGCCGGAATGTTGTGAAAATAACATCCAAGATGAGAACAGTCGTTCGAATAATCCAAATAATACATTTTTATTTTTATTTACTAAGAATTAAAAAGTAATGTCTTACATTCACTATTAGTTTGGAAGTGAATTTTTAAAAGCCGTCCAACACATGCCAGCATGTAAAATGGACATTACACTGAATATGATGGTGATGAAGAATTAAAAAAAAATGTCTTACATTTACTGCATCGGCGAATAAAAAGACTGATTAGGTTTTCTTAAACATTTTATTTTCTTGTTTTTTAGGAGGAGGCAGAAAGTCTGATTTTGCTGGACCCACAGCGTATCAGCCTCTTATATATTCCCCAGGGACGGACTCAAAAAAGTATCCCTAATGTATCGCCACTTGTAGCAAAAAGTCTCCATGTGAACGCATCCATTAATGGTAAGTGTAAGGTTATGAATTATTGGATATTCTATCTTTAACGTTTTTAGCATCTTGGAATTTGTTTGATTTTGTATTTAAATCTAAAATTGGTACTTATGTTAGGGTTAGGGGGTACTTATCCAGATTAGGACCCAAGCTAAAATCGACTTGGCATTGGTAGTTTTTGGATGTTTACGTAGACGGCCAAAAAATGCTGATTTATCAAAGTGATTATGAATTTTAACGAGTTAGCACAAGTTATTACGTCTCCCGAAGGAGTGATTCAATTTTGTCAGGGAAAAAAAACCTGAAAATTAGTGAAAAAAAGATTTTTTTCATGCAGAAAAAAACAACATTTTATAACCATAACCCGGTACTTATCCAGATTAGGACCCAAGCTAACTCTAACCGATGCCAAGTCGATTTTAGCTTGGGTCCTAATCTGGATAAATACCCCCTAACCCTAACGTCGTTTTAACAATTGTTCAGTTATATTTTTCTCCTTCAAAAAAATTTAACGTGTAAAAAAACATACAGCCTCATTGTACATCCAGCCTCGTTTTGGATTTTTTGGATGGAGTCAACTGACTTTTCATTTGGCTTTTTCTGGCTGTCTACGTAAACATCCGGTAAACTACCGACGCCAAGTCGATTTTAGCTTGGGTCCTAATCTGCATAAGTACCCTAAAATCAAAGACTGTGTAGTAGAATTTGGTAAAAAATGGATGGTCACTTTTAATACTACCAAGATAAAGCTCCTTTCCTTTAAAAACTATAAGAAACCTTTCCAACCACTGATTATAATGGCCGATAGTATCCTTCCCAAGAGTTCAACATTCAAACTCCTTGGCCTGACATTCTCAGGCAACATGAAATGGAATAAGTACAGAGAAAATGTTGCCAAGTCTGCAAAGAAGGAATTCCTTCTTTGCAGACTTGGCAACAGTTTCGTAGTCAGGTAGAGGAAGTCTTCCTAGGAAGACTTCCTCTACCTGACTACGAAACTTCTCACATCTACCAATATCTTAGATCTCTATCAAGCCATTATTCGCCCGTGCATATTGTTACTATATCTGCTCTGGTGCACCAACCATTTGCCTCTCCCCCTTGGACAGGTGGCAAAAAAAGAATTACTAATTCAATAGGTCCTGCACTGTCTGTCAAGCTCCGGCCCCTGTTGCATTGCTGTGTTAGTTTTACAAGTACTTCCACGAAATGTGCTCTGATGACCTTATTGCACTTGTATCCCCTCAATGAAAATACCCCTGACCCACCCGTCTAGCAGCAAAATCCCACCCTTTCACTGTAGAGGTCTCTCGATGCCAGAAGATTTTTTACTTTAATAGCGTATTTCCTTGGACCGCTTGTCTATAGTATCACATGGGCACCTTCAGCCTCAATCGCAGGGAGTCAGAACTACTTCTGTCGTCGAAGCGCACACCACAAATCCACCAAACCTTACAAATATCATTCCCCTGCATCCTCAGAAAGACTGAGCTAGTGGAAGCCCAACATTCACTTGCATGTAACATGGCACTATGTGTTAAGTTATCTCCCTTTGTATTAGGATTTAACAGTTCTGTTCCTTTGTGATAAGTTCTTAGTGTGATCTCTCTTGTAGTGGTTATTGTTGGTTATTGACTGGGAAAACAAAGAGGAACATAGCTGTTGTAAATTCGACCTCAATTCATTAAAAAAAATAAAACTCGACTTAGCTGAACCCATAGTCTGTGTCGGTATCCATTGGACCCTGTTTAAATTGCACCATTGTTTATAATTATTGTTAACACCAATAAGGAGACACTTAACAATTCGATTTGCTAGCATGAGTTTAGCTTGCAAAATTTTCATGTTTTTTCCCCATAATTTTCTAATTGTAATTTTGTTACTCTTAGGTGTTTACCTGGTCGGCCTCATGCGAGACGGTGGCATTTTCCTTTGGAAAAAACATGCAGATACTCTGTGGCTAATCCAAGGACTTTGTCAATATATTGATGACTGGGAAACGAATCAAGGTTGGTGGATGATTTAACAGAAAATTCAAATAAGTTTCAATAAGGGTTAAATTTTCTTTCGATTCCATCTGGGGTCAGTAGGGGCAATCACCGGTTAGGTCCATAAAATAACTGAAATATATTAGAATGTAAAGAAACAAAATTCATTTTTTTTTAAATAGATTTTCTTTGTTTCATAAAACAAAAAGATTAAATTAAACAAACAATATCTCAGCGAAGAATGTATTTAAAAAAGGTTTAAAATATTTTTATTGGTATTTCTAAGATTTAAAATAATTAAATTTGTTTCGTTAAAGCTATTTGCCGTTTTATAGCTGTCTGTAAGAAATGCAGCATCAACAAGTATTTTTAAAAAAAGAAAACACCACCGTGCTAACCGTTTTTTTATTACTTGACCTCATATTGGAAATGTTATTTTTAACCTTTCTTTCAAGACAGAAATTGTGAACATGACTATATTTGAAATTATTTCTGACCAGCAATATATCTCCACGGTTACAAGTCAAAACGTCACCAAGTCAAAACGTCACCAAATTCTTTAAGTGATATTTATCGTCAAATAATTTGTTACTTGTATCAGTGTTCTACTTTTGTAATAATGAAAAGGTTTTCAAAAATAGTAAGCTTTTATTAATAATAAAATATAAAAAAATATATATTTTTAAATAGCCGGCATGTAGATCCGAGATGCTTTTCGAAGCAAACTTAAATCACCGTTATCATATTCGACCCACATTGCAAAAAATATTCTTATTATAATATTTTATAAGTTTGGTGACGAGTGGAAACACCCCCAGAAGTGGTGCGGCTAGCCGTCGAGAGGGGGTCTCCGACGCCGGAACGGGGACCAAAAAATTTGGTGACGTTTTGACTTGGTGACGTTTTGACCTGTTCCCATCTCCACACGGGCAACGCCAGATGAACACCACTAGTAATGAATAAAAAGGCTATGAAACTATTCAAATGTTGTTATTCTCTTTCTGCTTTTCACCTTGCTTAAACCACTCTCTGGTTCGAAGACACTCATCCAGCTTTGAAGACACTGTAACTAGAGCTCTTTAGTGTTTGTTTTTAAAGTAGACATTTGCTTACATATTTTTGTATTTTCAGATTCTTACAGCATTTTTGTTTCGAATGATGCAACAAAGATCTTGGTGGTTACAAGTACTGGTCATGTCTACGTGTGGCTGTTATCCATGTCTCAAACAGAGCACCGTACTAAACAATTGATCCTTGATGGATGTTGGTATCCAGTTGATGTACCCATGAAGTTTCGGGTCCTTTTCAAAGAAAGTGATCATCTTTCACTTATCTCGTGTACATTCTTTAGCAATCAGGTGAGATTCATATTATCTATTATTATACTGAAGCTGAATTAATTAACATTTGTTTCTCCTAAGTCTTTTTTCCTATATATTTTAATCACACAAAATACATGTTAAAATATTCGTCAGTTTTGGGATTGAGTTATGTTTGAAAAAGCTTCCATTTTAATTGTTTTAATGAGCCATAATTTGCAATTAACTGCCCAACCAAGTGACTCATCTCTTACTGTGTTTCTACCTATCACTTTCACCCTCTCTCACTATATGTTGTTTGCCCCCCCCTCCCCCTCTTATTTTATACAGTGTCTATCACTCTCCCTTTCTGTTACTCTTTCTGTCTATTAAGTGTAAGGTAATCAATATCCTCCGTGGCTGTTTTGTTTAAACCTTCTCTTCCCGTCTTTATTGATGAAGAGACTAGTACTACTATTTAACCCGTAGCTAGAGAGAGAGAGAGAGAGAGAGACTAATTTTGAATTTAAAAATTTTTTTGGTGCTTGTTAGTTGCTTCGGCCAAACGGAAAATTATTTATGTGTGAAAACAATATCATGTACTTACTCACTGGTATTTTATTGTTCAATGTTGAAAAAAGTAGGAAAAATTATCCAGTAGAACTTTAATTACAAAGATTTTTACATTTTTCGTAACGTACGAGTAACGTAGATGAATATGACTCCATAGGATACAGGTCGGCAGAAAGCAGGGGCAGGTAAGTTGCGGTGGTAGGACAGAAGGCCACCGGACAAAGTCCACCGGACAAAATAAGTCAAACCTGGACTAAAAATAAATTAATTATTAAAAATATTTTTTTCTTATTTTTTGTTTTTTAAATGAGTATTACCTGCCCTTGCAAATTATGGCCCAAAATTGGGGGCCCTTGAAAATTATGGCCCAAAATTGGGGGATCATTTTATGTTAAAATTATGTGCAAAACTGATCCCCCAATTTCAAATGTATTTTTATTTTGCCACACGGACTTGGGGTTAGTAGTAAAAAGGGTGCGTCAATTTTTTATGATGCAATCTTTAAAGAATAGTAAGTATAATAAATATAAAAATATTTAAAAAATATTTTTATATTTATTAATTTATTTTTAGTCCAGGTTTGACTTATTTTGTCCGGTGGCTTCTGTCCGGTGGACTTTGTCCGGTGGCCTTCTGTCCTACCACCGCAACTTACCTGCCCCTGCTTTCTGCCGACCTGTATCCTATAGAGTCATATTCATCTACGTTACTCGTACGTTACGAAAAATGTAAAAATCTTTGTAATTAAAGTTCTACTGGATAATTTTTCCTACTTTTTTCAACATTGAACAATAAAATACCAGTGAGTAAGTACATGATATTGTTTTTACACATAAATAATTTTTCGTTTGGCCGAAGCCACTAACAAGCACCATTTTTTTTTTTTAATTTAACTGACTTTGCAAATTCACTTTTTTTCTTACCATCTTGGTATAATTCTGACAACCTAGGGACTGTCTTGTCTCTTGGCAGACTCTACTTTGTCAGAAAGAGGTATAGTTCAATTTGGTCTTAGGAGGCCCTTCTCCCAGGCATTACCTTCTACTTCGGGAGTGGGGTTGGTTTATTGCCAGTCGTTTGAGGCAACCTAACTGGAGAATGCCGATGGGTCTGTTATTTTTGTATCCTTCCAGAGTGCCCACAGTTGTTGGAAGCAACTTTTACTAGGCCGTGCGGCCACCTCGATCCACGCAACAATTTTTTCACGATTCAAACAATCTCACCGTGACTCAATGGGTCACTTTTTTTTTTTAGTACAACTATAAAGTTTTAATAAAAATTATTGTAAGAATGAGTAATATAGCATTATTTAGAGGAATGATAGTGTAAATATTTCATTTGAAAATTGCAAAAATTCCATATAGGTTCCAGAGTTCAGCACAAAGATTCCTGCATTGTGAAAACCAAAACCAAGATGAGAATAGTAGTCTGAATAATCCAAATAATACATGAAAAATATTGGCAAAAGTTGTAGATAAAATTTCATTTAAACAAAGGGCTCCCTCTACCGGATGAGAAAACTTCTCACACCTGCCAGTATCTTATATCTCTATAAAGCTACCATTCACCCACGATAGAGTATTGTTGCCACATCTGGGCTGGTGCACCAATCACTAGTCTCTCCCTTTTGGACAGGGTGCAAAAAAGAGTTTGTAACCTAATAGGTCCCACAGGGTCTACCAAGCTCCAGCCCCTGTCCCATCGCCGCAATGTTGCATCCTTTTGCTTGTTTTAATAGTACTTCCACAGAATGTGCTCTGACAAGCTTACTGCACTTGTGTCCCCCCCCCCCCAAAGTAAATACCCCGGACCAACCTGGTTAGCAGCAAAATCCCACCCCTTCATTGTTGAGATCCCCAGATGCTGGAAAACTTTATACTCCAATAGCTTCTTTCCGTGGACTGCTTATCTTTGGAATTTCATCCCTGCTCTCTGTTTCTCCAACTGCACCAACATCCAGAAATTTAAATGTAATATGAACAAACATTTTGCTGCATTTAGGATACCTACTATCAGTCGTGTCCCTAATCACAGTATCCCCTTATGTCTCAGTGGCAATGTGCTTTGTTTGGGGTGAAATAAAGTTAAAATGAAAGCATTTTTAATTCAGCACCTGTTACTAGTGCATATCTAAAAAAAAATTGTATTACTTAAAAAGAAATAAAAAAACAAATCATAGTTAATTTTAAAACAAAATTGTATTGGATTATACAAAACTTTTGTTGAAAAGCAAATTAAAATAAATTTGATTAACGTTACAAAGTGATGAAACAATTTTGCAAAGAAATTATTTTATAAAAAAAAATAGGATTTTGAAAGTTAAATTTAATTATTATAGTATTGTTTGATCATTAGATTATTAATTAAACCAAATTGTTATAAAATTATAACTAATGTTGTTTAAATGTCTATGAGGATTTGCTTAATATTTTAAAGCCAGAAAATTACTTCCTATTTGACAGTTTAAATACTTGTAAATTCCTTTGAAGCTTTAGAAAGTAGTTAATTCTTTTCTTTTTTTTTTAACAAAAGATTAAAATGGCTGACTTGTTTATGAAGAAACAGAAATACGTTCTGATAGATTTAATTTTTTAATTAAATTATTTTTTAAATAGGATTTAAAAAACTTTATTTTACCGTATGCCATGTTTGATTTCAATAGATAATCAATTAATAGTAAATAAAAATAATAATGTGTAAATCACGTAAAGGCGGGAAACACACAAAAAGTGGTCTCATTAATATAGAAATTCAAATAGTAACTAAAGAGCACATTTTTTGGTGCTTATACAGATGAGGGCACATATGAAAAACGCATTTCCAAATAAAAACTATTGTTTATACTTACATATCAGGAAAAAATAAATATCCTCACCAAAAATTAGGAAAAATTATCAAGTAGAATTTTTAATTAAAAATAAAAATCAGTTTTATCGTATTTTGTCTATCCGCCATTCATTATTACTTAGTGGCAGACTGAGTTATGCCCTCCTGATTATGGCATTTCCGTTCTTATCAATGGCGGATCGGAAAAATACAATAAAACTGGTTAATATTTTTAATTAAAATTCTACTTGATAATTTTCCCTAATTTTTGGTGTAGATATCTACTTTTGCCTGATACATAAGTATATCAAAGAGTTTTCCTGTTTATTTATTTGGACCTGCGATTTTTCACCTATGTCTTTAGATTTATAAGCACCAATATTTTTCTTCAGTGGTTTATTATAATTTTTTTCCTTTTATTGTATTGATAATAGTCAAATTTTAAAAAGTCACTTCAAATATGTCATTTCGTTTTTTCTTTTGCTTTTTCAAGGTTCTCGGCTGTTGTTGCAATTGTTCTTTTATGGCTTACACAAAGAAGAATCTTATCATTGTTACACTCCATTTGAATTTTCTCACAGCAGCTCTTTCACCATCCTCAAGGTCAGCATCCTTGGCTCTCTCATAAGCCCTCTTTCTTTTGTGTTCTTTTCATTGGGTGGGGAAGATGGCATCAACTGTGGAATCGACAAATTGAGTTAAAATGAACCCTTTTGGGTTTATTTCATGCCAAAATTTGATGCCTGTCGCAAATGATTCATTTTGATACAACTAATTGAACACAAGTTGCTATGTTAGGCACTGCTGCTAAAAGTGGGGAAATGTGGGTTCATACCTTTCTCAACTGTATTAGTGCATAAATGAACACAATATATTGAATAGGATTTGAACTCTGTATAGATGATTCCAGAGTCCGTAATGGTATCAATTAGGCCAATCATGCACCTCTTAGATCTGTTATATTCACTTGTACAGTAATATCACTAAGAAAGTTATGAACCCTGAAATTCCCTCCAGCTATGGGTTAAGCAGCAAATCATGCTTAACGAATTGTGTCCAGTGTGTATTGTACTCCAGCAGTTAGAAACTGAGAAAAATAATAAAATAAAAATAACCATTCAATCCAGGCGAAAACACACTCAGATTGAGTGGTTAGTTTTTTGTTCTTTTTTATTATATTTCTTTCTGAAAAGGAGTTATAACTCAAAAATTTGAAGAATATGACACCACCCATACCATGTCGACACATGTTGGTAAATAAATATTTAATTGAAAATTATTGAATTTTTTAATATTGTCATTTATTTTGTTTACCTTATTTCGTATCCAACACTGTTTTTAACCAATCTGCATTGTCATAGCCCTCAAAATTTAACTTCTTACACAGAATGCTTCGAGCAAACTACAAACATCTTATTTAATTTTAGTTTCTACCCGTTTGTATCTGATTGGATGTCTATTGAGTATGATCATCTGAGGTCTGACATGAGGGGCCCACCAGTGGCAGCCTATACACATGATGGACAAATGTTGGCTCTAGCTGTAAACATGAGCAGCCCAAGTTTAAACAAAATGCTCTTTTTGTCACCGTTCACAAATACTTATGTCATGTCCAGCGTGAAGAGCTGCGATGAAGATACAAGCCAGTCAATACATGCAAGGTAAGTATCATACAGCTCTTCTTTTTTTATTACATAAATATTTTGAAAAGTAGCCATATACTAATATCATATTATATCGCCTTTGTTTTATTGTTGTTACTTGCAATACATGTATCTCCACTATCTTTAATTGATACCATATGGCATAGACCAGTGTTGTTGTAAAATACCACACAATAATTCACAACAATTTGGTATAGCCTATTCCATTGTCCACAATAACATCCATTAGCCTAATCCTATACTCCTTCTGCTATTAACCCTTAAACACTTTATTTTTTATATTGGTTTGAAAAAAATTTTATCATCAAAGATACTGATTGCCTATTTAGCAGGTGTGTTTATCCAACATCATACTAATACCTACTCACATTTGCCAACTGGCTCGTTGCAGATGTGAAGCAAGTTGCAGTTTGACACATTTTCATTAAATATTATATTAAATAAGCATTTTGTTGGAATGTGTTGTATTTGAAACAAAAAGCAATTGAGGGTTAATCATGGGATCTAATTATTTTTGTTGCATTTTAGTCAGATTCTTAATTTTCTAATTTCCATCAAACTTTGAACAGTCATAATTCGGTGGCCAATTAAACTACCAAATTAAATTTGCTACCATTGTTTGTTTTGCGCAGATCTATGTGCCCACATAAAAAGTCTTGAAATATAATGAAAATAAAATGTTGGTTTGGATACCGAGTAATATTATTATGAAGTGTACAGTATTTACTTTATGAATGATTTGCGTTCTTGGCCTTTTGGCTAAGATCATAGTGTAGTATCTGTTCCGATGGATACTGCACCCCATAGACTGGTATTGTCTTGGCCTTCGGGGCTTGATTTACACCGGTCTATGGGTCTGTCCTGTGCAGTTCTAGGAGGTCCACCCTCCCAGGCTTCGCCTCCCCTCATTGGAGAGGAGTAAGTTTATTGCTTACTGCCTGAGGCGCCCCTACCGGGGAATGCCGACGGGGCTGCCCAGGCAATTTTTAAACCCCACTTTCCCGACCCGACCTTGGGTCACATCTTACTTGTGGGAGTAAGATAAAAACTGGCCTTGTGCTTAACTCCTGGAGAGGAGTAAATCAATACTTTATGAATGATTTTGTTTAAATATAGAAGTTAGAATATATTTATTTAATTTTAGTTTGAAAAGTAGCCATATACTAATATGATCATGTTGCATTGCCTCTGCTTTGTTTTGTAATTTTTTAGATAAAGATTGATAATTTGTATTATTTGGATTAGCCGCAAACAGGACCCGTGGTGTAACAGATAAAGTGCTAAGTCATAATCAGTTCTAAGTGACAGTCTTCCGGAGGTTGAAGGTTCAATCCTCACTGCGGGCGATACTAAGAATACAATTGCAAATTATTTAAGACTTCTACTTGGTCATGGCTGACGGAACGAGAGCAATCTACCCCCGTGAATTAAGTAAAAAGTTCAGTTTGAAATTTAGTACAGATTCCCGAGTGCGACAAGATACACCTGAAGAAGGTCAGAGGTTACATTGGTCGAAATGTTGTCTGAATAACATCCAAGATGAGAACAGTAGTTTGAATAATCCAAATAATACAAACTCTGCTTTGTTGTTGTTATCTGCAACACATGCGTCTCCTCCATCTTTAATTGATGTCATGTGGCACAGACCATTGCCGTTATAAAATACCACACAAAAATTCTCAGTTCAGTTCTTTATTAAACTAGGGACGGATGGTGAAAGTAAAAATAATTTGTTATTTAACCAAAAAATGAATTTTACACCAATTGAAAAAAATCCACCAAAAATCAGATCTTAATTAAATTTTTACTATTTATCTATTATATCAAGGACAGTAATCTGTGTGTGCGTTGTTACAAATTGGAGGTGGTTGAATCAAAATTAGAGAAATAAAATGTATTCCATAAACATTAAATTAAAGCGAGCAAAATCTATCTTATACTGTTTCTTTTATATTTGTCCTTTGAACCCAAGTAAGTCATAACGGAAGAAATGTTATATCCTGTTGAAACAACACCGTCAACCCATCCCCTACTCTTTCACCCACAAGAAGCGACTCGTGTGTCCAATCAGCGACACCTCCCCCCTGTCCCGAACCTAACTGAGAAGAAATCAGACGACACTGGTCGCTGTCGTCTCTTAAAACATTTACGAACTTGAAAGCGCCAAGTACCGTTGCCGTTTAACTCTTATTTCCGCTTAGCGACCCCCCCCTCCCCTATTCTAAACCCTTAGACGAAGAGAAATTAACGTTGGACAAACACCTGGTGACATCTATTAACGTTCACGAGTGCCGTGACCCCAAATCAGTGCAAAGTGTAACGCCTGGCAACTCAAAGAAACCCTTCATACACCCACTTTCCCCGCCCACGTATGTCAGCAGAGAACATATAAAAGGCGAGTTGGTGAATTGAGCAGAGAGTTCCTGCCAGCCGAAGAGTAAACTGTTGCCGGTCGAGTAACTCCTCACCACCAGCGTATGCGCTATGAGTCATGAAAAGGAAGAAAAAGAAAAATGACGAAAAAGAAGGAAAGCACGATGCTGAGAAAGAACCTGACCCTATAATCGGGCTGATTGTCCCAAGATTTTTCTTCTATGCCGAAAGCTAATTTGATGAAAACAAAGGCTTTCAAGATCATTTCACCAAATCTGCCGTTGACTATATACATATTACATTGTCGTCGAGAAACGAATACACTCCCTGTGAGAAGATTGCATAGCACCAAGTGAGACTTCCACGATTACACCCGCATATATGATTTCTGAACACTTGCTCCTTGAATTCTGCTAATGACTTTTCCATCCAAAGATCAGTGTGGATCTTGGATGAGTGTGACTTGTGACATTCCAGGATCATTGAACTTTTCAACTCCCATGGAGGAGTCTTGTAACAACCTTCACTATCCTGTGAATGAGTAATCCTTTTTCTTCCGTGATTTGTTTGGGACACTATTCTGTTCATAGGTTTTGCTCACTATTAGTTAACGTTACACATTATCTCATTCCCTTAAAATAGTACTTTGTTTTTCTCATTGTTTGTTTTATATATGTTTAACTCTTTTCTTATTAATTTATAAATAAATATTGTTTGAATCTTAACTTGGTGTTTGAGTTGTCTTTTACCTGTTTGTTATTCGTCTTTGTTTTCTATGTGATGTCTTGAATTGGAGAATCCCCATCTTCTGTATTCTGTTGATAATATTTGGACCTAGGGACCTACAAGTCACTTCCGGACACTTTTACCTTTTTTTTATATTTATCATTGTCATGCGCTTGCTGCCATGGTCCCGGCAAAGGCTGTATGTGACAGTGTTCAACTTAAAGTCAGGAACTACACAAAACACACCAACAAAGCTGATATATTCTTTTTCAGCATTGCCTCAGACAATATGGACACTTTTTTTTTATTCATTCATTTGACGGTCACCAGGAACAAAATTAGTCAGTGGTGGTGGGGTTGGGGTGGGGTGGTGGATTAACATTTGGAGGGATTTTTTTTTTCATCAACTATTAGTATGACACTCAAACTAAAATACACTTTCTTGGCTTTTGGGCTAGGATCAAAGTGTAGTATCTGTTCTGTCCTCAGTTGGAGGAGGGGAAATCCTTCTGAACAGGGGAGTAGGGAGAGAGGAGGATAGATAGAGGTAAATAAAGCGATGTGATAGAGAGAGCTAGACAGAGAGAAGTTTTAAAAGAAAGACGTCACACGCACTTTTTAATTCTTCTATTTTGTTTCTCACAGAGATATTTTAGGTCACTTAAATTATTTTATCGCCCCCCCCCCTCTTTCATTTCAAGAATGAAATACATTATATTATGAAACCCTATCGCACGCTGTGTCGGTGACATCACCAATTTGGCCGTTCCTGAGTTCAGTTGGTCACCCGGTACTGTTTGTGAAAAGTTGCTGCTCTGACAAAGACCGCAGATGTCGAAAAGCCTGGTCCATCGATTACCACACTCCCACGTTGTGATTGATTGATCAGTGGGTAATTATCCGGATTGGGTCAGCAACTTAGTACCACTGCGAAGCAAAGGGTCATTTCAAGCAGAACAAGTGAAATAATTGAAAGAAAATAAAGTCTTCAACAACTCATATGTTGTGTTTTTTTAGAAGAATAATTATTCGGTAAGGAAAATAGTAAACAAAAGAAAACTTGTATAATTTCAAATCAAGATAGTACTATAATTTTTACTCCAGACTCTGGACTAACGCTCTAATTGTTAATGGACGTTTTTTAGGTTTTTGGCGAAATTGCCCAAGTCCGGGGGTGGGGGTCCGTCTCAGAGTGATGTGGATTCGATGGGCGAGCAAGAAAGAGTCCCTGAAAACTGTTATGCGTCGACTTCTATTGAGATCAGTTGCGCATGGCCCCCACCCTTCCCCAAACAGAATGCAGTCAGTGAGCAAAGAAAATAAATGTCCTCCCCCTCTTTGTGATTTGGATAATTGGGATTTGCAATCACCCCCCCCCCATTCCCTCACTGCTCACTTATAACCGAGTAAATGTAATTCCATCAATGGCCATACGTTCTCTTAACTCACGTTCAACCATCTCTCCTAATAGAAAGTTAGTCAAAGAACAAAGAAAGAAATGTGTCTACTTTGTCCCTGTCTCTGTTGTATTTGGAATTTTTGATCAGCCCTTCTATCCCTCATCGCCCGCTGGTGAAGGGGAGGGGGGTGTTCAGTCTCAGTTACCTGTTCATGGATAACCGAGAAAATGTAATTCAACCAATGACCATAAGTTATCTTAAACCAACTCGTTAGTGAGTAGGTTGGGTGGCCTCTACTAGTTTAAATCGCACCTGCATCATATCCAGCCTCCCAACCTAGAGGGAAAATGACATTCTCCTCAATGAAGCCAGACCCAGCGGTGCCGACTCCACAATATTGATGTTCGTTTATCAAAAACAACTTTTTGACGAACATCTGTTACTTTGATACAACAATGACAATCCAAGCTGAAAACCTTGACAGCCGGACGGTTTTAAGATATCTATGCCTTTCCCGGTTAATTCACACTAGCGCGATACTCTGATCGTTAACCTTCGTAGGCCCACTCATAATTCATATTAGTGTGTATTTTGGCTTTCCTTCCGTAGGTCTGATCAACATTGTCACAATTATACCCATAATCGAAAATCAGTGACCACTTTTACAAAAAGATAATACTCTGAAAGTGCAGATAAAAAATAAAATTTTAAAGGCAGTCAAGACATTTAATTTTTTTTTTTTTTTTTTTTTTTTAAATCTTAAAATTTCTGAGTTTTTTTAGTATCATTTTCTACTGAAAATTGCCTACAAATTTTAAGGTAATATTTTGTTATACTTGAACATATTTCATATGTATCTTTTTTTAAATGAATGCTTTTTGTTAACAGCTACTATTGGATTGCTGACATGGCCTGGACATACGATGACCTGTTTTTAGCCTGTATTCTTCGTTCTGGTTCTGTCTGTATAATGCCACGTCTTGGTGCACCAGTTCTTTTACAGACAAGTGGACATTCTATAGAAATGGGACCTTTGTATTTTCTTCCTCTTCATCCCGTCATTATTATAAGGTGAAGTTTTGGCTTCCTTACATTTGAAATTTTTTACATTTATAT
The DNA here is from genome assembly GCA_963556195.1 of Sepiola atlantica. Lineage (NCBI taxonomy): Eukaryota > Metazoa > Mollusca > Cephalopoda > Sepiida > Sepiolidae > Sepiola > Sepiola atlantica. Next base: position 133,100,966 of record OY744516.1, on the reverse strand, counting down.
ATTTTGTTCTTATTAGTCTCTTTCTTAATAGCCATGGATTTCTCTATCCACCTCCCATTTTGGATTCTCTACATATATGCTTACCTCCTACTCTTGCACAACATCTTCAACATTTTGTCTCTTCTCTCCTACCACCCATGTATGTCGATTTAAATATTTTGTATTTGCCTGCACCATGCCTTTTCTCCTGAAGAAACCTTAATATAAGGTGAAATATCAATCTCTCCACGCATGTTTCTGCGTTTATTTTTATCTGTTCTATATAGATGTTTTTGTTTAATTTACATTTTCCTTTTTAATTATGCATATATACATATATATATATATATATATATATATACATATATGAAGATCTACAAGAACAATGTTTCAGAAATGGCTGGAAAACCATTGTAGTTCCAATCGAAGTTGAATGCCAAGGCTTCATTGCCAACTCAACATTTGCATTCTTGATTAATCTTTGTCTTTCCCCAATCAGACAAGAAGAAATACATAAAGAAGATACAAGACAAGGCTTTAACTGATCAGCATGGATATGTAAATCTCACAGAGTGATTACAATCCAACAAATTCTGGTAGTATTGTAAAATATTGCTGGGGGCTCTGAGTTAGTAGTAATGATGCCCTGGCCTGAAACCAAGCCTGAACCCAAAGTCATCATCTGATGAAGGCTTTGTTGGAAGCAATGCTACTGTACAAGCAACAGCTATTGTATAAACATTTCATTATATATATATATATATATATATATATATATATATAAATATTAGTAGTATAAAAAAAATCTTATGGCAAGTAAGCTACACAGAAACATTTGATTTCCCTCGGGAATGAAAAACAACCATTTCTGTGTAGCTTACTTGCCATAAGTATATTTTTATACTACTACTAAGCTCTACTTATGTATCGAGCACTGTTGAAGTAAATACTGAAACAAAAAAATATATATGTAATGTTATTTGATGATATTTTTACTTTTGATTCACCCCCAAACAAGGCATATTGTCTCTGAGATGTAAGGGGCCAGAATTATAGGGGCCATATATATATGAAATAGTAATTATGTATATATGTATGTGTGTTTCTAAGCTAAAAATGCTGGATTTCTTCACATTCGAAAGATAAAAAATAGAAATGTTAGTAATATTTTAAGTTTCGCACAGTCCTCTGCCCTTTATCAAAAAACATTTGTGTTTCGATCCCAAAAGGAGCCTGATAACTTTACTGTTTATAGTTTTGTGTTGCTACAGGATGTGTAATTAAATCTAAACAGAAAACAGCTTTGCATAACATCTTACCTTTTATCACAAAATCTAAAAATCTATCCTAAAACAAAACAAAATGCTCCTTATAACAATATACATGAATAAGTCCTTCTTACACAAACCACCACAACTTAAAACTATCAACAAGTAGAACCTATATATTATCTAACATCTCAAGTTATCTTGTAAGATTTAAAAAGTTGGACCTAAATAGCATTTAAGCTGATAAATCAAACTTTGATTCTGACTAGCCAATTTCCAGTTGTTATTGTTGTACCATGTTATTGGCATTATAATAATCTACTTCGCTACAGTTTAATTTAAAAAAAAATGTAGTCCCGCCTGGACAACTGGGGAAAATAGAAACAATTTTCAATTCTGACCGAAAAAATCCAAATCCTCAACAGGAATAAGTCCTAATAGATCCGCACTGTCTGCCAAGCTCCAGCCCCTGTTGTATCGCTGCAGTGTTGCATCCCTGTGCTTGTTTTACAAGTACTTCCACGGAATGTGCTCCGATTAACTTACTGCACTTGTACCCTTTCAACAAAAATACCACCGCCCACCCACCTGGCTAGTTGCTAAATTCCACCCCTTCACTGTAGAGGTCCCTAGATGCAGGAATATTTTCTACCTTGATAGCTTCTTTCCGCAGATCGCTCGCCTACATCCATTCCTGCTCCCTGTTTCTCCGACAGTACCAACATGCAGAAATTTAAATGTAATATGAACGAACATCTTGCTTCCCAACTCCCAACTTTGATGGTTTTGGTGCTTATACAGGTGAGGGCACATATGAAAAACGCAGTTACACAGGTGAAAATCGCAGTTTCAAATTTGATATACTTATGTATCAGGAAAAAAATAGGTATTGAGTAGAATTTCAATTAAAAATAAAAATCAGTTTTATCGTATTTTACTGATCCGCCATTGATTAGAGCAATGTCAGGGGGACATAACTCAGTCTGTCATATGAACAAGTAATAAATGAATGGTGGTGGACAAAATAGGATAAAACTGATTTTTATTTTTAATTAAAATTCTACTTGATAATTTTTCCTAATTTTTAGTGAGGATACTTATTTTTTCCTGATACGTAAGTATAAACAATAGTTTTTATTTGGAAATACGTTTTTTATATGTGCCCTCATCTGTATAAGCACCATGGTTTCTTCTGAACTTGTACTTTTCCAATTGCATTTTGTCCTCAACTTTTATTGTTAACTATGTAATAATATCTTTTCATTAAACTCTTATACGTGCATGTATTGATGGTTTTTAATTTTTGTTTTTCTAATAGTGGAATCACAGAGCCACCAACAGACCAACCAGAGTCAAATGAGCCCAAATCTCCAAATACACAGAAATTCTCTGTCAGTACCCATCCGCATCTTCCAATTGTCATATACAGTGATGGTTTCCTTGTTACGGTTCTGAAGATCTCCCATGAACTGACCTCTTTTAGTCTTGCTTGTGATGTTGTGTTTAAATCCAGCAGGCAATTGTCCCACTTAAACAGAGAATACAGTCTAGATCTTTCACAAACCACAGTCTCTCAATCCCTACAAAATCCTGAATATCGAACCAACAGGGAGGCACACCATACTCCTCGGCGTTCATTCAAGTTTGAAGAACCTGGAGAGTCTCTTTGTTCTTCTCAAGATAGTGAACTTAGTACCGCTGAAAATAATACAATACCAAATAACGTCAAAGACGGTAAGATTATATTTGGCGTTGCGCATTCTGAGAATATTCAACCTGCGTGTGACAACGAGAGACAAAGAGCCAATCCAGAAATACTAAAGAGTGCTTATTCAAATTTGCTATTGGCATGGAAGTTGCAAGTCACCTCTGGTTGCGTATGGAGCTTGTCTCAAGAAAGAGCTATCAAACAGACTTTGCAGAACATGATCAAGCTGTTCACCATTCTTTTAGACGTTCAAGAAATGTCCGAACATTTCGACAGTCCACGGCATCCGGGAAATTCCGGCCTTTTCTGCTTGATCCGGATCTTTAGGGAGTTTCTCAATCTCCTTCATTTTGATTTCCTTTTCCAGAGGTTTGTTAATGTGATCGCAACTTTCGTCCACAAAACCATCAAGTTGATTCTTAGTAATAAGAAACTATCAGAATCTGATCCTCCGTTGAAAACTCTACTTGGTTGCGAAGCTCTTCTCCAATTTAGCAGTCAAAGTATCAAAAAGATTTATACGTGGTCACCAAAATACCTTCCATCAGCGGCTGATATCAGTGACGAGACGGAATCGGAAGATAACAGCTGGTATGAACCAATGAAGAAGCATGAAAGAAAAACTGATATCGCAATAGGAAACTCTTCTAAGGATAATCTTTCAATACAGAAACTCTTCTGTCTTCACGAGTAAGTATTTTTGTTTAAAAAAAAATGGTGCTCATACAGATGAGGGTACATATGAAAAACACAGTTCCAAATAGATTAACCGAAAAAAATCTGATATACTTATGTATCAGGCAAAAATAGGTATCGACACTAAAAATTAGCAAAAATTATTGAGTAGAATTTTAATTACAAATAAAAATCCGTTTTATTGTATTTTATGGATCCGCCATTGATTAGAGCGAAAAACACGTAAATCAGGGGGGCATAACTCAGTCTGTCATATGAACAAGTAATAAATGAATGGCGTTCGGCAAAATAGGATAAAACTGATTTTTATTTTTAATTAAAATTCTACTTGATAATTTTTCCTAATTTTTGGTGAGGATACTTATTTTTGCCTGATACCTAAGTATAAACAATAGTTTTTATTTGGAAATGCGTTTTTCATATGTGCCCTCATCTGTATACGCACCAAAAATCTTTTTTACTCTGTATCAATCAGGTTGGTATTTGACTATAACCAGAGGACTAAAAGCAAAAAGAGTTATTGAAAATCACGATAATTTGAGACTACATATTATTTGGATTATTCAGACTAATGTTTTCATCTTGAATTTTATTCTCAATGTTTCGGCCCATGTAACCCATGACCTTCTTCAGTTGTGTTTTGTTGAACTTGGGAATCTATACAGAATTTTGCTGAACTGTACCCTTTATTTAATCCATGGTGGTAGCTTGTTCTTGTTCTTGTTCTATCAGCCATATAGTTATAAATAGGAACAGTACACATCTAAAGCAAGAATAGGTTTAAGGCTCCCAAAATTTATACTAGGATTGTTCATATGGCATAAGTAATAACCAGTTCTAAGTGACAGGCTTCTGGAGGTTGAAGGTTCAATCAACGCTACGGACGATACTAAGAATATAATTAAGAATTAATTAAGACTTCTACTTGGTCATAGCTGACGGAATGTGAACAATCTATCTCCGTGGATTAAATAAAGGATCCAATTCAAAATTTCATACAGATTCCCGAGTTTGACATAAAGATTCCTGAAGAAGGTCAGAGGTTAGATTATCCAAAACATTGTGAGAATAACATTCAAGATGAGAACAGTAGTTTGAATAATCCAAATAATCCAAATTATCAATATTCATCTAAAATATTCGGAAACATAATTTGAGACTAATTCAAAATTCATTGTCAAATTTTATTACATGGTATTGCGGAGAGGTTATCTATTTGTTTATTTGTTTGATATCCTTTTTGGTATATCACCATAATACATGCTGCATGTGACTACTTTGATATCACTTCAATTGTTGTCTTAGCAAGGAGAGATGATTTGGGCCCTTGGATAAAACATTTTACTGGTCTCTTAACCTATTTCAGCCTATCATCCATTCAGTGTCAAAAAATAATATTACATGTATGTAGAATAAACAATATACACAAGCTACATATTAAACATTGATACATCTTACATTGTAAAACTATACAAGTCGGTGGAGGATTGAATTTTGTTGCATTTGGTAAGGGTTGTTTGTTGTATATTTTATTTTTGGATTTCTCTGCTGTTAATCATACTACAAGATTACCATAATCCCTAATAACCTTATACACCTGGAAGATTATATCTACACTCAAATTTAAAAGCATATTACTGCTAGCTAATATACAACACCTTTAATTAGACTAAGACTTACACCGGTCATTTTACTGCAAAATATTCTGTTCTGTTTAAATATTTGGTGCTTATGCTGTTCAGCGGCTGTATGAAAAAATTATTTTTTTATAAAAACAATATTATATACTTATTCAGCGTTATATTCTTACTCACTGTACAAAAAAGTAGAAAAAATTATCCACTAGAACTTTAATTACAAGTATTTTTCCATTCTGCGTATCATAACAGCGATTCGTTCACTAAGCCTCCGTCTTCTTTCTTAAGAAGATTTCAAGGGCAGATAATTCGAAATCTTCCCGGTGCCGCCGTCCATGAGAGGATGCAGTTTTGTTGGTTTGTAGGGACACATTTTGTATAGGTTTGTAGTTACACACCTTTCGCTGTCTTGTAGAGAGATGAATTTTTTGCTGGTTCACAAGAGTTTCACATTTTGCTGACTCATTCAAATGCATCTTTTGTGCTGGCGCAGACGAATATCCTTTTCGATTGTTCGTAGTTACACTTTTTTATGGCGCATACAGCTGCATTTTCTTATGATACATAAAAGACATTTTGATGGCATAAAGAGATGCACTTATTGATGACAAATAGAGGTTTTCTCTAAAAAAAATAAGTTATGGATATTGTTTTGGTCTTTTTAATTGATGTGATTAATTGTAGAAATATATTTTTTTCTATTTTTAAAAGGCTGCTTCCGACTTGGCGTTTGCTGATGAAACATGCCAAGATGAAAGCGGCAGAAATCCGCAACGTCACCAATGGAGAGGATAAGGGTCTTCATGGCGGCTCTGGTGAAAATGAACACACACAGATACTCATGCAGTTGTTCCAACGACTTAATACTCGTATCTTCGCTAGGAGTTCAAGCATGCAAGACATAAAAAAAAAGCCTAGACGTATCAGCAAAGGTATGTTTTAGATAATTTTCAGCAGAGGTGAGATATTATCTATAGAACTAGCTGTACTTACCCGGCATTGCCCGGGATACAGCGAAGTCATTTTAGTTGTTAATTTTTATTTATTTGCATATTTTTTAATGGCTGTTCATGAGTCCTGCACGGAGATCTTTGATAATCGGTTAAAAATCGAAAAATAAACAAAATAGTGTTAGAAACACATCCAATAAATGTCACCAATCATGGAAAATGTAATGTTCTACCAGTATTTTGCTTCATTTTCGTTTTTTGAGCGATTATCGAAACTCTGTGTAATTTCAGCCATTTTTTTCCGTTCAAACTGAACACGTGAACACCAGGTTTGTTTTGAACAAAAAACTCTTTAAAATAAATTGAAACAGAAATGAACTTATCCGGGTTAGTAGAAGCGAAACTTATCTTGCCTTTTGTAACATTTATTTGTTGCTTATTTGTTTTTTTACCCGTTTTTCGTTTGTTAGCTGTCGTTAAAAATGCCCATAATTTCTGTTAGAAAAAAGTAATCAAATATGTGGATTTTTTTTTTTTTTTTGAAACATTGAAATATGAATTTTTCTACCAATCATAGTGCTGTCGGATCACATATAGTAAAAATAATCCATTCTTATTTTATGGCGCCTTCAGAAATAATGACTTTTTTGGTTTTGGTGCACGAATGAACCATAATACTTGGCTTCTGAATTTTAATTCTGTCTGTCATTCTATCAACTGATCTTAAAACATTCCCATAACAAAATAATTACAGCTTCAGCGTGACATCATAGATTTATGTTTCAAAACATGAGTCATAATAATAAAAAAAAATTGATAAACATTATCACCAGCGTTGGAAAGTATTTTTTTAAAAACTTTTCCATTAATAATAATCCCTAAATACTACTTTCATTTGAGGTTAATTCCTACTTCAGTCACGTAAATTATTTAGAGTCAAATACTCATAATCAACTTATATTTTCATTTACTTAAACCATGTTTGAGTACAAAAAACTACAACAAAATACATTAAAACCGCTAATTTATGTAAAATTTCATCGTACATGTGAAAACGCCGAAATGAAAATTAGATTGGAAAAAAGGGACAGAATACGAGTATTATTTGAAAATCTCGCTTGATTTTCACTCATATTTTGGATGAAATATATTAATTAGTTTTAAATTGTATTTATTATCCCGAAATAAAATTCTAATGTATTTTTCAAATACTTGGAAATCCAAGGGCTTAATCGCTGGTGGCCATGTTGTAATTTCCTATTAGTTTCTTTCGCGTTTGACATCTATAAAAATGAAATAATTTTATTTACAAAAAAAATATGGTGTCTGCATTTATTTTATTTTTCATTTTTTTAAAAATTTCCTATTCTTTTTACTCTTATTTACCCCAAACAAGGCACATTGCCACTTAGACATAACGGGACTACTGTGAATAATAAAATAAGGGGTATTTTCTCTCTCTCTCTCTCTGTAAACAGAAGAAATACATTCGGGCACATCTTAATCACTTATTTGCGAGTAAATAATACGTAAACAAACAATAAATAAATTTGACGCTGAGACTGCGATTCGAACCTCCAAACTTGATGTCTTTAGTCAACCTTGATGTCTTTAGTCTGTAAAGTCTCTAGTAACTGAGCTAAACTCCCAAAGATGATGAGACCTATTCTAATTAATATACTTACCAACAACGAACGTATTTTTTCAAAATAATTGGAAACGAGACTATATACTGTAAAAACAGCTTTTTTTTCCTTCTTTTAAAATTATGTAAACAAACTCTTTAAAATAAGTTAAAACACAAATAAATTACAAACAGAGTGAGTAATGTAGGCACATTATTTTTTTGTAAACTTTACCATTTAGGGTGTGGTAGTGCTGCCGAAACCGTACCATAATCCCAAAGAGGGAAAAAAACATTAAAATTTAAAACTAATGCTATATTTATTGCTTATACCCATCCTGGGACAGGTATTCTACTAGTGTATATATATATATATATATATATGAGTGAGGCATTTGAATTTTCTTTCTTTGATTATTGGCAGGTAGGGGGCAACAAGGCATGAAAAAAAATGACGACGGATGTTAAAAAAGAAAAGAAAAAGTATAAATCTGTATAGAATGCAGAAAGGAAGAAAGAAAAACGTCTCATGGAAATAGAGTGAAGACAGGTGAAGGGGAGAATTGTCTGACTTGGTATTTGCAGTCTCCCATCCCTTATTCGTCTCGCAGTTTTGTACTTGCTAACTTTTGTGACGGAACGGATATATATACACAAATAAATTATTATAGAATGGAAGATTATATTATTATTTATTTTCACTCACTAGGAGTTCTCACATGAGTATTATCAGTGATCACTCACAGGCAACAACAGGTGATGCTCCCCTGAAGTCTGAGTGACAGCAAATATCCTCAGATTTCCAGTGTTCTCTGCTTTTTTTAGTGTTTCTAAATTATTATTATTCATATTATTAGTCACTCACTGGCAATAACGAATAGTGTTCTCTGGAGTCTGAGCGACAGCAAGTCTCCTAGATTTCCAGCATTCTCCGTTTCTTTCGATAACCGTTGCAAATCATTTTGCGTTATTACAACAGCTGTTTACCATTAATTTCTCATTGATAAAGACTGTTGGTCTTCTCTGGAATTTGAGTGGCAAAAAGCCTTCCCATGATTCCAATATTCTCTGCGCCTTTCCAGTGGAGGTCTGGATAGTGCTTTTCTTTCTCTGTCTTTCCATCGTCCAGAAAGGAATTACAATCATTGGCAGAATAATTTTAAAGTCTCCACAAACTTCCAGTACTCTATGCATCCTTCCAGTGGAGGTTTGATTGGTGTCCTCCTACTCGATCTTTCCATCCTCCTTGATCTTTCACAATCATTTTGTGTGGTGCCAGCTGAGGCTGGTGTCCTCAAGTGTTTGTTTTATCTTTATTTCAGGAGATCGTTACAGTTTGGAATCCATGCACACTCTGGCTGAAGATGCTTGGAAAGAAGAATTGGTCAAAATGAAAGGTTTGTCTCTATAAATTGTTAAAAATAGTTCTCTTTTTTTCTTTCTGAAAGTTGAACGGATATGAATACTCACGTCAAACAAGACGAGGATATTTCCATGATATTTGATTTCTATAAATTTGACATTCAGGCAATTGCAAATACTCTAGCTAATTGCGATTTCAGTGGTCTGTGAGCTTCACAGTTTTGACCCAAGCTTTGTTTTGACATCTAAATTGATCATTTAAAATTTGACAAACAATTTTCAAAGCAAATTTAAATCATTGGGTTTATGTGATTTGAATAATGACTTCAGATTGACTGTATAATATTTTTTGCTATTCTTGCATTTCAGAACCATTTAAAGTATTTAACCCATTAGTGCCCAATTTTTTGTTCTTTAATTCATTGCCAAAAATCTTTTGTAAATACAATATTATATTTGTGCAAAATTACTTTCAAAGATTTACTTGACTTTATAGGATAGAGCATTCATTTATACTATATATATAAATGTGAGTTGGTAGTAGTCTTTATAGGACTGCTAAGAAAATTTTTTTGATTGAATAATAGATTAAACTGATTGTATCCTTACACTCTAGATTTTCACAGTATACTGAAAACTGAGACATCAGTGTTTCCAATATACAACAGACAGTATGTGTGATATTTAAAAGATAATTCAATCTTTATGACTAACTATAGATATCTCTAAAAAATACAGATTTTGCTGAAATATGGTTAATTATCCTTCTGGTCCTAAAAAAAGGGATCGCTTCTGATGCTAATGGTTTAATCGTGGTAAAATGCAATGGATTGCTGTTTCTGTGTACTAGTATTAGTGGGTTTGAGAGCTGGAAAGCACTGTAATATTGGAAAAGAGTGACCTGTATCATGATGATTTGTGCCAGATTAAAAAGTTTGGAAATCTTAGCTGCAGCTCGGTGCTCCTTGAATACTTTAAAGGCTGTGAGCTGGAGAATTGCAACAGAGATGAGGAAGCATTGTCTAGCTGGAAGGATCATAACAGACGTCTTTGACTGTGTTTGCACAATGGAATTCATCGAAAAGCTGCAAAAAAGGTGCGGCAAGATTCAGGCAAAGCAATGCGGACCTTGGCAAGAGATGGGTGACGGAGTGGCGACTATGAAAAAAGTGCTGAATGAGAATCTTTGCTACTACTAATACAAGAGTCACAAGGGCCAACTATTGACTGCCGCGGCCAAGAGAACCGCTTTACAAAGGCCAAGAAACTCCTTAATAAAGTCAAATACCCTATCAAGCCGGGGATGGTCTGCTTCTTCTCAGACAAGAAAACTTCTACGAGGACCTGTTGCACAACGCACAGAAAAACGGGTAGCTAGCCTACAATCTTCATGAAATCCTGACGAGTTCATTCAAATTGTGATGGTCTTTTGTGTGTTTTACCGCGGATCCCATGTTATGCCGACCCACATCTTCAAAAAGGAACTCCGACTCAATTTAGATGGCTATAATGAGTTGCTGTCCACTATTGTCAAACGCTGCGTGAAGGCCGTATGTGTGGCAGCAGGACTCGGTTCCGTGTCACACCTCCAGGAAACCTAAGAAGTGGCTGTCTGAGAACTTCCACAACTTCACCAGTCCCTACATCTGGCCCCTTAACTTACCTGATTGCAATCTCATAGACTATTATGTGTGCAACACAGTTGTGAAAAGCACCAACTGTACCGCCTGCAACACCAAGGACGAGCTGATTGCCAGAATCAAACTGGTGTTCAGGCGTCTCTCAAAGGACACTGTGATGGTTGCGTGCTTCAGGTTCAGATCCTGTCCAAAGGCCATGATAGAGGCTCATGGAGGTTCTTCTAAGTCCATTGTATTCGACTGCAGATTTTTTAAGAAATGCACTTTGAATTTTGAGAATGCATCAATTATTGACCAAGATATGATGTTTTTTCTTTCTATTCTAAAAAGTGTCTAATTTGTCCGAACACTCTGTATATTTATGTGTATTTATGTATAAGTGTACATGTATGTGTGTGTGTGTGTGTATATATATATATATATATATATGCATGACCATGACTCTACTCGTGTGTGCGTCATCCAACCTATTTGTAAATGAATAGATCTAGCCATTCCCGGTTGATGTGAGTAGCCACCTTCTCTTCTCAGGCATAGACTGCTATTCAGGATGAGCTGGAGGCAGAAATTCAATTAATTCAATTAAGTTACAATATGATTGGTAACATCATGATAGGTTTATTTAAGGTAGAGAAAAAAATGTTGCCATAAAGTTCTGAGAAAGAAATGTCTTAGACTATCGTATGGTGAGTCGAGATGGTTTGTCGTTAATATTGGTTAAGAGAACACTGTCGGACTGCTAGAAAACAGATAACTGTCTCTATCTCCTTAGGGTAGCTGGACGTTGGAGGTGAAAATGTGTTGGTATTTTTTAGAAGAAAAACTAGTTAGTACTCCTGCAAAATGAATAATTTTGGTTATCCACAATTGCCCAAAGATAGGAAATATGTGTTAACAAAATTGTTATCTGCCTCCTTGACTTTCTGACTGAATTACTAATGTTATTAATGCCGACTTATATAAAAAAAAATCCCCACACTCGCTCTTGCACATCCCAGTGAGGATTAACTTATTTTTGAATAAAGAGAAGAAAAAAGCATCCAATTCATTTCCCCATGCTCTACCAAAATAACAATTCCTGGTTTTAGAAGGGATTCAAATACTTGTGTCTCCTGTTTGTCTGCTGTTAATAATCAGATAGCCTACCAAGACCAACTGTTACATAACAAAAACCATTATTTGAATAGAAAAGTTTGAATGGCATCCAAGGGTCTGAGATGACCCCAGAACAGAAGTCGATGAAAGCACACTATAAGATTTTATTTTATTATGCATTCTGCCCTCACGGGGAGGCAAGTAAATAGTGACACAAAAACATTTTAGAACGAGAAGTTTTGTAAATAAAAGGATAAACGCATCCTACATTAAATAATAAATATATAATATATATCCCCCCCCCCCAATATAAATATTAACATGTTTTAAAAGAAAAAAGTATTTTGGATGCTTCGTTGTTTTGTTTGTTTATTAAAAAGTTGTAAATAGAGTGCACGTGTGTGTCATTACATATCCAGCATAGACGATTTTCCCTCATTTTGTCTGAGATTGGCATAACTTCGGAGATAGTTGAATCTGGTCAGACCAAAAGTTCAACACAACATCTTTGTCTTCGTGACCGATAGTCTTCTTTCTGATTCCTTCTTCGATGATCAGCACTCAACGTCATAGAAAGCCATACATCAATATTTTATGCTAATTGACATTTTTTGTGTTTCGGATATCAATATATCTATCATATATCATCATTTAAGTATGACATCGGCCAAAGAAACATTAGAATTATCAGAGGAACCATATGATAGGTCGATCTGAAAGTGAATTAAATCAGCATCAAATTGCCACAAACGTTGGGATTCAACTTTCTACTATTAACAAAGTGATTGTCGAATTTATCATCAATATTATCTCAATAGCAGTTTTCGTTATTAATGACTAGCAGGGCTACCCGGAGTTGCCCGTGGCAAAGGTGTAACATATTTCTATTAAAACTTGTATCTCTCTATCTTTTTCTCTTTCTCCCTCCCCCGTTTTCTCCTCCCTCTCCCCAATCCCCTCTCTCGCTGGGCAGACACACACATACACACAGACAACTCTCCTTGATATAGATGCCTCGAGGAATGAGTCGGCATAAGAGAAGTAACTCCTTGATGAAAATAAGAGTTACTTCCCTTTAGTACATAAAATGACTGGAAAACCAAGCCCTCCTAACGAAACCTGAGTCAGTTGACCCCCAAAGAATAGATATTTTTTATTTTTTGTAATATTAGATATTATTCATCTGGGGCAACGCCGATCAAAAAAATACCAACTAGGTGGCTGTTTGTTTTGTAGTTTTTGACTTTTAGCTGGACATACACGCACACACGACTGCCCATTACATAATAGATAATAAAGGTGTTTATATACTTTGGTCATGTCTGTGCATATATATATTTGTTTTAATTCATCAAAGATTAAAAATGCAACTGATTAAAACTGTCAGAAACAATTTCGAAAATATTGGCATATTTATAATAAGATATTTATTTTCAGGTTCTTGTGATTCAAAGGTGAAGTGTGACCTTTTGCACTCCCTTCTCTACACTTATTTGCTGCGAGGTCAACTGGCGAAGGCCATGGAAATGGTTGAAACTCTTGTACTTAAGGGAGACGTGTCTGCAGCAACTGCTGAAGATTTTAATTCATCTGTGGACTCTAGTACACCTTTGTTTTTTACCGTCATCAATTCTTCACAGTCCGCTAAGGTAAAGTTAAATAAATAAACTAACTGAAGTATTTATTCATGCCAGGGTGTGTGGGGGTGGGGGAGAGAGAGAGAGGTTGTAACTTACAAAATAAGTTGCTTTCTATTTCTTTATATCATTTCACTCATCATCATCATCATCATATTTGGTTTAATGTCTGTTTGGCATGCATTGGACGTTTTTAAGAAATTGACTTCCAAACTAACCTATCTCTGCCAGGTCTTTATTTATCTCATTTTCTCTCAACTCCATTTTTATCACTTCCATCCATCTTTTCCTTGGCCGTCCCCTGTGAATTGGACCTGCTACCTTAACTGTTCTACATCTACTGACCCAAGAACTCTCATCAATTCTATCAACATGACCATACCATCAAAGTTTCCTGTTCTGCACGTATCTCCCTATACTGTTCAGATTCCTTTGAGATCATCAGAGCTAAGCTTGTCTTTATGACTCACATTACACATCCATCATACCATTTCTCTCCAGCAACACATGTTCTCAACACTCATTGAATCATTTTGTTTTGGGAGGGTTTTAATGAAAAAATTGAAAGTAAATTTCTCGCTATCTTGCATAAAAACCTGCCTTATCTCCCCTTACTCTCTCTTTACTGTATCATATTACTTGTCCTCTTCCCTTTCCTATGATCCATACAAAGTTGTAGTAGAAAAGAGATAAACCTGGTCACAAGTGAATTACAAAAACTAAATCCGTACATACTTTATTGATCATCTTCGTTCAACAAATAAAAAGGCAGGTGTTAGTAATTAAGACGGTAAATGTTTGTATGTCTTGATGGAGAAAGTTAATATTGAAAGTCCTGGAGTCAAGACAAAGAATACATTAAATCCATAAGTCTGGACAAGAAAAAGTTTATTACAAATCGATGAGTTTGGACAAGGAAAATGGTATTAAGAGTCCATAAGAGGAGAATGTTATTCAAAAGTTTGTATGTATGTAGATAGGAATAAGAATTAGTTTGTAAAGCTGGCATAGTTCATATTATTATTATTTGGAAGTAAGTCTGTGCTGATATCTTAGGAAAGTAAGTCCACATGCTGATGCGAATAGTCAGAGGCTAAAGTCTGGTTTTGTTTGCACGACAATAAAGAATTTGGTGGTTGCATTGAGTGATGTGGGTTAGTAAGGCAGCTTGGCCTTCTCGCTGCAAACTGATTGAAAAGCGCAAATGCAATTCTTTATACTGTGCTGCTCCAGGAGAGATTGTTTCTGGTTGGTTAAATCCCGATATGGGAAACTACTTGAAATTGAGTATTTGCTCCAATCAGTACCAAGTATTCCAAGTCAAGCAAATATTTTAGACATCGTTATTCTACAGCTGCTGGTGCCGTTGTTATTGTTTTAGTAACTTCTACTATTATTAGGGGTGGGATGTAATGGGTGAAAATTTCAGATTCATGCGAGTAGTATTTTTTTGTGTTCATTTATACATAAATAACACTAAACAATCAAACATTTTAAAAATTTTGCAAAATTCAGAAGGTGCAGGCTGAAAATAGCTGTTAGGGCTCCATGGGACTCAAAATCCATCATTTTTTGGTGAAAAAGTGGTTTCATGTGACATGGCAGGTCCTAAAACATCCTCAAAAGCTATGAATGGAAATAGATGGTTAAATCTGATATAGTACTTTAATTCAAAACCATTTTCAGGCTGTGAAAGGGTTTTCATGAATGTAAAATAACCAACAACTATTGGCCTGCACCTTCTGAATTTTGCAAATTTTTCAAAATGTTTGATTGTTTAGTGTTATTTATGTATAAATGAACACAAAAAAATACTACTCGCATGAATCTGAAATTTTCACCCATTACGTCCCACCCCTACTATTATTGATTTTGGAAACACTTCTCTGCATTGTTTGTGTTGTAACTACTACTACAAAGTGTTAAACATACAGAAAATAAGAGAACAAAAAATACTAAAGGGATTTTTTTCCAAAATTTAGTGGAAAAGGGGCACATGAACCACAGAAGAACCCATTAAATGTTATTCCTATATTATAATTAACTAACTGTACCTACCCAGCATTGCCCTGGAGTATTTTTACTTTAATTCTTATTTCACTTTTTTTAACTATACCATTTGTTTTTCGTTACCAAATTATTAATTAAAAAAATATATAGTATTTTGTAAGTTAAATTTGGTTATTACGATATCGTTTAGTCATTAAATTATTAATTGGATTAAATAGTTATAAAACTATAACTAATCTTGTTACGGTAATGTTTTAATATCTATTCATGAAATTATTAGATGTTACAAAACTCTCAATCTTTTAATACATAAGGATTTGATAAGAATTTTAAAACCAGAAATGCCTTTCTATTCGATAGTTTCAGCACTCCTAAATTTTTTTTTAAATTTTGAAAGGTTATAGAATAATTCATTCTGTTTTTTGTTTTTTTTAACTATTAACAAAAGATTAAAATGGCTGACTTGTTTATGAAAAAAACGAAATGCATTATGGTGAATTTAATTTCTTAATTGAATAATAAAAAAATTTGGTTTAGTACACTATGCTATTACATTTTCTATTTCAATAGATAATCAGTTAATAGTAAATAAAAAAAATGCGTAATTCACATAGAGGCAAGAAACACAAACACAAGAAATTGTCTCCTAATTTTTCTAGACTGAGTGACATTTTAGTCATACTATGTTATACCCTTTTATTTATTTTTTTTCCCCCCAGTTGTTTCAGAAAAATATTTAATATTTAAATCTTTTCTTTTCTGCTTTATTCAGGATCAAAAAGTTCCTTGTATCAAGGATGTGGCAATCCGTCAGGTTGTACAGTCCCTCGCCCGATTCATGGCATTGTACTTTTGCAACAAGCAACTCTTCATATTTCCACCAAACTCACCTTTACCGATTCCAGTTCTCTACAAAGCGGAATTGCCAAACTTTAGTAAGTAATGCTGGACTCAAACTGGTCACAAGTTGTCATCTCCCCAACAAGAGGTGACAACACAGAGCAAAGTGGAGTATCTGTTCTGATATTACATTTCATCTTTTCTGTCCATGGTCAGTGAAGGAGAAATCCTTCTAGACTGGGGCAATTTTAATTTTTGTCAATATCCAGAGTGCTCCTTTTTGGGTATTTGGATTTTCCCCACATTAAAAACTAACCTCATATCTGACTCTGCCCTTGTGGGGAGGCAAGTAAATAGGAACAAGAGATAGCAACACTTTGGATCTACTTTTCAGCACTACTCCTGAAACGATTGTTACAACTGAGGAACCTTTAGATGACTCTGATCATTATGATATAAATCAGTTCGACAGTGGCTTTGTTACTGTTGAGATAAGGTATGGTTCTGTTGAGTCCTAGGAGATTCACTCTCCCAGGCTTTACCTTCTCTCTGAGAAGGGATTAGTTTATTGCTAATCACCTGAAGCACCCCTACCGGGGAATGCTAGCGGGGCTGCGCAGAAATTTTTTGTAGGCCAGAGTGCGCTTATCCTTGTGTGTTGGCTTCTTAAAACCTGAGAACTAACTGCTAACTAGCTCAACCTAGCAATTGCTAAATTACTCTGTTCACCTTGTATTGTTTGTTTAGTAAACCTTCTTTTCTCTCCTTAGTACTTGTTGGATATTTTCCATATTTTTTCAGCTTAATTCTGATACTCCGGTCACAAAAGTAATAAAGAAATTCAAGAGTATAAGTATACTTAGCTAAATATGATTCTCGGTCACTTTTTATTCTCCATTTGGTAGCTACAGAGTGTATGACACAAACAGCCTCTTCAACTAATAATCTTTTTTTTAAGGGTTGAATTGAGAAGATAGTTAGAAAGGTAAATGCTCGAAGAGGCATATACAAGCAAATCTAACATATAAAGTTGTCTTGTCGAATTTTCAAAGTCAGACTTAATATTTAAGCTGACAAATCAAATTTTGCTTCTCAAGAACCAATTTTCATGTGTTCTTGTTGTACCGTTTTATTGGCAATATAATAATGTACTTCGCTACAATTATTTAAAAAAATAATTGGTCCAGTCCAGTCAACTGTTAATATGAATCATTTTTAAACAATCACCTAAAAATCAAAATCAGTAACTCATATTTTAGATTGAAGAATATAACACGAGTTGTCTACTTTAAGTGGAACCTGGCCAGTGAGGGTTGAGGACATGAGTTACACGGAGAGAAATAATATGATATGATGGATGTGTAATGTGAATCCTAAAGACAAGCTTAGTTCTGATGAACTCGGAGGAAGATTAAATATGGATAGTATAGGATGACTATGCTTCCTCCTTTAAGCACCCTCTATGGGAAATGCTGACAGGTATGTTCATGGCTATTTTTGCACTAGTCGAGAGTACTCACTTTTTTGGAGGAAGATGAACTTCCCACGTTAAACTGACCTTGTGTCACACTTTGACTTTGGTGAAACGTCAAATCGATACAGTGAAGTTATCAGTTAACTCGTTTATTACCTTATTCTGTGTTCTTAACCATATCTATTCTCCATGAACAGATAACTTCTTACTTGCTATTTATGTCTAAACCTTTCTTATTTTACAACACAACATGTTGTTTCTATCGTTGCCTCCATCTATGTCTCTTTCTTTGCCTCCATCTATGTCTCTTTCTTTGCCTCCATCTATGTCTCTCTCTTTGCCTCCATCTATGTCTCTCTCTTTGCCTCCATCTATGTCCTTCTCTTTGCCTCCATCTATGTCCTTCTCTTTGCCTCCATCTATGTCCTTCTCTTTGCCTCCGTCTATGTCTCTCTCTCTCTTTGCCTCTGTCTATGTCTCTCTCTCTCTCTACCTCCGTCTATGTCTCTCTCTCTCTTTGCCTCCGTCTATGTCTCTCTCTCTCTTTGCCTCCGTCTATGTCTCTCTCTCTCTCTTTGCCTCCGTCTATGTCTCTCCCTCTCTTTGCCTCCGTCTATATCTCTCCCTCTCTTTGCCTCCGTCTATATCTCTCTCTCTCTTTGCCTCCGTCTATGTCTCTCTCTCTCTTTACCTCCGTCTATGTCTCTCTCTCTCTTTGCCTCCGTCTATGTCTCTCTCTCTCTTTGCCTCCGTCTATGTCTCTCTCTCTCTTTGCCTCCGTCTATGTCTCTCTCTCTCTTGGCCTCCGTCTATGTCTCTCTCTCTCTTTGCCTCCGTCTATGTCTCTCTCTCTCTTTGCCTCCGTCTATGTCTCTCTCTCTCTTTGCCTCCGTCTATGTCTCTCTCTCTCTTTGCCTCCGTCTATGTCTCTCTCTCTCTCTCTCTTTGCCTCCGTCTATGTCTCTCTCTCTCTCTCTTTGCCTCCGTCTATGTCTCTCTCTCTCTCTCTTTGCCTCCGTCTATGTCTCTCTCTCTCTCTCTTTGCCTCCGTCTATGTCTCTCTCTCTCTCTCTTTGCCTCCGTCTATGTCTCTCTCTCTCTCTCTTTGACTCCGTCTATGTCTCTCTCTCTCTCTCTCTCTCTCTCTCTTTGCCTCCGTCTATGTCTCTCTCTCTCTCTCTCTTTGCCTCCGTCTATGTCTCTCTCTCTCTCTTTGCCTCCGTCTATGTCTCTCTCTCTCTCTCTTTGCCTCCGTCTATGTCTCTCTCTCTCTCTCTCTCTCTTTGCCTCCGTCTATGTCTCTCTCTCCTTCTCTTTGCCTCCGTCTATGTCTCTCTCTCCTTCTCTTTGCCTCCGTCTATGTCTCTCTCTCTCTCTCTTTGCCTCCGTCTATGTCTCTCTCTCTCTCTTTTTGCCTCCGTCTATGTCTCTCTCTCTCTCTCTCTCTCTCTCTCTTTGCCTCCGTCTATGTCTCTCTCTCTCTCTCTCTTTGCCTCCGTCTATGTCTCTCTCTCTCTCTCTTTGCCTCCGTCTATGTCTCTCTCTCTCTCTCTTTGCCTCCGTCTATGTCTCTCTCTCTCTTTCTTTGCCTCCATCTATGTCTCTCTCTTTGCCTCTATGTTTCGATCTACCCCCCCCCCCCATCTATGTTTCAATCTAAGTATGTCTAAGAGTCAAATACATCCTAAGATTGAATACTGTTGCCACATCTGAGGAGGTGTCACTCAGAGCACACTTTTCTTACCTTGACAGAGTACAAAATCAACTTCAGTATTTAGTGGGTTATGTCCTCTTCTCCACCCTACAGCCTCTTTCTCACAGAAGAGACGTTGCTAGTCTTTCTCTAAACTATTGTTATTTTCATAGCAGGTGCTCGACTGAGCTTCATTTTATGCCCCCCCCCTCCCCGTAAAACATTCACAAAAAAAACTTGTCCAGCTACAACCACTGTCAATAAATTCTCTTTTTTCCTCTGTGTACCTATAACTAAGTGGAACTTCCATGAGCAAAGTTTCTTTCCTAGAATTGCCCGTCCGTGGAACACAGTACCACGTGGCTGTTTCCTGGCTGACTATAACATTGCTGTTTTCAAGTCCAATGTAAACAAACTCTTGTTTAGCCGTCCGCTTAAATAATCAATTTCTGACGAATTACAATCATCGTGTCTCATCGTCTACATGTCCAACCCAATTACCTTTATTTTCAGGTGACATTTGGGCCTTGATAAGGGATGACTCATTTGTAAAGAAACAAATGTCTCTTATACTTACATTTATGTACTCCTCATTTATGTCTTTCGCTTTGCCTCCATTTATGTCTATTATTTATGTTCATCTATGTCTATATCAGTCTATCTATCCATCCTTACAATTATTAAATCTATTATATCGATTGTGTTTATTTACACACTAATATCATTGGAAAAGGTATGAACCCACAGTTTCCTCTCACCTATGAGTAAAATCATGGTTTGTGTTCAATTAATCATATACAATTAATCACTGATAATAGGTGGATTGTGTTTAGGCATTAAACAACAAAAAGGGGTTCAGATGCTGTAAAACAACCAAACCTTATCTTTGTCACGCATGTTCATTTTTACCCGAGCAAAGCTGTTATGCCTTCTCTTTCAGATGAAAGGATCATACCTAAATACCAGCAGGACATTACTTCAGTCATCACGTCCAGTTGCCTTGGTGATATTTGGACAGTCGATCGATGTATGGAATATCTTCTGCTCAGCGGGCTTGTGCCTGAGGCAGCCTGGTTTTCAGAAAAGATAGGAGACTGGAAAGCAGCCCTCACTATTTCAACTGCTTATCTTAAACACAGGGCTGTGTTTCCTGACATCTATACTACGTAAGTTTCTTGATCTCGACTCACAGAATTTTTTTTATCTAGGGATTGTGTTTGTATGAATTCTTTATATCTGTTTTTTTTTTATTAATGAATCACCACTTATCAAGGCCAAAGGCCACTCGAGGATAAGGATTAATGAGATACATGAATTTTTAGTTGAATAATAAAGAATATTATGAGAGGATTGAAAATGGTGATGGAATGAAAAAAGTTTGATTACTTATGGGATGATTTATATCAAGCATTTGTTGACATTGGATTTGAAGATGACCATGTCGTAGTCTGCAGGGGAGCAGTCTCCTGGTAATGTGTTCCACAGATGGGAAGTTCTTAAAAAGAAATTCTGTTCATAGAAGTTCCGCCTGACGCTAGACACAGGAAGAAAAGTAAAGTTCTTTTCAGTTGTGGTAGGAAGACGTGTTTTTGTTGTGAATGTCTTACAAGGAGGGAGCAGAGAGTGAAGCTCAGTTGAGCACCATCCATAGAAATAACAATAGAGTAGAGAAAGATTAGTAACGTCTGTTCTGTGAAGAAAGAGGCTGTAGGGAACAGAAGAGATCTTCTCCCACTAGATTGTGAAGTCAGTTTTGTACTCTGTTACGGCAAGGAAGAGTTTTCTTTTAAATTGTCTCTTCTTTTCAAGTGTCAGTTATCTTCTTTCTCGTTAAAATTCTTTTTTGAGTTATCAGTTCACAATATATGATGGGTGTGTAATGTGAGTTTTAAAGACAAGCTTAGTTCTAATGTCCTCAGAGGAAAATTAAATCTTGACAATATAGAGAGATGTGTGCAGAACAGGAGACTTTGATGATATGGCAACATTGAAAGAATGGATGAGAGTTCTTGGGTTAGTAGATAAAGAACAATTGAAAGAGTAGGTTCAATTCACAGGGGAAGACCAAGGAGAACATGGGAGAAGAGGTATAAAGACCTGGCGAGAGATAGGTTAGCTTGGAAGTCAATTTCTTAAACACATCCAATGCATGCCAGCATGTAAAATGGATGATGATGCATCTATTTATCCTTTCTATTTTTGGTGATTAGCTTTAAATATACATCGAAGGAATGTTTCTCTTCCAGTGTAACCATTTTAAGGAAATGTGAACATCAATGTTCTCTCTCAGATTAACCTTTTTGTGGATGTTCTGTGGAGGACACACAAAAATAGACAAGAAAACTGCAACAAATTGTATGTGCATGCGGCCGCTGTATGCAACTTGGCAAATAATCGCACTATGTGCCATTCAAATTAGACTGTCTCAGCTGGTTGCTCATGTAAATATCAACTCGTCTATCGAATCCATCAGTCATTCTCCAATGGTTGGTATAAGGCAAATGTCGATGATTTGATGCAGTCGGGTTGGGAAGCGACAAGCGACTCACACATTTGTTGAAGGTTATCTGTTCAGTATAGGTTAATCGTCTATCCAGAAGTTCCTGATCCAGGATAGTGTGGCTAGTGTACACTTTTAACATAGATAGCAATGTTCTTTCCCAGTGTAACATTTTTAATGAAATGTGAATATTAATCCTGGCTAGTACCATTGAATATGAACTTAAACTCCTTTAAGGAATGTATTTTTAGATCTAGTTGTATTAATGTTATTAATTTCGCCATCGAATAAGAAACTTCAATGTAAGTAAAGTAAGTAAAATAGTCGATCATAATCAAGGATGACCTGAAGTCTTCCTTTTCATTGGCTATTATACCAAGATGTAGGGGAGAGTGTCATGCCTGTTCCTGGATTACTCTACTTACACTTGCTCCTCACCTTATAATGCTGAGTGTTTAAACAAAGGGGCATCTATTTTTTTTATTCTTTAGCATGGCAACTATAGATTGAACCTGTGTCTCCTGACCCATTTAAGCCA
This sequence comes from Sepiola atlantica, assembly GCA_963556195.1. Lineage (NCBI taxonomy): Eukaryota > Metazoa > Mollusca > Cephalopoda > Sepiida > Sepiolidae > Sepiola > Sepiola atlantica. Next base: position 133,078,315 of record OY744516.1, on the reverse strand, counting down.
AATGTGCTGGTACTCTAAAAAGTACTTTTTAAATAAAAAAGAAGAACCGTGCTCATTTAACAGGCGGATAAAAAACCTTAACAATGCCATGAAATATACAAATCAATACAAAACCGATATTTGTAACTGTCCGAACTAACTTGCTTGTTAACCGTAACCCTTTTATTAAGAACAACTAAAAAGTCTATTAAGAATCAGTAACCACTTACGCAGCATATCCTGAGAATTGTGCAGAATTAATTTAAAATGTATCTGATTTGAGTTTACTCTTGAACTAATTTTTCTTCTTTTTTCTTTCTATTTTGTTTCAGTGAAACTCTGGAATTAGTTCTCCCAGATCATCTGAGACCTTTCACGATTCTACAGAAAGAATTGACGACATTACTACACCTTGAAAATGGTTCTGAAACTGTAGGAACTGGACAGAAGCCAACCAAAGGTATCAAGCTTATCTAATTGCTTTGAATAAAAACTTGATATTCTACAGACACTTTTTTAAACATCTCTTTTCAGCTGTCTTTAAGTCTTTATAGATAACTAGAAGCATACCTGTCCCGAGACTGGTAAAATTGATTCCAGTTTTGCACCACTTTTATGTCTTCTTATGAAGATTAAAATCAAGATATAATCATACTTAACCTGATGTTGAGAATCCTTATTGCAATTTTAATCAAAATCCATTACATGATTTTTATTTTACAATATGTCTAAAATTTAAGACAAGCTTAAAGGGTCTTAAGAAGAATTTGAAATTCAGAGAATCTTGCTTCATTGATGTATAGTGACTGGATCAAATTATATATTTCAATTTTCAAATGAGAGATCTTGCCCATATTATTCCCCCTAAAAAAAAACCTTAAAAATACTCCAATGAAACTGAAATGTTGGGCATATTTATTACCTACTACCTATTGTTCAAATTTTATAAAAATCGGAGGTATCTGAATTTTCACAAAGGGCTTCTACCGCCTTTTTATCCTCTTTGCATTAGACTAAATTAAACTAAATATCGCCCACATTACCACTCCTTGTATCTATCAGCTGTGTATATAATGATCGGTTAATTTGTTTAAGAGTGCATCCTGTACATACAAATATATAAACATAACTAACTTTATATAGATAGAGATTTCAACTCTAGAAGAACTGATGGGTTTTGATAACTTTAACTGTTCCTAAAATACCCAGTAACCCATTTGGGTCACATAACAAAAAAATAATAAATAATATTTTGTCAAAATATTTTATTTTTTATTCAAATCAAAGGGAAGTAACTCTGTATGGATGAATACAGAGTTAAGTCTCTTTTTTAGGATGGCGGCCATTTGAAAATAATTCCAACCCACACAAAGTATTTTCTGGAAGGAACTAAATCGAATTAGATTTTCTTTTTCGTAACAACATGCTGCAATGATCCACAATAAAAACCTGATGAACCAGAATCAAGTATTGATTTTATTAGAGGAAAGCTATCTATGACAAAGAAGCAAAGCCATTTTAGTTTTTAATTTTTATTTGTTTGCGCATATTTTAAACTTAAACAGAAAAAGAAATCTAATTTTAATTATAAGGGAAACAACTTTTTTTATATTCTCTTTGCTGATTTTGATTTTTCGGTATTAATTGAAAAATGTTTCCATATCATCAGTTGTTCAGGTGAGACAACATAATTTTTTAAATAGACTGTAGTGAAGTATGTTATTATAGTGCCAATAACATTGTACTATAATAACAACTGGAAATTGGCTAGTCAGAATCAAAGTTTGATTTGTCAGCTTAAATGCTATTTAGGTCCAACTATTAAAATCTCACACGATAACTTTATATGTTAGATTTTATTATTCTTACTACAACACATCTGTTATGCTAAATTTGGTGCAGTTATAATCAATAGTGTTTGTCATAAATAGTGTTAGTAGTAGTAGTAGTGTTAGTAGTAGTATCATTTTTACCCCACTTATGACAGACCTGCCTTTCATGAGTTCTTAATGCTAAATTTGTTGCAATTTTGCCCAGTAGTTTGCACAAAGGAAATGTTCAATTACAATATAGGCTTCGTATGTTTGCAGGGATATTTGATGTTCCCGATGAAAACTGTCTCCGTCAACTGACCACTACACTAACCAGTGTGTTCACTGCTGGCATTTTATGTGATGTTGATGTGGCTTGTTGGCTCTTTCCTGCTCTGGTTGACTCTCTCAAAGAACTGGTGCAAAGTTTTTCAGCTAATGTCCCGGCTGAGTTTCACTTGCCTGCCCCACCATATTTTTTGTGGCAGCCAACGGACACAAGTCAGGTAAGATAAATGCTTATTAGTTGCATAGACTCTCTTTATCTTCTTTATTTGAAAGGCTAAAAATTTTGCTTTCTCTTTTCCAATTAAAGTGTAAAAAAAAACAAAACATGACAAACAAACTAAAAATGACTTCGTGATTGACCGGATTTGTGGTAGACGTAATTGTATACAAGTGTTTAATGTTTTAGTCATGATAAAAGATCAACAAGCAATTTAATGCAGGATACCAGGATGCCATCCATGGAATTTTAGTTGTGTCGCCAATTTCAGCTGGGAGTCGATTCAAAAGGTTTAAATCAGGAAGAAAGTCAGAACGATAAACTTACTTGGAAGAGTTAGTACGTCTGACCAAATCCGACTGAAATAGAAATGTTACACAAGAAAAGGGTCACCATTCTTCATCGAAATAAATAATGGCTCAACAACCAAATAGATGTTAATATTTATTCATGGGAATACAGGAACAAAAGAGAGGAGGTACAATGGGCTGATTCATGTCGGTTAGATAATTCCACATCCTGGAGTTTGACATCTCGTCTGCCTGTAACTAAAGCAGAACGAGATTAAGACGGAAATACGTCTTCATGGCTTGAAAAAAGACTGCGAACTGAAGTTAATGTCACATATTGTTCTTGGCGCCAAAATGTGTTGCCGCATGTGAATCTCGCTATACGTAGAAGTGTCATACGGCCATGTAGTAAAGATGCAATAATTATGTAATCGTAAAGCCAAATTACCATCTTCAGTTGAAACTAACATACATCGATACAAAATAGTTCACTCATGCAACTGTTACAGAATCGTTAATAAAATTCACTATACTTTCCACAATCCAACCATATTTGCTACAAATATGCCTGACTTGTCCACAAAGTTTCACTCATGGATGTCCAACAGTCTTTGTTTTATCGACGGTCAATAATATGCGGGTTCACTTTATGATTGTCTCATAAGTATAAGATGTGATCCCAGGGCTTTACACGCTCCACTACTTTTGGACCTGCTCCCGCTCCTGCTCCAATGCCCAAAATCGAAGCTGGTTCCTCTTACGCTCTCCATTTACAAAAAGGAGCCATTCCTGCTCCAACTCCTATAAAAAAGGAGCAGCTCTTTTTCAGCGCTCCATAATGAAAATGTACCTTCTTTCATAAACGTTCTATTCTGCCAATGAATGGTCAAAGGATAGGGGTGGGCGTCAAAGGATCTCATAAATATGGGTTGGGATGTCACTTTAAGTGTAAGACCATAAGATAATATTTGACAAAATCTCGCTAATATTTTGAGAGTTAGAGGAGAACATGTCGGACGAAGTATAGGATTATATGTAAATTTTCGTTTCCTGAGGTATAAAATAGAAATAGAAAAATCCCTGAAGTATTTTAAAACAATTTTTATTTTCATGACATTAACAACCTATTTTTTCAGGAAAGGAAAATTTGACTCAATATTTTTTTCTATTTATTTTGGAAGGGAATTTAGATTTGTTTTAAGTAAATAAAGTTTTACTTTTCAACATTATTAGTGATTATTTTCTTTTTAAAGAAAACATTTCTCTGAGAGAGGAGAGACAGCCATTAATTGTCGTATTGTTGTTTAATATTTGTTGTTTTACGAACGTAACTATATTGTATAATGTATATTATTATTTATAACAGAGAAATGCGCAAGTACTTTCAAAGAAATCGATTTATCTATTTTTTAAGATAAAGAAAGATATCTAATCTACTTTCGGTTCTAAAAGAACAACAAATTAGTCAGAAAGTCTAATTATTTGCTTTTTCAAATTAAAATTTAAGATATTTTCTTTAATTTAATTAAGTTTAAACATCGGTTTAATTGTAGAATAGAGATCTCTGTTTTCTTTCGCTCATTTCGTTTGGTATTCGCCCAAATTTAGGATGAAACTGATTGTTGGTCTTAATTGTATATTTCGTCCCGAAATGAAATACTCATTTACTTTTTAAAGTGTTGAGAATCTAACTTTAATTCCAGGTTTTAATCGCTGACAGCCATGTTGGGTTTTATCGTTTTTTCCTTGGACTAAATATATTTTTTCCTTAAACTAAAGATATTTTTACTGCTTTAACATTTTATTACACACACAAAAAAAAAACTTTGAACATTCTATTTACAAAAGCAAGTTTTAACGGAATTTAACAAATTTAAAAGCAAACATGAAAAGATTAAAACATACTAGTCGTAAATTTAAGAATAACAAAAAATGTTGCTGAAAAGACGAGTAAAAATGTGGCATAAAAGTTCAATTTGATATATGCTAAAAAATAAATTAGAATTTTTGTCAGGACAAAATGTATCATTTCACCCCAAAATCGATTTTATCGAACATTTGGGTGAATACCGAGCGAAATGGGCGAGAAAATCCAACGGCCCCTATAATATAATGTAACCTAAAATTCTTTATTTAAAAACACGAATTAAAAGAAAAATTGGCTTATTTATTCAATCAGCAATACACATCCTTGTCATAAATACAAAAAAAAGTTCAAATCTGTAAGAAAATAACTTCAAAGACATCTATAGACTCACTGGCACATTTGAAAACATTTGTTGCCAAATTGTCTCCTGCCTTAAGAAAACTGTCCCATCAAAAATTTAACATGACGATGTAAAAATCTGAGAACTTCAAATGTTCTGTTTTCGTTCTTTCTCGCTTTCTCTCCCTTCCTCTCCCTCTCCCATATACATTTACAAGAGATATAATTTTTAAAAATAACTCAGAGTAAACTCTGAGACTTTCTTTTCTTTTCCTTTTTATTGCTGAATAAAAAACTAATGTTTAAAAGAAGAAAAAAATCAAATAATTTTGGAGCGCAGAGCGATAAAACCACGCTCTTTAGTTTCAAATGGAGTTGCTCCCGCTCCACTCCCTCTGTATATAAATTGAGCCCTCCTCTACTTCGCTCCAGCAAAAAGGAGGCTCCGTAACACTCTGTGTGATCCTTAATGGGCTTCACACTCACCGGATCTTAACCTCCCCAGATTTTTATCTGTAGGGTTATCTCAAAACAATCCCCTGACTATTCCTGAACAGAAGAAGGCTATCACAGCCAAAATCAGAGTAGTATCAAGAGAAGAGTGTGTCAGAGTTATTGACAATTTTGTTCATCTGATTCAGGTGTACTGATCATTGAACGGAAATATAAAAAAAAAGACTGTTGGACATTAGTGAGTGAAACTTAGTAAACTGAAGTTTAGTTGGATTTCAGAAAGGATTGTAAGTTTTATTAACATTCCATGGGTGGCATTTTTTCTTCGTTCACCTGTATCATCAGCAAATAATTCTACTATTGATCTTACGTTGTCAGTTACGGCATCATTTGTGTATATATATATATATATATATATATATGAAATTAGCAGGGCAATCTGCCATTACCTGGGATGCTGCAAAAGAAAATAGAATAGTTTTAAAAAAGTGTGTGTAACATCTTTCTTTTAAAACTTTTCTCTCATTTTACTCTTTGGACCGGTACCGTCTTGGTCTTTAGGCCTTGATTCCGCCAGTCTGAAGTATTGTCCTGTGCAGTTCTAGGAGGTTCACCTTCCCAGGCTTTACCTTCTCTTTGAGAGGCGGTTGGTTTATTGCTAGTCGCCTTAGGTGCCCCTATGGGGGAATGCCAACGTGGCTGCTCAAGCATTTTTTGTAGGCCAGAGTGCGCTAATCCTAGTGTGCTGACTAACCACACCTGACCTTGTGTCTAACCTCCTGGAGGTAAATAACTTAACCTTTTGGCTAGAACAAAGTGTAGTATCTGTTCTGATACTACATTTCATCTTTTCTGTTTTCGGTCAGTGAAGTAGAAATCTTTCTAGTCTGAGGCAATTTTTTATTTTTGTTCCAATCCAGAGTACTCCTTTTTGGGGAGCTGGTTTTTTCCCCACATTAAAAGCTGACTTTGTGTCTAATTTTGCCCTCGTAGAGAAGCAAGTAAATAAGAATTGGACGCAAAGACAAACTATGCTCTTTGAAACTTTGAAGAAGGCACTGACAAAAATCTTTGATCTCAAGAAAGAAGTTACACTAACTACTGACGCGAACAGACATGCTGGAGTAGCAATCATATTACATGAAGGTCACCCAATAACATACCTATCGAGAAAGTTATCATCGGCAGAAACAAACTGTTTGAATGTTGAAAAAGATGCAGTAACAATAGTGTGGAGCATGAACAGAAAACCCACCATATATATTGTCACACACAGCCTTTGTCGGAACCACGGTTGCGAGCGCATGACAATGATAAATATAGAAAAAGCTAAAAATGTTCGGAGGTAGCTCATAAGTTTCTAGGTCCCAATGTTATCAACAAAATACAGGGGGAAGGGGATTCTCCAATTCTAGACATTACATAGAAAACAAGGAAGAATAACGAGCAGGTAAAAGACGACTGAAACACCAAGTTAAGATATAAAACAATATTTATTAACAGGACAATGGATAAACATGTATAAAACAAATATCAAGAAAAACAAAGCACTATTTTAAGGGAAAGAGATACTGTTTTACGATAACTAATGGTGAGCAAAATCCATGTACAAAATAATGTCCCAAACAAGTCACGGAAGAAAAAAAAAAGGGTTACTCACTCACAAGTGTAGAAACCATTGTTTCAGAAACACGTGAATACAAAATGAAGATGAGGCAGGAACAAGGAGTTGACTAAAATCTAATGGAGCTGTAAGCTTAATAAAATTACAGAATAGAAAATATTTTGAGCATAAAAATGATGCTAGAAAGCAAGAAATACAATTAGGCTAGGAAATAGGTTAGTTCAAGCTGTTAAATGGAGATTTACACGTGGCGAAAAAATAAACAAGGTTTGTTTAGATAAAAGAAATATAAAAAGAAAATAATACTAGCACTATTTTGATGGAGAAGAAACCCAATAATTCTTACCAGTGATTCTTAAAATGTCAGAATATTTATAAAGATCTCTCCATGAAGCTTTGTGAAGAAAGCAGCTAAAAAGATCGTAGACGACGCTCCGGAAGACTCTTACTGATAATGGTTAAGAAGAAATTCCTCTAAGAAAAAAAGAAGCCCAATCCAATCACTCGGCTGGTCATATCATGCCCTAGTATCTATAAGTTCATCTCTAACCGTATTATTCAATCTGATTCTTAAAAAAATCAAAAGCTTTTTTCTCGTTTTTATTTTCTACCCAAATAGATACTAGAATGCGGTGGCTAAAGGTCAATCATGTTGAGAACAAAGAAGATTATCAATGCCAATGAGTAATGTCCTCAAAGAGTAACGTTTTCAAAGAGTAGTGTTACTAGTGTGATGCTTCCTTGGAGTGCTCCGTTTTCCTGTTCTTGAGTAATGATGGTACCCTCTGTGAAATTTTCTTCTGAGTGCAATGTTTTCCAAGAGTAGTGCAATGTATTCTAAGAGCAATGTATTTTAGGAATGTAAATAATTATCCTACCTATAGAATTATATTTGACAACTTTATTCAGCATTAAATAACCCATAGATGGTTTATATGCTGTAAAACAAACTAAACCAAACCTGTTGCAAAACTAATTGTATTTTGCGGCTTGATTAAAGACCAACTATGAAACACATCCATTAAACGTTGGAATATATGGTTCCCTTGAATGCGTCAGATTCAAAATGAAGTAAAGGTTTCTTTGGTGTTGACTGGTCGGTGATCGCATTCAAAAGAAGAAGGTGACGTTTCTTGGCATCTTCACCCGTCAAACACAGCTTTCAAAAGAGAATGGACAAATTATTTTTGCAATTAGCCCACCAAAATTAAGTGTCTATTGATTGGTTGAGGAGAATTGTCTTCACCAATCAAATGTGACTATTTGGGAATTCAAGGGAGGTAATACATAGTCATAATAAAGAAAGGGAGATATTAATTTTAGGAGAACAGGGAAGGTGGCCTTTTTTTATAACATCAACCTACAAAATACACAATCAATTAACAAGTATATTTTAATACAGTGAAAACAACACAGTAAATGAACGTTAGACCTGAGGAAGGCCAGAAGACACGTCGTCCGAAAGCTAATCGAAAAATAAATAGCGATGCTATACTTATGCAGACATATAAAAAAAAAAAAATATTGAGTCTATTTACTTTTATTATCCCTACTTACATAGACATTAGAATATGCAAAAATTATTGCATTTTTGGTTCTGTTTTATTTTAGCTTGGCTCAACTGAAATAAAAAATCCCTTTTTGAAGGAGAAAGAAAACCGACGAAATGCATCAATTTTGGTCCGGCTGATTTTGGCCGTTCTGCAATCATCCAAACTGGCATTACCTCTCGTCCGATGGTATGTCTTACAATTGCGTAAGATAAACAAGAAAGCATCTGGAAAATTTGAGGTAAGTATAAAAGGTAGATTGCATGATACTATGCATTTTACTCGCATATACTGACCACACACGAAGCCGAAGGGAATCCATTTTAACTGTAACCTATATACTGATAAACGTGTGTATTTGTCTGGAAATAGTCCTAGAAATAAAAATGGTGCAACCTGTTGTGTATTCTTTTTTCCAGTTGCGACATTCATGGCCTCCATCATCATCATCATTTCTTTTTATTAACATGCAGGTTGAGAGACATCATCCACATTGGTGAGTCCCCGCCCAGGTATCTGTCTAGCTACACGCATGCAGATCTCATTCCACACCTTTAAGAAACTGTATCATGAGGATCAACTGCAGAAAGCTGCCACACTATGTGATTTCTCTGCAGCAGTTCCATCCAAACCAATTTAGGTCGACCTTTCCCCCCTGTCTACTGGGGACTTCTAAATATCAAGCTATCTTGATGGCACCACTCAAGCATTCTACATGTCCATACCAACAAAGCCTTTTTTCTCTCTATTAATGACATCAATGTCCATGAGGTCAAGCTGTTCCAGCAGATCTTGCGACCATACAACTGCCACATAATTTGGCTTCACATTGCAAATTTGCCTAATCATTGCCCTGTCATTGTGTTTTGATTGTTACAGGTCTGCTTTGACCAAAAGCCATGTGTCACTTGCATATAGCCTTGTACTGCAAACATATAAGCATGGCTACGAGTCTTGTACATGAGGTGAGTAGTGGCTGCAGTTCACAGAACGTCTTCCAGGCAGTTTTGACTCGTGTTTTGGTTGCCGGTTCACAGCCCCTAGAAGCTGAGGGCATGTCTCCTAGATAGCAAAAGAAAGCTACCACCTCTAACTCATGAACACTTATAATAAAAAATGATATGTCAGAGTGTTTTGTAACATTGTTAGCATTCCTGATATGTATAGAACTAAAATCGAAAAATAATATGGAAAATGGATCTTCTCTGGATTATAATTGTGCAACGATTCCCTGTATGTTTCTTTTGTTCACTGTAGCTTTTAAGAGACACCAATTCATGAACTCTTTTTTTTTTTTTGCTTACCGTATTTGGTGTTCCATTAATTTTTTTTTTTCATTTATCGTTGATTGCCACCTAAATGGGCAAAAAATTGCAATTTTTTTGCAAATATGAGGTGGGGGGGCATCATTATTTATCTCACTAACAATGGTAAAAAAGTCCAAGAATGATGAATAGAAACCTGGACAGAGATAGGTTAGTTTAGAAGTCAATTTCTAAAAATGAATTTACATTGAAAACTGAAATCGCCTCTTACAATTTGAAAAATTAAAAGCATTTTTTTTCCTTCATATTTGTAGTCTTCAGTACTTAATCGATAAAAATTAAATATTCTCATGTCACAGAGTCTGCTATAAAACTTCACCCATGCATGTTACTATTACCCATAGTCAGAAAGAAGTTGGGGTTCATACCTTTATAGTGAATAGATGTTTTAACACATTCATTTTAATAAAACAATCCAATTTTGATGAATTGAAATTTAAACTAATTTTGTTTTTTGTAGGCAGATTTTGATGGACCAGTAACCCAACTGCCTGATTTTCTGGAGGATTTAGGCCAAACGAAATGCATTTTAAAGGGTCTTTCATCCAGGTATGAAGTAATGCTAGTGTTGGACTCCTTTCGATGCTTTTGTGCCTTACTTTGGTTTCTACATGTCCGTGATAACCTCTCAAACCACAACAGACAACGGCGGGCATATGTGGAAAGTCATTCCATTGTGAGTAGGTTTTATTTACATGAGTCGTTCACATTGCTCCTGATTTCTTCAATTTCTTCTTCATTTGCAAAATATCCATATAATAATACGCTAAGGCATTTCATGTTCATGCGTACGTTATCACTTTTCACATAATTGAAAAAAAACGACAACCTCCGGTTAGCAAAGATGGTGATTGGTGATTAATCTGATGTTGTTATGGTAAAAATTCCAACTTTACCCATTTTAAAATGAATTGTTCCAAAATCAAATTATGTCGCCCCGTCGACAAAAACAGTACAATTTTAAATAAATACATTTTAAAAAAGACATTCATTTGAAGAATACCTAGCTGACAATTATTTTTATAGTAAGAAGACAGAATATTTATTGTTTTAAAAAGAATTAAATTTCTACATTTTTAAATAAATAAAGAATAAACATATTTGTTTTATTTTAAAAATATTTAGTTAACAATGACAGTGATTTTTACGTAAGAAAGAGTGATTGTATTTCTTAATAGTATTGACCCCGACAGACATTATTATTTTAAAAGGAATATTATTATTAACAGTAAATTATACAGATTGATGTAGAAAGCACCGTGAAATTTCCATGCTAATTTAATACTTCAGGTTGTAACGAAAGTTTTGGCTCAATGAAACAATAAAAGGAAACACAATATCACATATATTTAATGTAGTCACCGTCAGAGGACCCATATCTATCGCCACATGTTAAAAGAGAAATATATCGTTTACAGATGATTACTTTAAGATCTTACTAGCCTTGATGGTGCAACGGATCCAGGATCTGTAGCTAAAGAGACAAGATTACCGCTTGTGAAGGTGTCACTGCAAGTGTCATCCCAAATAAGGGATTTTTTCTCTTCAGAAAGGAAAAAGGGTAACACCGTCTGGGTTCTTTTCTAGATCAAGACCCACTGGTTCCAGCTTGTTGGAAAATCCTGCCAAGGAAAATCCATAGTGTCAATTTAATGCTGTGTTTTGGGAAACGATCTGACGATAATGTACACTACAGAAGGTGAAGACCAAAGAAGTCAATGCTTGCTCCACTCCGACATCTGGGAGGCTTACAGATGTGTAGGTCAAGACAAAGTGTGGTGACTATTGGTATGCATTCGTCATCAATAAGGGTACATATTTACAGGATGGGTACAATGTTTAACCAAGTTCTTGTATTTAGTTTACTTGCGGTTTCTATAGATGGAAGTTGGTGTTGGTTATTGTTGTTATTCGTAAGATCAAAAAGTACCTTCTTTAAAAAAGAGCAAATTTTATATTAATGTTGACCACAAATGTCATCTGAAGCTATGGTTGTCAACTGGTAGTCCATGGACCACTGGTGGTCTGCAGAAAAATTAGAACATTATTTTAATTTTTATGAAGCTTCAGATTTAAAAATGACTACTAACAAAACGCATTATGGTACATATGTTCAAGACCTTATGTAATCTCAAAATAAACCCAAGTACACAAATGAGAATCGTACAGTGCTGCTACGTTATGGTATTATCTTTCAATTAAAACTAAAATAATAGTTTTACAATTACCTATTATATATAGGGCAGTTGTCTGTGTGCGCGTGTGTGTGTATGTCCAGCTAAAAGTAAAAAAACCTACAAAACAAATACCCACAAAGTTGGTATTTTCTTGATCAGCATTGCCCTGGTTGAATAATATCTAAAATTAAAAAAAAATGATTCATTCTTTAACCCTAAACTGGCGCAAATTTTCCAGCCACTAACTAAAGGGAAGTAACTCTGAGTTTTTTTCATGGCTTTAATTCCCTTATGCTGACTCGAGTTGTATGTGTGTGTGAGTATGTCCAAAGAGAGGAATAGGTTGGACGGAGAAGAAAGGGGGTGGGGAAAGAGAGAGAGATAGAAGTTATGTTACACTTTTGCCCCGGGCATTGCCGGGTAGCCCTGCTAGTTACTATATAAATGTATTTACATGTTTGTTCTAAATTTAAAATTATGCATTTATTGATCCATGAAGTTCAAAATTTTGGTGAGTTCTCCACTTTTTAGTGGAATTCGACTTTTTTTAAATCCAGAAAAAGCTCATTCTCTTAATCTTGACTTTCTTAGTTTAAACTGATTGGAGTTGTTTAGGAAAAAAGTTTTTTCATGCTGCCCTTTCGCCTTCCCACCCCCTACCTCTAACACACACACACACACACACATACAGCCTCCAGGTTGGGAAATTCATCACGATTTCATCTTTTTTTTGCCATCGGCTACTCACATCCTTGTGATCTAGAATGTTGGTTCCAAACATCCAAAGCATCCTCGTACATAAGGGAACTTTTCAAGAATGTCACCTACAAAGAAGCCAAAGAGCTTAGATGGGCCAGAAAACCGATGCTGGATACATTAGCAAACTTGTGCTACTGAAACTAATAAGAAGGCATGCCATGTTCCATCAAGTGCTGTTGAAAATCGGGTTGCAGATTTGTTCAAAAACTTTTTTAACAGAATTATTGGAAGTGAGGAGAGTGTGGCAAACTGTGAAGAGTGTATAATCGTTTTGGTCGAGAGATACGATTTTTAAGGATAATAACCCTACATGGAAGTCTCTTGAAGAGTCCAGAGATAAAGGTAGTCAGCGTCTCAATTTTTTTTTAAGGGCTTCCTGGATGATTTTTGATTCTATAGGAATAAACGTTTTAGAATCTTTAACATTAATATTATGATTTTTTCCCCCCTCCCCCGTTGCGGTTTCTTCATCCTAAGAGCGTTGAGGTTCGCGAATTGTCCGATGTAGTCTGTGATCAATCACTTGTCTGCCACGTTGTGTTATTGATCTCAGGCAAGGTCTGATCACACGCTGGGACCATAGGGCTAGTGAAGAGAACGTTCAAGGTGACGGTGTTACAGATGTTATTAAAAAAAAAAGAACAAGGATCAACTCAAATTTAAAAGAGTAAGAAATACAATTCATTTATATAATGAAAATCAGGGCGAAATACAGTTTAAACCCTTCTCACTGCTGTTTGTGTGTGACACAGATCAATTATTGGTAAAAGTTCTTGTCGATAGTGTGGCTTGGGGAGTAAATAAAGTAAATAAGTAAATAAAGTCTGAGCTCAGGAGACAAGTTGGAGATACTTTGGCAGCAGCGCGTTCAGGCTCTTGTCTGACATTCACTTTCAGACGATTTCTCCGAGTCTCACTCTAATCTGAGGGCCTGTTTATATGGACACGAGCTCACTGTTATCTCTGTCCATCAATGCTAATGTAACCTCGGTACTTCCTCCCCTCGGATCTTGGTCAAGCAAAATTAAATTTAGAGATTTTTCTCTTATCTCCTTTTAGTCAAAGCAAAATCAAAATCAAGTGCTCTTAATTATCTGGGGTTCGATCCGGTCAACCACCAGGCGTGCCAATCCACTTATCTAGAGAACCTCATTCTATTTTTGCTCATTTTGGCTACAAATGTTTAATTCTCAAAGATAGTCGCTCCATTCAGTCAAGTGTCTCAGCATGTCCTGTGACCAATTTCCTTCTCTTCTTATTGTTCTAAAGTTTAGCCAGTTTAATAATATCCTCAATCATGACTTCGGTGAGAATGGTCTCTTCGAGTCCAAGTGGTTAATTCCCTAAGTGGTGGCTGCATCCACCAGCTGACCAGGCAATTTGTTAATGACATTTAATTTTAAGTGGCTGGCTTGGCAGCGTTAATTTCGTTATTATCCATTTTTCGTTTTGAGTGATTTTTTTGAGAAGATAAATTAATACTCTGATCTGGGGAACGCAGATGCCCTTTCTTGTTCTCCCAAATCCACTCAAAGACACCTGATGCATAGTTCTATTTTGCCAACAGCTGCGACCCTGAGGTCAGTGACTTAGCCTCACAAAGCTACTTGACTCACAAGTCCCTCTCTCCAACAGCTGCCAACCCGAGATTATTGATTTATATCAATAAGCCACTTATAATAATTCCATTTCTCAAAAACAGATGAAGGTTTCGAATCGCAAGATCAACCATGTCACAATGTTTAGTATTTAAATTATGTCTAACTAATGTGTTACGAGTATCTCCTAATTTAAAATCTCCCTTATGTTCATAAATATGTTTATTAATTATTCTGGGTGTTTCACCTGTTCAACATGTCCATACCACTGCAAGCAGTTGTAACGTAGAGCTGATTCCAGTCTGGGCATCTTCAGCCTCAGTAGCAGGGAGTCAGAACTAAGTCTGTCGTCAAGACGCACACCACAAGTCCATTGAATCCTAGCTCTATCATACCTCTGCATTCTCAAAAAGACCGAATTAGTGGAAGCTCAGCATTCACTTGTGTGTAATATTTCACTATGGACATAGCTGTTGTAATCTCAATCTTGAATAACAAGTGAACGACAGGTTGAAATGGAAAGAAGCTCACAAAACTTGCTCCATGCAGTCTTTACACATGGGATCAAACTTAACTTCCATTCCCCACCAGCACAGGTCGTATCCCCAAGATAGCAACATTTTTGTGGTTATATTAATGGGTTTTAAAATTTTGTTCTTGAATTGAATGCAAAGGTTGTTCAAATTTTCTTCAATCATGTGTGTTGTTGAATTAGTTAATAAAATTAAATTTCTTCTTAACTAGCTGTACATATGCGACGTTGTTCGGGATGTAGTGAAGTAATGTTATTTTTTTATTTTTATTCGTTTGCACATTTTCTAAACTTACACAGAATTAGAAATAAAATTTTAATTGTAAGAGAGACAACCTCATTTTAAATTCCTTACCGATTTTGATTTTTTTTTTTTCAGGCATATGTGAAAAATGTTTTCATATTGCTAGGTGTGCAGACGCGACTAAATCATTTTAAAAAATAAACTATAGTGAAGTACGTTATAGTGCCAATAACATAGTACAGCAATAACAACATGAAAATTGTCTAGTCAGAATCAAATTTTGATGTCAGCTTAAATGCTATTTAGGTTCAACTTTTAAAATCCCACAAGATAACTTTATTGGTTAGAAGATCTATTTTCTGCCAGAAATATCTTTTTTTAAACAGTCATCAGCATAAGAAAACTTATGTCATTATATAAAAAATTGACTTTTAAATATGAAATTTTGAAAATGTAAAAACACAAGGTAAAAAATTTTTTTTTTATTCTTTCAAAAATATTGTTTTTAACTAATGCATAAATTTTGCTTAACTACTCAACATATTATCAGCTTGGAAAGAAAGTAATGTCGTTTTTGTCCAACACATTTATTTCATCTGAAACACTCACATTTTTAATCTTTACAATAATTTTCCTCATTTTCTATGACTTCTGTCCAACGATCAACTAGCTTCTTGATGCCTTCTTCAAAACATTTCTCTGATTTTTGAGAGAAAAACAAATTTAGATCATTTTTTAGTTGGTCGTCATTTTTATAAATTTTATAATTTAAGTGATGCTGCAACGACCGGAAAAGATGGTAGTCGGATGGAGCAATGTCAGGTGAATAAGGCGGATGAGGCAAAACTTCCCAATTGAAACTCATGACCTTTTCCTGAGTGAGTTTTGCTGTGTGAGGTTTCGTGTTATCATGCTGAAGCACTACATCCTTCCTATTGAGTAATGTTGGTCGTTTTTTTGATAGAGCAATTCTAATATCATCCAGCTGCGAACAATATTTTACTGCTGTGATTGTTTGATTAGGCTCTTGTAACTCATAATGAATCAGTCCTCTCATGTTCCACCATAAAGAGAGCATAACTTTCTTTGGGTGTAGTCCTTGTTTTGGAACAGGCTGTGGACTTTGGTTTCGGTCTAACCATTGTCTTTTGCATTGGGTATTCTTGTAAAGAACCCATTTTTCATCTCCAGTCACAATTCTTTGCAAAAATGATTCTCGATGATTCCTGGAAGGCAAAGATGTGCAAACAGTCAATCTTTGATTTCGTTAAGCGTCGGTCAAATCGTGGGGAACCCAGTATCCAAGTTTTTAAACTTTTCATAACTCGTGAAGGCATGAAATAATTGTGGTATGGGTTGCATTGAATTGTTGAGCTAATTCTCTGCTGGTTAACTTTGGATTGACCTCCACAGCATCTTTAATGGCGTCTTTATCAATTGATTTTGGCCTTCCCGAACGTCGCCGATCTGACCGGTTAAAGTTCCCAGAAGAAAATTTTGCAAACCACCGTTGACATTTTCGATCATTCAGAACATTTATCTCATAGACAGTTCCAATATTCCTTGTAGCTTCTGCAGCTGAGTTTCCTTTTTTGAATTCATCGGATGTTTTTCAACCATTAAAACTATGTGGAAAAAATTTTTTTTTAATCCCAAGTCGTTCGGTGGAAAATCACTTTTCTTGTAAGTCAATTTACTTTTTACAGTTGCTATATTAGTTTGCTTCCAAGAATTTATGCTAGTCTTAACATTATTCAAGGGATCATCAGTTGTTTACCATGAAAAACTGTTTCGGGAATTTAAAAACAAGACAGTATTTTATCTCCTGACTTCCCAGCAGAGTTGATCAGACCCCACTTCCCTTAAAAGACAAGAACAAAAACGTTCCGTATATTAGATCTAAGTTTTGTTCCAGATAAATGTTTTGCTAACTTATTTTATTATTAAAAAATGTCCTCCTTACCTATATATATATATATATATATATATAATTGTGATTGAAATTTTATATGATAACTATTATTATGTGTAAAGTAATTTATGAGTAAATAAATGTTAAAATATTTGGACTAACTTTTATTTTCATTTGATATTTGTTAATAAAACTAATTGTATTTCTTTATATCTTTTTAGAAAATTTCCACTGATCCGGATGATCATTGGTTAGAGCTGTGCCACCAAAACCTCATCTGGGTAGTCCATTTCCTTCCTTTCAGCCGTTTCTTGCAAGAGGAAAAATGGCCATACAAAGTTTTGTTATCTCTCTTGGCCGAGATCCCTGCTTCTGTCCGCACAGCTCAGATCCTTGCTACTCACTGTTACAATCCAGACCAGTTGGATCCCGAAGTTCAAGAGACACTTGAAGTTTTACTCAAACGTTGGCAAACCATTTTGTTGTTGAGCAGTCGGAATAGTGTTGATTTTCGACTAGAGAGCGGATTTTTGGAAGAGGGCTCTCCAAGAAAAAAGTCTTTGTCTGTTTATTTTCAGGAGTATTGTTGCACAGTGCAGGATATTCTCAAGCAAAAGAAGAAATGCTTTGGAAAGTACACTGAGTTTTTATTCGAAGCAGAAAATCCTGAGTATGAGGGCTTGATTGTTGGTTCGTTTCCATTTGAGACGAGTGAATCATTCGTAAAATTCTTGGATATGTTTTTTGATGTCTCTTTTCTAAACCTGAAGCAAATCGAAGAAGAGACACAACCGAGTAACCAACATTCTGTCCCTTTGATCAAACCATTCTCAGAGAAGATTGAAAAACTGCAGATGGAATCTATGCCATTTCGGACAACGACCGGTAGACATCCCAAACAGAACTTACTGATTCTCTCAAGTCCATGCAGAAAGACAGCTCGTCAAAGAAAGCCAAATCCTGAATCGCCCTTTATTTTGAGATCTAGATCTGTGGATCAAGCTTTGTCCACGAGATCCAAAGGCCTTTTCAAGAGGAGCCAGTCGGCTGATTCTCATCGCACTAACCAAATGCATTCTTTGACTCCATTGAGTGCACCAGAAAAAAGACAGATCTGGATTGCATCCAAGACAAAACCAATAGAAGCTGTTTCATCAATCGCTCAACCCAGGTCTTCAGAAAGTCTCTCTGAGAAAAACGAGCGGACCTTGTGGTCATTTGATGGTCAGTTTGGTCCACAGTATGTTCCATTAAACCAGTTTGTCGACTGGATGATCATCTGGGCTCGGAAGAATGAAGTGCTCTTTTCTCAGTTGGATAAAAACAGCAATAGGACAATTAAACCTGCAATCCACATTGAAATCCAGCCACAACTTTTGGTACTTGCTCTATGGCTAATTCAAGAAAAGTATCACTCTTGTGTACCTGCAGATTCTCATTTGGCATCTGTAACATTCTCGCAGCACCTAACTGAAGTCATTGCCGAGAAAAAGACAGATGAAAGAAGGAATGTTCTAGAAATAGACAATTCCAAGATGTCTTCTTCTACCTGCTCTAGAAAGGAAGAATCGTCTGATCTATCCATACCAGGTGTTGATAAGAATCAGTTCAAGAAGTGGCTCAGGGATAAATTAATTCATGGACACCATGAAATTGAGGAGGATGCTGAGCAAGTCTCTTTTCAGACATCACCAAAGAAATCTTTGAAACTGTTGCCAAAAAGTTCTAGGAAAAAAAGTAAAAAAAAAACCCAAACTACTTGGGATTCTCTGAAGTCGCCAGATGACGAACGCATGAAACTGGCTTACAAGGAAATCTTACAGACGTAAGTAATATATATCGATTATGTGCTGTATCAAATTATTTCTGTCAAACTAGCTGTACCTACCCGGTGGTACCCGGGATGCAGTGAAGTCATTTTAGTTTTTTAATTTTTATCAGGGATGTGAAATCTCCGGTTTTTAGCAGAACTCCGCTTTTTTTGTAATTCAGAAAAAGCGGAATTTCGCTTTTTTATTTAATTCGGAAAAAGCGAGATTTCCACTTAAATTTACTTTTATTTTTTTTAAATAAGAAAAGTCTCATTTCTGCTTCAACTCGGTATTATTTTTCTTTCTCTTTATTTTCCTGTTTTTTCTCTCTTCCTCTCTCCGCCTTGTCTTATCTTGTCTTACTTCCCTTTCCTCTCTCTCTCTGAAAATGTTAATTTTGGCATACTTCAAACAATTTATGATGGGGAGGTAGAAGACTTTTGTTTCATCAAAGAATTATTTCCTATCTCCTTTCCCCCCCTACATACGCGCTTGGGGTCTTTCTCTTGCTAATGACCATGCTTATTTCTTAGACCAAACATATTAATGATTTAAACTTTTATTACATACTAACTTTGAGCATTCTTTTTATATAAAAAGCTAATTTTAACGAATTTAAAATTAAAAGCAAAAATAAAGTTAAAACATATCAGTCGATATTTTGTCTAAAAAAATACCCCCCAAATAAAATGATATTCTACTTTTTTAAACACCCTGAAAAACTTGAAGAAAAAAACAATTATTTTAGAATTTAGACTGGCGATCATTTTTGCATATGAATTTAACGTAAAATTATCCCCCATTTCCGAGTCATTTTAACATTTATGGGGAGTTAACCTTTTTTTTTTGCTATGGCAGATAAACTCTGTCCATTCTTTTTTAGGGGAGGACGTGTCTACTTTTTTAGACAATTACGCATGGTTTTAAAAGGTTTTTTGTTTGGGGGAGGGCTTGCCACTTAGAGTTAGTGGTAAGATTAAAGAAAAGTTTTTAGAGGGCTTATAACTCGGGCCTCGGGTTAGCAGTAAGGTAAGTCATTTTTTTTTTTACTAACTTTTCAGTATAAACACTAAGCTAGAATGGCCCGGAAATGAGAGATCATTCTATGTTATAAATTTCACACATGCATGAGGGGCGGGGTGGAAGATTGGAGAGGGTGTCAAGTTAGGAAATTTGTAACCCCCCCCCCCCCCCTCATGGTTGGGAAATTTATCTCAATTTCAGATTTTTTTTGCCATTGACCACTCACATCCCTGTTTTATTTGTTTGCACATTTTAAACTTATGTTTGACAACTCCTATTATATTCTTCAATTTAAAATGAATTATCTGATTTTAATTTTTAATTTAAAAATGTTTCATATTAGCAGTTGTCTGGGCTGGACTAAATAATTTTAAAAGTAAATTGTAGCATAGTACATTAATATATTGCAAATAACATGATATAGCAATAACAAATGGAAATTGGCTAGTTTGATTTGTCAGCTTAATATTTTCTTTTTTAATGCTATGTTCTATACAAAATTTAATGCAAATATATATAATTTAATAATTTCAAATTTAATAAAAACCGTATTAACTTTATATATATTTTTACATTTTCTTAATTGAAATTTACCATATATATATATATATATATATATATATATATATATATATATATATATATATATATACTTTTATTATTATTATTATTATATAGTTACTATTGCTAGTATATGGAATGAGTGGATAAGCATGAGAAAAAACTACTTAAAATATTGACACAAAAACATGTCTCCGTATTTTACCGAGTTTGTTTCATGCTTATCAACTCATTCTATATACTAACCATTCAATTTTTTAAAGAAATTTTAATATTCTTTTATTCATATTTCTTCATATACTTACTATTAATAATTATATGTAATTTACTTGTGTTTAGGAAAAAATTAGGTAATATTTTTTTTTTTTAAATATCACAGTACGTATTGTGTGTACCCCAGGGGTATTTTCATCTATCTCTGCTTTTCTATATATTTTTATGTGAAACCGTCTTGAATAGTCTGAAACATGTACCTTTGTGTCTGTGTGTGTGTGCATAGCAGTCATAAATAATGACTCTTCTTACTCGGAGAAATTTTCTTAGTTGAAACTGATTGGAATTGTTGGGAATTTTATTTCGATTTCAGCTTTTTTTTTTTTTTTCCCGCTCCAATTTGGGAACTATGGGGAGTGTGGAATCACCCCTTAGTTACCATTTGACCTGAAGTGGTAGTACTTGTCAGGGTCTAATGGATTACATAGAAACTATTGTTTATAAACTGCTAGTGCTATTCACTCGCGTTGCCCGCGTGGAGATATATTGCTGTTTAGAAATAATTTAAAATATTGTCATGTTAAAATTTTTGTCTTGAAACAAAAGTTAAAAATACCATTTGTAATATTAGGTCAAGTAATAAAAAAAACTGTTAGCATGATGGTGTTTTGAAGAAAAAGTCATTTTTATAAATAAGTAGTTTTTAAAAAAAAAAGATTTTTAGTCTTCAAGAGACAATGTTTTTTGTCAACTTTTTGAAGTTATATTTCAAATAGATCTCTAGACAAAAAATTGAAAATCTTAAAAGATAAAACCAAAAAAAAAACTGTTTGTTGACGCTGCGTTTCTTACAGTTGTAAAACCACAAATGACTTTAACAAATCAAGCCAAATTCGGTTTTATTTCCTTATTTTTTAATTATTATTTTAAAAATAGCAATAAAAATAATTAGTTAAATGTTTTAAACCTTTTTTAAATTCATTTTCCAATGAGATATTCTTTGTTTAATTTTATTTTTGTTTTATGAAATGAAGACAATCTATTAAAAAGAAAATGAAGAAGATTTGTTGACGCTCTAATATATTTCAGTTATTTTTCGGGACCCAACTGATAATTGCCCCGAGTCACACCAGATGGAATCCATGGAAAATTTCAATGGTATCTTTAGATTCTGTGCAAAATTTAACTCTTATTGAAACTTATTTGAATGTTCTGTTAACATATGCATTACTATAACACACAAACAAATAAATATTGATGTTTATATATATATACTAGCAGGACCTGTGTCCCGGTCCTGCCCTGAGGAAATAGAACAGAATTATTTAACTTGAAAAAAGTTAATATTAAAGTATGTTTGAATTCCGGTATTCCTTTATTCTGCGGAAGGAAGTGATTGTTACTTTAATGTGAAAGTTAACATAATATGTAGAAGATATTAAGGTGGTCGAAATTAAATAATTTTCGGTGTTTTAACAGAATTTCACTTATATTAAGAAAGGACACAATGAATGTGGGGGTCGTGAGAATAGAGAAATAGTAATGGGTAAATGAGCTTGCCACTTTCTCTTTGGAAGTTGTTTTTCGGGTTAGTCCGGTATGCCGGAGTAAATGTAGGAAATATGTAAAGAAGAAGAGGTGAATGTATAATTTCTGGAAACACACATGAGGACTTAAGATAATTGGAGTGTGAATCTGATTATCATATGAAGGTTTTGATTCAAAGTCTATAATAGCCGAAGTTGCAGGGGAAAACGATTTTACTTTATTATAGAGATATAGAAAAAGTTTGTTTACAAAATATATGCCTACAAAACAAATTAATCTACAAACCAATCCTGTGCAAAACATATTTATGGTTTTAGCATAAAATGACTCAACAATGATTGATATGCCATAAAACCCAACAATGAACCAACCATTATGGTTGAACACAGCAGTAAGTCTGGTTGCATTCGATCTGCAGATTAAAAACCATTCACTCATGCTCTATGATCGGTTAAGATAGAAAAGAGTGAAACAGATAAAAAGAAAGAATTAGGAAAATCTATTAAGTGAAATATTTAAATTAAAAAATGATAGAAAACTTTCTGAGGTTTATTTTGGATAATTAATTTTTTTTTTTTTTCATTTTACCTAGAATTGAAGAATTTAGTTCCGCATCTGAAGATGTAACCAATTTAGCTGATTTGGAAATCCCAGAACGGTAAGATGTTTTCTTTTTGTCTTGTCATCTTTTGACCATTTTGAAATAACAGTTCTTAAGAATGAGCTGTTTTATCATTCACTCAGTCACTATCCAGGTTTATCGTCTATGTTCCCTTTGACAAGAAGTTCGACGCTGTCTGGCTGTCCTAATGTAAAGTCTCCAGTGATCACGATTGTGGGGATTGACTGTGTCCATTTGCTACTGTTTACTATCTTGCCTGATGGTTTCTTTCCGTGTCTTCCTAGGGTGGCCAGCTTTCTTTTTGCTGTCCAGACTTAAGTCTCTGCATGTGCTGATATACCCCTTGCTTTTTTCAACATGCTCAAACCAGCGAACCAATTTCTCAAGTAGAGTGTCTGACCTAATGTTCTGGATCTGGTCTCGCTTTACATTGCATATCCACCTAATCATTGCCCTGTCATTTCTCTGGAGTCGAGCAAGTGAAGCCTGGGTGAGGGCCCAACACTCACTGCCATACAAGCTGTTTTGACTTCGAACTTAATTCACAGCCACCTCCAGCACTCAGTATATCTCCTAGGAAGCAAAAGGAGTCTACCACCTCCAGGGTGTCCTCGCCTATTTCAACTTCTGTGTAAGGGCGGCCCTCAATTGGGCGTGCAAGTCGTAGACATCTCTTACATATGAAGTCTGAATCTGGTGTGAGCCTACCATGCATTCCGCTGCACTTTTTGTGCACCCATAGAGTGCAGTGGTTGCACTGTATAGTATTGGTCTTACCCCCCCCCCCCCCTCTACATACCGCGCATGGGTATTGACCAGAGTCCTTCAAAGACTTGAGTTCTCGGCCACGAACCATCACCTTTGTCTTTCCAGTGTTGACCTTCAGACCTTTTGCTTTCATGCCCTTCTTCCATACTTTCAATCTTTCTTCCAGCTCGTTCATTGTCTCTGCCATTATGACCAAGTCATCGGCATACAGTAGTTTCCATGGGTACCTTTTTCGGAACTCATTGGAGAGGGCCTCAAGGACAACAATGAACAACAAGGGACTGAGGACTGATCTTTGATATACTCCGACATTTACACTGAACTCATCGCTGTAAATGTCATCTACCCGTACCTTGCTTCTGGCGTTCCTGTACATGTATTGTACTAGTCTTATAAGCAACTCCTCCACTTTAAGCCTGCACATTGCCCACCATAGCACTTTTCGAGGAACCCTGTCAAAAACCTTTTCTTGGTCAACAAATGCCATGTATAGTCCACTGTCTGCCCAAATGTATTTCTCCTGCATTTGGTGTAAAATGAAGATTGCATCTGTTGTACCTAGACCTGGTACAAATCCGAACTGCATAGCATCAATGTCAACTTGCTGTCTAATGATGTCTGTTACTTTCTCTATTACTTTCATCGCTTGTTTGAAGAGCATCAGGCCTCTATAGTTTCCCCTTGACAGCAAATTAGTATTGCCCTTGTAGCAGTTGATGATGTAGCTCTCTTCCCAGTTCTCTGGGACACACTCTTCCCTTATGATGGAGTTCGCTAAGTCCGACATGATCTGTATGTCTATCTTTCCGGATGCTTTCAACATTTCAAGTACAATACCGCTTTTCCATTTTTCATCTTTCTTAGGGCCTTTTCAATAATATCAGGACTGATCTCAATTGGTGGGCATTGAACTGGTGTTTCCTTTGATAAATCTGCTGGATTCCATTCAAATTCAATGTTGAGTAGCCTTTCGTAGTTGTTTCCAGGCATTTTGTTTGGTTTTGTTATCCGAGATTTTTTTTTTTTTGTGGCTCCCCTGTTTCATTTATGCTGTTTTTTTTTTTATTTAAAAATTTTTCAATTTTTTTATAGAGACAATTTATACAAGGCTAATATTGTTTTATATAATTATATATATACAGGGCTTTACGCGCTCCACTACTTTTGGACCTGCTCCCACTCCTGCTCCAATGCCCAAAATTAGAGCTGGCTCTTCTCATACTCCCCATTTTCAAAAAGGAGCCGTTTCAGCTCAAACTCCTATAAAAAAAAAGAGCGTCTCTTTTTCAGCGCTCCATAATGAAAATGTACCTTCTTTCATAAACGTTCTATTCTGTTAATGAGTGGTCAGAGGATAGGGGTGGGCGTCAAAGGATCTCGTCAATATGGGTGGGGATGTCACTTTAAGTGTAGACCGTAAGATAATATTTGACAAAATCTTGCTAATATTTTAAGATGTGCTAAGGGTTATAGGAGAACATGTCGGATGAAGCATAGGATTATACGTAAATTTTGCTTCCTGAGGTATAAAAAAGAAATAGAAAAATCCCTGAAGTATTTTAAAACAATTTTAATTTCGATTACATTAACAACCTATTTTTTCAAGGGAGGAAAATTTGACCCGATATTTTTTCTATTTATTTTGGAAGGGAATTTAGATTTGTTTTAAGTAAATTAAGTTTTACTTTTAAACATTATCAGTGATTATTTTCTTTTTAAAGAAAACATTTCTCTGGGCAACATTAATCGTTGTGTTGTTGTTTAATATTTGTTTGCTTTATGAACGTAACTATATTGTATAATGTATATTATTATTATTTACCACAGAGAAATGCGCAAGTACTTTCAAACAAATCGATTTATCCATTTTATTTTTTCAATAGTACAATTTGGGGCAAAAAAAAATCAATGAAGTTTATTTTTTAAAGATTCAATAAAAAAATATTTTTCATAAATTGACCAAAAAATATCAATAAATTGTCAATAAACAATTCAGAAATCCATTTAATGTCTTAAAATTTCATACAAAATATCTGGCCTAGACCTTGGGAGTTAAAAAAATATCGGGTCAAATTTTCCTCCCCCGAAAAATTAACTGGAGCAAGTTTTCCTAGGTCGGGCAAAAACATTTATTAAAATAAAAATTTGAATAAAAAAGGTGAAAACGTCTATATTTGAAATCTCTAACAAAAACAAACTGTTTACAATTTTAATATTCGATAATAGATTTTTTAAGATAAAGAAAGATATCTAAATCTACTTTTGGTTCTAAAAAAACAACAAATTAGTCAGAAAGTCTATTTATCTGCTTTTTTAAATTAAAATTTAAGACGTTTTCTTAAATTTAATTAAGTTTAAACATCCATTTTAATTGTAGAATAGGGGTCGCTGTTTTTTTTCGCTCATTTCGCTTGATATTCACCCAAATTTTGGATGAAACTGATTGTTGGTCTTAATTGTATTAGCATTCCCAGCCTGCTGCCAATATCATGCGACATTTGTGATTTCGTACCTTAATGCGTTCAAATCGCAATTTCTCGCTTATTTCTGGTCCAATTTTAAAAATATATATATGCTTGGAAAGAAAATAAAAAAAACTTTCCGAATATGTAATTTGTGTGTGCTTTTATTCATTGAATTATTTTTTACAGCGAGTTAAAACGGTTTTTACTTAAAACAGCCAAAAATCAAAAATATGAGCTTTTTTTTTTAGACTCAATTTTACACGTTCGTTTGCTTTTCAAAGTTAAAGCAGCTAATATTTATCAATATTCTTAAAATTCTACAGCCAATCAGAACACACCTTAAACTATAACTAGGCAGTTATATTTTTTTTTCTTAGAGCATTTGAAGGCGAAACACGATAGAGTAAACTCAACCGACATTTCTTCAAAAATTATAAGGTACGCATCTTATTCGCAAATATTTTTAAATAGATCTAGAATTATTTTGATATATAACATGTGAAATTTGAATAATATTTAAATAGCCGGAAAGTTGTTTGAACTTTTAGTTTTGGAAAAAAACGGACTGAAAAATTACGCGTTATACTCGGCCGAGTGTAAACAAAACGTGAGTGTATTTTTCGTGACATTTTCATTTCCACGCTCTCCATAAATATTAAGAATGTGACAGTTTAACGTCAGAAAAGTTTATGAAACTTTAGTTTTTTTTTTTAAAAAACGGACTGAAAAATTAAGTTAGGCAACCCCCCGCCCGCCCAAGAAAGACGCACAGAATTTATTTCCCATAGAAAAAAAATTGATTATCTGTCCTAAAACGCTAGAATGGCGCAAAAATGGTGAATTATTTTACATTAAATTTATGTGAAACTAATCCCCAACTCTAAATTCTAAACTGTTTTTTCTTTCTGCTTAGTTTTCAAGGTGTTCACACGTAATAGCACCTGGCCCTACCACTAACACTAAGTCCGAGTGGCAAGCTCCTCTTCCTCCTACAAAGACACTCTTGAAACTACAAATAATCGCCCCCGCCCCAAAAAAAAGAAAACAAAGGAGAGACCCCCCCCAAAAGAAAAACGCACAGGATTCATCTCCTATAGAAAAAAATGATTAATGCCCTAAAACGCTATAATGGCCCTGAAAGATAGGATTATTCTACATTAAATTTATGTGAAACTAATCCTCACTCTAAATTCTAAAATAATTGTTTTTGTTTCTTTCTGCCAAGTTTTTCAGTGTTCACATGTAATTGCCTAAAAGAAAGGTTGAATCTCATGTTTAAATAAAAATGTTGAATAATCTTGTGATGAAGTAATAAGTAAAAAAAACGCTAATATTCGTACCTTTATTCTCTAAATAATGGGTTACAACATAGAGATACATAACATCTGAGTGCAGAATCTGAAAGAACATACAATTTTACATAATAATGCCAAGTTTTATCAAAATTGCTCCAGAAATAAAGAAACTATGGCAAAATTACTGAATTTATTGTTGTGAATTGGTCCGTGATTTCAAGTAATTTGTGCGCTAAAAGGATGTCAACTTTTAACCCCAAATTTTAGACCTTTAAATTCTCATAACTTTTGAACCACTAGGGATATTTGCATAATTCAAACAGTTTTGAACTCCATTTACTGAGCTCTTAATAACTATTGCGATTAAATAACAATAATTTAAAATTAAAAAAAATCAACTGTGAATGCTAATTGTATTTTTGGTCCTGAAATAAAATTCTCATTTACTTTTTAAAGTGTTGAGAATCTAACTTTAATTTCAGGTTTTAATCGCTGGTGGCCATGTTGGTTTTTATTGTTTTTTCCCTTGGACTAAAGATATTTTTTCCTAGGACTAAATATATTTTTTCGTTGGACTAAAGATATTTTTACTGCTTTAACATTTTATTACACACAAAAAAAAAACTTTGAACATTCTATTTACAAAAGCAAGTTTTAACGGAATTTAACGAATTTAAAAGCAAACATGAAATAGTTAAAACATACTAGTCGTGAATTTAAGAATAACAAAATGTTGCCAAAAAGACGACGGGTAAAAATGTGGCATAAAAGTTCAATTTGATATATGCTAAAAAATAAATTAGAATTTTTTGTCAGGACAAAATGTATCATTTCACCCCAAAAAATCGATTTTATCGAACATTGGGTGAATACCGAGCGAAATGGGTGAGAAAATCCAACAATTGAATCTAAAATTCTTTATTTAAAAACACGAATTAAAAGAAAAATTGGCTTATTTATTCAATCAGCAATAAACATCCTTGTCACAAATACAAAAAAAAAGTTCAAATCTGTAAGAAAATAACTTCAAAGACATCTATAGGCTCACTGGCGCAGTTGAAGACATTTGTTGCCAAATTGTCTCCTACCTTAAGAAAACTGTCCCATCAAAAATGTAACATATGGATGTAAAAATCTACTTGCATCTATAAAAAATCCTGAGAAGTTCAAATGTTCTGTTTTCATGTGTAACTCTCCCCCCCTCTCTCTTTCTCTCTCTCCCTATCTCATATACATTTACCAGATAGATAATTTTAAAAAAATAACTCAAATAATTTAGCTGAAACTTTCTTTTCCTTTTTATTGCTGAATAAAAAAGCTAATGTTTAAAAAAAGAAAATCAAATAATTTTGGAGCAAGGAGTGCGGAGCGATAAAACCATGCTCTTTAGTCCCAAATGGAGTTGCTCACGCTCCACTCCTGCTGAATATAAAATGAGCCCTCTTCTCCTTTTTGGAGGACTCCGTAAAGCCCTGTATATATATATATATATATATATATATATATATATATTTATTAATTTTATGCATACATAAAAGTAATCCATGGACACGTGTTTCTGGCTCACAGCTGTTATCAGCATGGCTAACTTAGATAAGAATCAAACCTTTGATGTTGATGTCAATAGTCTGGCGTTTTACCTCCAGGCCATGACCCCTAGGCTGGAAATATGTATAATTTTTATCACCTAATATTAAATGTATTTTTATGTAATTGTTTTATTTTATTTTTTGTGTGAAATTTTATTTTTTAAAATTATATTCATTAATTGGAATAACATGGAGAGTGGGGGGGAAAAAAATAAAAAACAAAAATTTGGTCAGTAAGATCCTCCCAACCCTTTCTAAATAATAGACCACCGACTGTTTTTCGGTTTGTTCAGAAATTAAAACAAGCAGGGCAATCTCTAAATGGTAGTGGGATCTAAGTGGGAGAAAAAAGAAAATGTGAGGGAGTAATTCATCCACCTTTTTTCGAAAACCGAGGGATGTAATCTTTTTCTATCACATCTGATCTTGACCAATTTCTTGGTCCTTGCTCAGACGCGACGTCCACACCACCATTCACGCTACGGCTAGGATCGCGAGAAACACCATTCGTCTCTCACTGTTCTACGACAGCCCGTCATTGTCGATTACGTCGGATACATTTAGTGGCAAAGGATGCTCAGGATCGATACGAGCTATCACCTCGTTGACATACGCTCAAAACAGTCAGAGGTCGTGTCATTGAAAGAAAACGTGATCGGGCGTTTCTTTGAGCGTGTCGCAGAGGAGACACTCGGGTGAGTCTTCCATTCCGGAACTGTGTTGTATGAGGGGGTAACACATTCTGGGCCAATCGTCAGGTCAGAGAGGACTCAGAGTTGTTGAGATGACTCGTACCTGGCACCCAACTCCGACCACCTGAACCGCTAAATGACCGGATTGTGAGCTGTCCCTCTCACTAATCCCCTGTGAAGTTCCTTTCTAGAATACTGAGAAAGGTCACTAGTCCGAGGAAGCTTTTTGAGCGTGGCTCGGCACTCTCTGAAGAACTGCAATTTGGCCTACGACGGCTCTCCACCGAATGATTGAAAATGAGATCGGGAAAGGCGCTATCGAATTTTATCAAAGTTCGACTCAGGAAAGCTAGTCTCTCCGTGTGTCGATGACACGTCAAGTCGCGCATCCCCAAGCCACCCTCACTTGGATGTTGAATATAGACCTGTCTGCAAACCCAGTGCCTCTTCCTGTCCCAGAGAATCAAGGACAGAAGGCGCCAGAGGACCTTTAGGCGGTTTGCAGGCAAGGGAAGTACGGCCAGTAGGTAAAGGATGAGAGAAAGACGTAAATTTTTTTTCGGAGCTAAGGGTTAACCGATGCTTCGACTTTTGTACCTCCGACCAATTTGTCTCGAGCTGGAAACCTGGGCTGAAGTATTTGAACTGAGCCATCTGTCCAGCAGAAAGGAGCCGGAAGGGTGGTGTCACCGCTCCAGGCACCCAACAGAGGACCGATTGACTTGCTGCGGTTAATTTTGACTCCTGTGATCATTTTGTAATGTGTGAGCGCCTCTGTTACACTCTCGATGTCTCGGAAGCACGACGCAAAGACTGATGTCATCGGCGAACGTGGAAACCCTGGCTCACACCCCACCATGCAAAGCGATTCTGCGTAGAACCAAACCTGCCTCCCGGCTGCTTAGCTTGCGCAGTAGCAGCTCCAATGCAAGGATGTAGAGCAGGAACGACAGCAGACAGCTCTGACATACTGACTGGGAGATAGCGAAAGATTGTGAACGTTTTCTATTTACTATACCACTGCTGTTGGCGAGCGATACAGAACGGAGATCCATTTGCAGAAGTCCGGTTTAAAACTGGCAATCTCTAAAACAGATGTCAAGAAGCGATGGTTGACCTTGTTGAAAGCTTTGAACTGATACAAGTTGATCAGTGCAGCCTCCGTATCGTGTTCTATACCTTCTAGGATCATGTGAATCAGATTCAAGTTGTTCTGAATCGATCTCCCCTTCACAGTGTAGTTCTGCTCGAGTTTGATCAATTCTCTGATAACACCCTGCAACGGGTTCGATAAGATCTTGGCCCAAATCTTTAACTTTGTGTTTAGCAGAGTTATTGGCTTGTAATCGTTTAGTTCTTCCCCACCATGCCTGTCCCGCTTCTTCAGCAATGTGATAACTTCTTTGGTGACTTGACTAGGGATAGAACCCTCGTCAAACTAATGTTGGAACACGTCCGTTAGAATCGGTACAAACATGTGTGACAGCCTCAAATACAATTCGTAAGGGCAGACCATCAAGTCCCAGCGATTTGTTGCAACCGACCTGCTTCAATGCAGCCAAGACCTCGCGCTCCGTAACCCTGCCTTTGCAAACGGCTGCTCTAGCCGCATCGAGGCAGGTAGAGTCAGCCAAATAGTTGCCAAACTCCTGGACTGGAAGGTTTGGCAGTTAGGTGAAGTGCACCTCAAAATGCTCCCAGAATCCCTCACAGATATCCCGAGGCGATCCCAAAGTACATCCATCCAGGTGCTTGAAACTTCTTTACGCTCATTTGCATCAGAGTTCACAGCTTCATTGGAAACTTTCCTTAGCCTTGTCCTAACTACTTGGCCTCGCTACTTGACTTGTGTCGTAGGTCCTGCTGAGCTAGTTCTATGCTTACAGTTCCCCCTCCCCCCAGCCAACGCCCAGGTTAGTTTCTCTTCTAAATGCTTCTTCACCTTGGCTTTATGCTGAGCGTATTTAATGGAGAAGCTTCTGATCTTAGTTTTCAAGCTAACCCACCACTTACTCTTGATAATCGCCCCCACTAAAGCTTGCCAGATAAGTAGTTGTAGCTTTTCCAGAAAGTCTCGTATCTCCAGCAAGGAGATATTTAACTTCCAGTACCTGGCTAGTTTAGACCTATTTCCGAAGCGGACAATAACTAGTTTATAGTCCGATTGACCTAGCTAGTGGATAGTAGAAAACGGTATAAAGTCTATGTCACCTCTTCTAACTAACATCCTATCCAAATAAGTATTCGGGTAGGAAGGCACTCTATTTGCTCATGTTCACGTCTCCCACCCCGGATGAAAGACACGAAACCTGTCGACAAAATCACATCTAGCCATCAGGTCAGCCAGGCTGGTCTCATTCCTCTCAGGCCCTCTAGCTACATCTCTGCATTGGAATCGCCTTCGATAAATTATCTGTATATATTTTATATATTTTTGCCTCTTATAAGATCACAAGCTGTACCTCTCTACATCTGGGGTAAGTTGTATAGCAGCTGTGTTAGGAGCGTCATGATATATGGCAGTGAATGCTGAGGTTAAGGATGAATTGTTTACGTTGGTATGATGATGTGGAACATTCATACTTCTGGATAAACCGTTGCAGAAGCATGGATGTCCTAAATCACAGAAAGGTTGACCAGCCAAGGAAAACTTAGAAGCAAGTGATTGGACAAGACCACACAGAGTGGAATTTGGAGACAGTTGACCAGTTGAACTGTGAGAAGCAGAAAGTAAGCTTGCATAATATCAAAAAACGTCTAACCCATGAACAAGGGAAAAACATTGTTAAATGAATAGAAGTACAAAAATATATAACCAGTAATAATATGTAATTTTTTATTCATTTTTTTAATTGCAGGCCTAAAACAGAGATTAGTAGCACGTTGTTATCTACCAATAACAGTGTTAGCCTATCTCACCTGACTGATACAGTCACACTTACTGATAGTGTATTGTCAGAGATCACCAAACTGTCAGGAAGCGTGGATGCTTCATTCAAGGCGCAACCAGCATCACAAAGATCCAAGATGAAAAGAAGAAAAATGCCAACACCAAATTCATTAAAGTCAGATACTCTGTCCACAACTAAAGAGACAGAACCGTCTATTGTTAGGGTTAAGACTGACCGCCAAGAATGTAATGTACAGCAGATTCTGCAGGAGGAAATTCAGAACATAATAGCTGTGAGTTTGGTAGTTTTTAATATAATATTTTCTATATATATATAAAGTTGTAGTTTTTGTCTGTTTGTTTGTTCAGAAACTCTTCCTAGGTTTTTTGGAGCAAAATCCCCATAACTATATTCTGAAAGTACATCATTCTGATCGGAGGGGGATATTATTATTGTGGGGTCTTGTTGCCGCTTGACATCCATTAAAAGGAAATACGTTTTACTTTATTTTAGTTATTACTTGAAAATTATAGAAATTTAAAAGTAAGAATAAAATTGTAATGTCAGTTCTGGGCTGGGAGCAGGAGTACACAGGTGTCCTCATTCATTCTCGGGCAAAACCGGGGGAGCCAACTAATATACAGGGTGTTTGGAAAATCGATTGCATAACTTCTGGATTATGTTTTATTGGTGTTAAGCAGCTTCTTTGTGTGTGTGTGTGTTTCTTTTGTAATAGCACTCCCTTACTAGTCTAATTTCCTTTGCGATCTATTTCTTCCTCAGTTTTTTGGTTTGTGCTGATCATATTTATTTACCTGTATTTGGTCCGTTGTATTCTGTCACTTAAATAAGAAGGGCCAACATTTGCAGGATGCTGACCGGGTCCCTCATGTTGACTGTCAAATCATGTTGATCATGCGGTTAAGATCTTTCTTCTGAGCCTCAAGGCTTTTATATTTGTTTGGTGTCATTTTCTTCATGGTTTTGTTAGTGTATCTGGCAACACCTGGCCCAGACTTATTTTACCTATGATCTTGTCACAGGGATATTGTTCATCTATCCCATATGTAGAAATAACAATGCACTATCACACACACACATTTTACGTGTTAGATGTTTACAAAAAAGAATATTGATCAGTATTTGTTTCAATGGCCTCTAACTCAGAAACTAAGCGTTTCCAGACCTATATATACATATGGAACATAATCCCCAAATTATGCTATCGATTTTTCAAAAAACCTGTGTATAAATCTCAGATATCTATGTATGCTCCTTAAATTGTATGAATTAACTTTTATTTAGTTGACAAAAAGACGCATTATAGTTTTTTTTTGTTTGTTTTTTTAATTAGAAGAATCCAAATATTCGTTGGTGCTTAGTCTTCTTCTATAATTAGACTCATTAGACTAAGTAATTAGGTTAAAGAAATTTATCGCAGATAATTTTAATCATCATCATCATCATCAGTTTAACATCTGTTTTACATGTTGGCATGTGTTGGACAGCTTTTGGAAATTGAGTTTCAAGTTAAACTATCTCTGGTCAGGTCTTTATTTATCCCCTTTTCTCTGAAATCCAGATAGATACAAACTTGATATTAATAATGAACCATCAAATTTATAGGATTGGCTTTTACTTATGATTGAAACCTCATTAAAATCAGAGGTAAACAAATATTAAGTGCTTCCATTGGGAACAGTTGTAAATTTTTGATAGTATGAAAGATACTCGACAAAAACATTAGGAAAGCAACAGGATTATAGTTTTGTGGACTCCCATTGTTGAGCATGTGGCTCCCTAATTCATCTTGAAATCCGACATCATCCTAGACTGGGAAACCTAGCTGTAGAGAATAAAAAGATATGTGAATAGAGGCTTAGAGATGCGCTATCGAACATCATCTTAATAACCATTTTACATGCTGGCTTTTAGAAATTGACTTCTAAACAAACCTATCTCTGACCAGGTCTTTATTTATACCTCTTTCTCTAAAATTCATTCTTATCACTTCCTCTCAAGTTTTCCTTGTCCTTTCCCTGTGAACTAAGCCTGCTACCTCAACAGTTCTACATCTACTAATGCAAGAACTCTCATCCATTCTTTCAACGTGGCCATACAATCGATGTCTCCTGTTCTGCACACATATCCCTATATTGTCTAGATTTAATCTTCCTCTGAGGTTATCAGATCTAAGTCTATCTTTAAGACTCACATTACACGTCCATCATATCATCATATTTAATTTGACAATTGTGTTCCCCCTCTGTGGGTGGTGCCTGTGCTAGTGTGTGATTATATTTATATGTGGTGTGTTTTTTATGCTGACAGTTATTTTCTTTTCTTCTTTTCTAGAAACAGAATGAACGTCTCATGTCTGTGATGGGAGCCATGTTAAATACAGATCATAACTACAAAAGACGAAGCAGAAAGAATGGTACTTCTAAGAATGAAGCTGATTCAGAAAAGCAAGTCTCAAAAGACGAAGATTTCTCATCTCAGATTTCTAACCACTCTGACCACAGATCATCGGAAAATTCTGTCCATTTGATGCCAAAGTTTGAAAAATCTTCACAGACCACTTCTTGTGGAATTGATAACATGGGAGGCATACTAAAAGAACTTGAAAATCTTCAATTAGTTACTAATGTTAGAGGTGGCATAAAAACCTCCCCTAAGATTCTTAAAACTAACCAAAAATTTAGAAATAAAATGGGCATTAAAGAGAATGGTACTGATTATATAGAAGAGAGTATTTCCCAAGACATTATGCTCGAAAGAGAAAGTCATACCCCAAAGAACAATCAAGAACAAATATACCTCTTTTCAAATGATAATTCATCCCCAAAATATCATCTTACTGAAATTGAAAACATCCCCAAACAGTCTTTTCTACCCCTTCCTCAGCTTAATGTTGCTCCTATAAATAACGAGCCCCAGCCCATGGTCAGTGCACCTGGGTGCATCAAAATACCTTTGCTCTCTCTCAATAGAAAACACAATGTTTCTAAAACAAATGAAGCTGCCACCGCCACCACCAGGCCAAAGATCCAAACCTTTGATTATCAGTCTCACCATTTATGGAATTTGTCTGATCAAAATCATCTAGTTCCACAGAATGTATCACACAAGAATTTTGTGAATTGTCACAACATGATCAACTCATACCTGCATCAACTGCCAGAGAAAAACCATTCAAACTTTCTTTATTTTAATAAAAATCAACAGGTGGCGTCACAGGATCAGCTACCGTTACCATTATTACAGATACCTAAAGAAAACTTTGCACCATCCTGGCGAAACTTAGAGGTCCGCTTAATTGCTCCCGAGTTGATTGCAGACTTCAAATGCCGTCTGTTGGAAAAGGATCTTAAGAAACGGCAGGATTTTAAAAGTTTCCAGCAAAATCAATTGAAGAAACTGGAGGAAGAAGAAAAAGAGAGTAGAGTACGGAATGTGGCAATGCCATTACTGGTTGCTCAACTCAGCAGAAAGGAATCTGATACCGACCCTGAAGAATTAGCAAAAGATCCAGAAATATTACTAAATAAAGATGAGCCAACAGTAAACTCTGCAAAACGGTAATCTATGTCTTTAAACATTACTGTATTTTATTTTTATTATTTTTTTATATATGAAAAGAAAAGTTAGAATTTCTAAACAATCATCATCGGTTTAACATCCGTTATTACATGCTGGCATGTGTTGGACCGTTTGTAGAAATTCACTTCCAAGCTAATTTATCTCTGGACAGGATTTTATTTATTCATCGTTCTCCCAAGTCTATTCTTATCATTTCTTCCCATGTTTTTCTTGGCCTTTCCTTATGAACTGACCCTCCTACCTCAACTGTCCAACATCTATTGCATAGGGTTTTAAATGAAGAATTAAATTCTATAGCAAACCGTCCTTTATAGAGGCACAAATAGCATAATGATACTGGAGTTGATTTAGGGATCAGCGAACTGAGTTCAAATCACATTTGAACTATTATGTTCACTTATGCACAAATGTAGTGATATTGGACGTGAGTGTATGAATAGTATTAAAACGGTATTTTCCACATAAGGTTAGATTAAGCAGAGAAAGTGGAAAATTCCATTAGAATTTAAGATTAGAATGAGGATTACGTGTTAGGATATGAGGTCATGAACAGGAAGTTCGAAGTGACACATAGCCAGTGGTGTGCAGAGGAGTTGGGTGGACCCAGACCAACCAAATTGGAGGTGGAGGACATCCAATTATATTCAGACTATACCCTTTCTCATAATATTTCTCAGTGCTAGGACTTATACTTGAGTCTTGGGGGCATACAATCAAGGAGTTGGCCCAGGGCATCATCAATGCATCACCAGATCACTGAAGAGAGGTACATCTTTCTCTTTGTCAGACGAGCTGATCGAGTTCTGATGTCATTTTCAAAGTGCTGTCTTTGTTCATCCACCCCTCCGGGCAGCTGACAAAGAGATGCTTACGTAACGTGTAAGTTTACAGTGCGGTGAAAGAATAGAACATTCAAGAGCATGATGTCATTGTGCAAATATGTTGTTGCCATTTCTTTTTATTTGTTACATTATTAGAGCCACAAGCAGAATGAAGAAGACATAGACACTTTGGCTGCTACATCGCCACTACGACCACCTTCACAACTAGATGTCACTACTCATTGATCCAACTACTTACAACTTCGCAATGATGACTGCTGTTTTCTGTCGACAATGGTGGGGATCAAAGAACTCTTCACGCAATGTTACACTGATACTAAAATAAGTGTCATGAATTCAGTTATAAGTTCGAAAGAAGGCTCAAATCATACTTGGCATAGTGATTGGAGTGTTTCCTAATAGTCATGGAGACCAGGGTTCAATCCTCGGTCAAATTATATCAAAGGCTCAAAAAATAGTACTTGATGCCCCCCTTACCTAAACACTCAGCATTATAAGGTGAAGATCAAGGGTAAGTGGAATAATCCTAGAAAGGAGTTGTGCCCTCCCCTACATCTTGGTGTAGTAGCCAATGAAAAGAGAGCCTTTGTGTCGCCCTTGACTATGGTCTGACATTTCAATAGAACCTTGATGCAGGAAGAAACCCAAGTGCTAATAATGTACTCCTTTTTCAAGTACAACACCGACATAGTCTGCTTCTCAGAAATCAGACTTCCTGATACGGGTTGTTATAAAAGCAAAGTCCTTCAATATGATGCCTAATATCACCTCTACCACAGTGGTCTGACTGATACCTTTGATCTTCATGAAGTTTCCTTCGCTCTTAGTGATTGTGCCAATGCATTGCTCCTTGCCTGGGAATCAATCTTCCTCCGTCTGACGTGTATCTGCTTGAAAGGTTAGGTTCTCAATTTCATTGCCATCTATGCTCCCACCCTTAACGCTGACGATCAAGATAAAGACAATTTCTACAACAACTTGCAGGCTACTGTTGATCGCATACCTTCGAATGATTTATTTATTGCAGGTGATTGGAATGCTCGCACAGGCACAGGCGACATCAGCAACAGTCATATTCTCAGACGATTTGCGATTGGAGACTTGTCAACTTTGCTGCAGCAAAAAAAAATGACCGCATCCAGTCACAACATTTCAACATCCCCAGCAACACCTACTTACTTGGTGCTCTAATGACGGTGTCACAGCTAACCAAATCAACTACTTTCTTGTTAAACGTCGCTGGTCGTCAAGTGTCTTTGATTGTCAAATGTTCCGAGGCATTGAAACCGGTAGCAAAATTTCGTTCCAATCGTGTATTGGGACGGGAAAACTACATCTTCATCTCAAGGCCGTCAAATCGTATGCTAAGCTTCTCAGTCACAACATTTCAAAACTGAAAAGTAAACAAACCAATGATGCATTCAGCATAGAACTATCCAATTGATTCAACGGTCTCGAGGTACATCAATCTGAAGATGCTACCTCAGATGAGCTTTGGCAAACTGTCAAGTGTAACTTCCAATCCGTGACGTCTGAGACGCTCGGAACCACTAAGCGAAAAGACAAAGATTCAATTTCTGGCCAAACAATTGAAATTGCTGAAACAGCAAATCAAGCCCGATGCAACAAATCTGACGCCTTCAGCATACTGCTCAACATGATCCTGCATACGTATGTACTGTGAGGTTTCGGAACCTTCCAGAATACAGTCTGGTGTTGGGCAAGGGTGTGTTCTTGAGTTAGCACTTTTCAATTATGTTATTGACTGGGTTACTTTAAATGCCTTAAAAAGTTTCCTGGTATCACTGTTGGATGCAATTTTGCTATCAAGGACTTAGATTACGCAGATGATATCGCGCTACTTAGTGAAACATTTGCTGATGTGCAGTCTGCTATTAATGAACTTCAGCATGTTGCATCGCAGATTGGGATGCAAATTAATGCCTCGCAGACAAAAATACTTGCTGCAGCTTCGCTCCAACAGACAAAACACCCATTGTTGTCGATGGATGATGATGTTCTTAAAGAGGTCAACAGTTTCAAATATCTTAACACAG
Organism: Sepiola atlantica; assembly: GCA_963556195.1. Lineage (NCBI taxonomy): Eukaryota > Metazoa > Mollusca > Cephalopoda > Sepiida > Sepiolidae > Sepiola > Sepiola atlantica. The sequence goes on along the minus strand of OY744516.1, from coordinate 133,039,370 downwards.
CCACGGGTCAAAATGGAGCTGACATCAAAGTGCAAATTGAATTTGCATGTCATGCCTTCTGCTGGTCAAGATCTGAGATAAGGCGCAGCACCAAAGTAAGGATCTACCAAGCATTAGTACAAACGATCTTTTTTTATGGCTGTGAGTCCTGGCCAATGAGAGTAAAAGATGTTAGACGATTGGAAAATTTCAATCACCACTGCTTACATTGCATCCTCCGTGTCCGATGGCAGCACTTCATCTTAAACAACATAGTATGTTTCTCCTACAAAATGAACTCCCTCCGACATGTCATCCTTACGAGACGTCTACGCTGGCTGAGGTATGCCCTTCGCCATCAATCAGGAGAATTTATCTATAAGTCAATTGCCCCAGCTCTCCTACAGGGTTGGAAAAAGCAACATTTGCGGACAAAGAAAAACCTGGCTGATGACTGTTAAAGTTGATGTGAACCCAACCTGGGTCCTCGAATCTACGGGGTTCGGCATTGGAATAGAGAGTGGCTAGAGATCACCCAATCGTTGATTCCAAATCTACAGGTTTGGTCAGCCTTCATGATGGAGCCGGTTCAACCGATTACGGGTGAATGCCGTTTCAAGTACAAATACTAGTACACGACTATAGTCGACCACTTTACTTTTTTAAAGCTTTATTCACTTGATTGTGTAGTGCAATCCAGACAGTAATCCTAGTTATTTCACATCAGTATGGCAATATCGACAAGAAAGATATGGACTCCTTTTACTACTGCTATAAATATAGCATTGTGATTCTCGCACATATGACTAAATATTAGCATATATATTGGGAATACCATGCACTGTATGTTGGAGGGACGGCGACACCTTTCTGCAAAAATTGTAAAACACTAATGTCATCTTCCTTAGCAGGGATATATATGCAACTGGGTATCTAAATTAGATGGTAAAATAAGTCTCTTTACTTCTATACAATAAGGATATACGGAATAATCACGTTGACACACCGGTTCCCGTTAGATCACCGAAGGTAAGTGACGTTGAGCTTGGCCAGTACAAGATGAATGACCTTTTGGAATACTAGGCGCTGTATGTATTTTCCCCTAACCGGGATATACATGCTGACTGGGGGCCGCATATGAATTTGTATTTCCCATAAACTTCCACTTTCAGTGGAAGACGGAATGCTCGATGCTGGGTGAAGACCAAAAAGTGATATTACCGGTTATTCGTTCGTCTAATCTCTAACTACATCAGACAAGCGTATAAGTATATAATTTCTTACCATCTGGTGATTTACTTGTAAGTCACGAATATCTCAACCATCCTTTGTATCATACATTTATCTTCTTTCCATATCTATATCTGTTGGTTCATATCTATCTATCTCTAAATATGTTTTTTCGGTATTGCAGAGTAAAAGAAAAGGTTGCACAAGACTCAAAACAGGAAGTTGAAGATCGCCAAGAGGTGAGAATGACTTTAAATTACAGCTTATATATTGTTTTCTTTTTCTTAAAAATTTCCACAAATCTTAGTCGTTCAGGAAACTGCAATCGAATAAGAATTGCAAACAATACTCAAGCATCTATAAAAAAATAATAAATAAATTAAAAAAAATAAGGAAAATTGTTTTCGTTTGTTGAAAATGAGATTTTCTCCCAAAATATCAAACTATTTTCCACCATCTTGGATTTTATTAACAGTAAGTGAAAGATTTACTGAAAAATAAATAAATAGATAAGCTTTTGAAGAAAAAATATCACATATATTGTCTTCAATTATTTGTTTTGTATGTATTTGATCTATCTGCATTTGCATGTTCTCATTCGCAGAGCGATTGAAGCGTTGTTCGGCTATAATGTTTTTGTGCTGGATAACACTTCTACCCAAGGCTATTTTGCACCTTTTACGAACAGTCATACTTTGAGTATCGTGTTGACAAGATGCCATATTTCCTTACTCGTCTCTTGCCATGACTTGGGCGAGAGGTGAGATAAAAGTCCCGTTTGAAATGTCAATGTGACACGTTATATTTCTCTCCTCGTTTCTAGCAATGGCTTTGCTAACCGAGTTGAAACTCACGGACTCAATTCCATTTCTATAGTACATACATATATATATATATATATGTCGACGGACTCGACCTATTTTGTATTCTTGCTTTTTATAACCCTTTCCAGGCCATGTTTTGTATTGACGAAACTGTTTGAATAAAATTGATTTAAATTGTAGAGAAGTTCGTCCTTTTAGCCAAATCTTTGTGACCCCTTTTTTTCAGGCCATCGATGCAGTAACCCTCCTACAAAATGGCGATCTGAAATTTCTTCTTCCCTACCTCACTACATGTTCATCTTGTCTTTTCCCATTCCGGTCTTTTCCGCATTGCACGCAGTCTTATTAAATATATATATACTTATTTACCAGTAATGCTTCAAGCAAACTACAGTACCCTTTTAAAAAATAATAATGATGATAATTATGAAACTGGAAATATAAAGGAGAGGAATGTGAACTGGAACTCTATTATTTCAATTTTACTTCACTAAAGATCTGTAATAATTTTTATTTTTCTGATTATATAATTTTGAGGAAAAAAAAAATGATTTTCCTTTTCAGGAGCCATCAATGACTGTGGAATCAGTAAAATCAAAATCATTAAAGCCTTACATTGGCGAAACGAAAGTTGTAGATGAGAAACCTGATGTTGATGTAGATCCTGCTACACCTCAAATAGATCATGGCTTTATCACAAAACCAGGTAAATATAAATTGCATCTTGAGAACAGAAACACCACTATGTCATTTTATGTCTTGAAGATTTACCTATTTTTAAAATTTGCCTGCAATCATGATTCTCAAAATATCAGTACTTTATAATAGATGTTCACTTAAAATTTCTTGTTTTATCCTATTGATCTAATATATAAAGTTATCTTGTCTAATTTTCCATGTTGCACATAGAGATACATCTGACAAATTGATATTTGATTCTGACTAGTGATTTATTTATTTTTATCCTTGCAGCATGTAATTTACATAAAAGTGTAATTCGCTCTGGTTACTTTCTGAAAAGAATTATTTCGGCAAGGAAGTAACATGAAAATGCTATTTTAAACTTAAATGTGACAACTCTATGAAAATGCTATTTCAAATTTAAATGTGACTGACTGATGAAGATACTATTTTTAACTTAAATGTGACAAACTGATGAAAGTGCTATTTTGAACTTAAATATTACAGACACCTGAAAATGTGATTTCAAACTTAAATGTGACAACTCAATGAAAATGCTATTTCAAACTTAAATATTACGGACGTATGAAAATGTTAAATGTGACTAATGAAAATGCTATTTCTGAACTTGAATGTGACTGACAGATGAAAATGCTATTTCAAATTTATGCATGACTGACTAATAGACAGAGCCTTGAGATGCTTGGACACAACTAAAAAGTTAAGATCTTTTCTAGAACATTATTATTTATTATGGTTGGACACCTCATCATTGTATGCATAAAATTTCCACCTAAACAGTAAATTTGAAATAATTCAAACACATAAAGAATAAATTTTTATTATCATCATCGCAATTGCAGGTGCCTTTGAAAATTACCTCAAGCTCGGCGCTAAACTCGGACTTCCAACTGATAACTATGCAAATATTCAGCATGACTTAGCAACGAGATTGCAAAGATTACGGCATGAATCCAAAAAGGTATTATATTTGATTTGTTATTCTTTTGTCTTTCATTTTAAGAGGACCATAAATGCTATATTTTATCTTCTTTTACATATTAAGGATACAGAGCTCCTAAAATATTTTCTTGTATTTTAGACTCTTTGATCTAATTAAAGAATGTCAGCTAGCTGTAGATTCAAAGGAACATCCACGTATAGTCATCTACAGACAGACTGTTTCACAGCTGTTTAAGTAGAGCTAGGCAGGCAAGAGCTTCAAGTCTGAATCGAAACTCGACTGTCTAGTTGACAGTTGGTGATTGTAACCAATCGTCTGTCTGGTACAAGTCATGAGCATGTTAAATCTCAATGTTTATATAAGCACTGTCAACTACTGAAAAGTGCTCCATTTGTTTTTACGAAGGGCTTTGCATTATTGCTAATGGTAGTTGGCGCTTTCACTTACCAGAGCCAAAAAAGGGGGGTGCATATGTAGTCATCCACAGGCAGACTGTCTCGTTGTATCACAGCTCTTCGGTGTGGCTAGACAGTCAAGTGCTTCAAGCCGGAATTGAAACTCAACTGTCTGGTTGACAGAGATTGTAACCATTCCGCTGTCAGGCACAAGTCACAAACAAGCAAAATCTCTCTCTCTCTCTCTCTCTCTCTCTCTCTCTCTTACACACATATATATATATATATATTCCGACAATGTTCGTTGAATACTCTCCAGACAGTCTTTCTATATGTTCCTCCCTTCGCATAAATAGAACTTAAATTCCCTTTCTTGACGTGGTAATGTCTCATGGCCATTTGGTTATGACGTTTGCTCTTGGAGTCTAGGGTAATTCTGTAACCGGGTTGAACCTTACGACCGTCTGAGATTATCATTCCCTACACTGATGAGAGCGAAAACTTGAAACGCTGGCATATGTAAGTAAAAATAATTTAATATTATTTACTTAAAATTAATATTATATATATAATATATATATATATATATATATATATATAATAATTTATTATATATATATATAATAATTTATTATATATATATATATAATTTATTATATATATATATATAATAATTTATTTATAATATCATACATTTATATGTCGATTAGCCATCTATACCAGTGGTTTCTGACACAATCGAGGAAATGAAACTCAACGGCTTGAGTACCACATCTACCCTTTCATCAGCAGGTGATGCAACTGCTGATATATATATAAACACCCGGCAACACAAACTCCATGCATTTTAGCCTGACGATTCCCTACAGGGATGAAACGCAAAAGCCTCTGTGTAGCTTAATTGCCATAAATATATTTTCATAACATACTACCTAGCTCTACTTGGGCACTGTTGAAATAAATACTGAAAATCGATACATGAAAAATTATATCTTTTTATAACATTTTATGTGGATACATGAAATAATATATATATATATATATATATATATACCTCTGTTTTTTTTTTTTAATTAATTGATGAATATTTTTGTTTAAGGTTGACTTCAGTACAATGACGAAAGAAATGTGCGATGCAAGCATGGAGACTGATCCGGTGATAGAAGAGCAAGCACGTACTGCTGAAGCTGCAACCTCCATAACAAAAGATACAGGTTAATTACCCAATGATGTTATCATTGTTTGGCTTCACTTAATTTCATTCACTTTTATTTTAATAATGCAATATGTTTTTTACATAATGTACAGGTTACAAACAATATTTGTTCACAGGATTCAAGACCTCTGTTCAGTCTTAAGAGACAATGGATACCCCCTGTAAGTGTGGCTGCACATTTAATTGTGAAGCAAGGGTTGCGCTATCATCTCTCCTGAATCGGCACTGCTTGAATCCAGTGGCAAGGAGAAGTCCAGGACAACTATAAACAATCCTGAGATAAACGAAGAGCACATACAGCACCTCGTATTCCCAAATGGTCACCTATTTAGTACTGACCAGGCTCAATGTCGCTTAATTTTGGTGAGCTAACGGGAACTGGTGTGTCAACGTGATTATGCTGTACGTTCGCAGGATTACTATCTAGGAAAAAATAACACTATTTTGATTTTTTGAGATTTATTCCTCAAACTTAAGTCAGTTTGTTTTCATGACTTGTTTTGTAGATTTCACTCGATAAAACTGCCTTTGGCTTTGGTGATGGCCTCAAGGTGACCTCAGAACCAGCCACAGGCCCTTGGTCACTGTTTCCCGATTTAGACTCCCAAAAGCTCTTGTGATGCTGGCCTTTAGTTTGTCCTTCGTATTGCAGCTGGATCTGTTTGTTTCTTGTTCCACTACACCACAATAGAAATTGAGTGGATTGCAGTCAGGCGAGTTGAGAGGCCAGATGTCAGATGAAGTGTATTCGACAAAGTTCTCTGACAACTAGGTCTAGATCTTCCAGCTGGTATGACAGGCCACTGAAACTTGCTGTCACATGTACGGCTTATTTGCAACTACCTGGTCAATCCAGGGTTTCACTACCTCACTCAGAACGCAGATGTAGCTATCTGGGTTCAGCCTGAGGCTCTCAGGGAGGAAGTGGGATGGCATCATGTTACTTTCACTGAACTTCAGCAATGAATTTCTGTGTTCTTATGTGCCAAATCATTGATCATGCATTTTTCTCTCTGATGTTGCCTTGTGACTATATTAATCTATATAATAATATAATAAAATATTTCATGTTCGTGTGGACGTTATTATCTTTCACACATTTAAAAGAATGGGATGTTCCGATCAGCAAAGATGGTGATCTTGCTAAGGTAAAAAAATTCTGACTTTACCCATTTTAAAATGAATTGTTCCCAAATCAAATTATGCCATCCTGTCGACTAAAACAGTACAATTTAAAATACGTTTCAAAAAGTGACATTTATTTTATTGATTTGAGGAATATTTAGCTGACACTTATTTTTAGGATAGAGAGGTATTCGTTTCATTTATTTAAAGAATATTTAGCTGACAATGACAATTATTTTTATGGAAGAAGCAGTGTATTTTTTATTAATAGTATTGACCCTGACATTTATTATTTCAAAAGGAATATTATTATTAAGAGTAAATTATACAGATTGATGTAGAAGGCACCGTGGAATTTCCATGGGGTCCAGTTAGTACATATCAATGGCAGTCTGTTTTTAATTAAATCTATCTCAATGTGTACTTAGATAGTGACAGTCGTATTAATACCAAACAATAATTCCAGGTGTTTCAGATTTTAAACAACCTTTAAGAATATGACATAGTTTTAGTTACAGACAGATCCCAAATGTTTCCATTCTAATCTGATAATGTATCTTAAGTTAAAATTCAAATCATGTTTTCTAATTGTATTTTTCTGTGCTCATCTTCTTATCGGCCAATCCTGTTGCTTTTTGTCCCAAAGGTTGTGATCCAATCATTGAGGCAATGATGGCCTACAACAAAGTGGTACAAAGGAGTTTCCTGCCGCCGGACATTTACCTCAAACTTCATTCGAAAGACTCTAAAGAAGGCCACAAAAATATGGATGAAATGGTTGACAAAAATCCTGAAGAACAGGTAAGTGTTAGAATTTCTTTAAAAAAAAAAGGTAATTTGTTTGTCACAATTATTTTAGCAATTTTCCTGTGAAATATAGGGCTGCAAACACTATTGTGATTTCAGGAAAAATAAAATATTATAGAGTTGTTAGCCCCCCACTCCCTCCTCTCCTATTGTATGGTGTAAGGAAGCAGCAGATTCATAGCTTTACCAAGGGAAAATTATGAAACTATTTTATGTTAAAATGGAGTTGTTCTGTTGACTTAGAGGTCACTGTTTCCAGAAAGTTCTGAAGAGATTATATTCTTAGTAAGAGAGGCATCTAACTGGTACCAAGTCAGATTAACATCAAGCTTCTCATAAAGGTGTGTAAATGCATTGAAGAATTCTATTTTAAACTTAAGCATGACTGACCAACAAAAATGCTATTTCAAATTTAGGCGATATTGAATTATCTTACCTAGATTCCACTATTCCAAGTTTACAACAGGAAGCCGCTATCAATACACTGCCTCTCCTGCACCAAATGGTCATGATTTAAAAAAAAAAAAGAAGTCACATAAAATCTTTTTCAGGTAAAATTTTATAATTAAAATTTATTAAAATTTGCTGGAATAATTGTTTTTAATGAAAATTAAATATCAAGTAAAAATGGAATTGTTACTTAATTACTGAAAACTATCCAATAATTTGAATTAAAATTTTTTTTTTTTTTTTAAATTTAATTATTTTTAGTCTGCAATCATTTATATCGGTTTGAAACCATCTAAATTGAACTTAAAATATTGTTTATGACCGTTTGGTACAAGAGAAAAAGTCCACTAATGGCGGTCCACGTCACAAATTCGAAATAGCGGTGTTGAGGTAAGATAATTCAATATCGCCCAAATTTAATAATGACAGACAGACGGACGGACAAGCAGACAGAGCCTTCTTTTAGAGATGCTTGTATGCATTTAAAAATGTACTTTTCAAGTTTTTGATTATAACCGAAGAATGTTTGATGGAAAATTATTAATTTTATTCAAATTCTTCACACAAACATAAATTGATTAGGAGATGTGCAGATTTAAAATATTATTTTTCAATTTATTCACTGTTTCAGGAGGGAAGTACAAAGTACTCATTTCTGAATGTTGTCGACATTCCTTGTTCAGTTGTGATGTCAGAACAGGCACCAATTTCAGCGGTAAATGAAATTATAACGCCTAGAGTAACAGTTCCACTTGAGTCTCTGATGTTGCCTTCCAAACCAGTCCAAGAGGAAACACAGTCAATACCAGTACACTCAGGTAAATATAATTTTTTATTTTTTTTTTATTTGAGAAGCACTTACACATAATTACAATCAGAACTTGAAGAATACCCATCCCAGGACGGATTAAACTAATTCCCTGAATAGATCAGTTTTGCACCACTTTTATGTCCTCTTAAAAAGATTAAAATCAACATATATACTAAACCTTATGTCTAGAATCAAAATTCTAATTTAGATCCAAATCCATTACATGATTTTGATTCCCAAAAAAGTCTAAAATTGAAGGCTTAAGAGGCCTTTCGAAAAAATTGAAATTCAGGCAATCTTGCTTAATTAAGCAAGATTGCCTGAATTTCAATTTGTCTAATAACTATGAATCAAATTCAATTGAGAGTAATTTAATTTTTTGTGTTACTTGTAAGCATTGGGTACACAAAAAGTGCAGTGGAATTACTGGTAGGCTGAGAGAAGATAACCAGTTTATACGCAAGAAGTGTAAGACGATGGAAATGGATGATACCAATGGAGCACAAAGTGGTACTGGTGTGATTGCAACAGTTAGGAGTAAATGAAATAAGTTCAGGGAACTTCTGCCATTACTAACCAGTAGAGCATTACCACTGACAACCAAGGGAAGAGCCTATCAGGCATGTGTATGCAGTGTGATGATGTATGGAAGTGAAACCTGGCCAGTTAGGATTGAGGAAATCTATTGCATGGAGAGAAATGATATGAGAATGATACGATGGATGTGTAATGTGAGTCTTAAAGACAGGTTTAATTTTGATAGCCTCAGAGGACAGTACATGGAGATGTGTGCATAAAAGAAGATTTCAATGATATGATCACGGTGAAAAAATAAATGAGAGTTCTTAAATTAGTAGATGTAGAACAGTTGAGGTAGCAGGTTCAGTTAATAGGGGAAGACCAAGAAAAACCTATGATGGAAATGATAAGTATGGACTTAAGAGAAAAAAGGTAAATAAAGACCTGCCCAGAGATAGGTTAGTTTGAAAGTCAATTTTTAAAAGCTGTCCAATGCATGCCAGCATGTAAAACTGACATTAAACCAAATATGATGATGATGATGATGCTGATGCATCCATGGATACACTTCTCTTTATTAAGTTACACATATAGATGGTTGACTATTTGTGTTTTTTGTTATTGTTTTTTTATCTTCTGGTGTTGGCTTAGTATAAATAGGGCATAATCATGTTGACACACCGGTTCTGATTAGATCACCGATTGAGTCTGGTCAGTACCAGATGGGTGACCATTTAGGAATACCAGGTAGTGTATGTAGAAGGACGTCGACACCTCTCTGTAAGAACTGCAAAAACCTAACGTCGTCATCTCCCCTAACCGGAATATACATACGACTGAGGACCACTTGTAAATTTGATACTCCCATGAAACTTCCTCCTTTGGAGGAAGCCGGTTCAACCAGCTCAAGGGTGAATGCCGTACCAGGTTCAAGCAAGGAATATAATAAAACGACCTTTAATCCATGGATTTTCAAAGAATTGCTCTTCTCTTAAGGGAAAAACCAACATAATTACAAATTATTGCTAAGCATTAAATTGAATGCCGTACTAGGTACAGGGTTGGCTTAGTATTATCATCCTATAATGTAGTTACATATAAGTTGGTTATGCACTGATATACTTTCTTTTTACCTACATGTTCATACCTATAGTATCACACTGATTCTAAGTTAAAACTCTGTATTTTATTTCCTTGTGTGTTTTATGTTGCAACAGAACTAAACCAGCCTGTTACACAAGCCTGGGGAGACAGGAACACCATCATTGCAAAACAATCTTCTAAAGTGACCTTTACACAAATACATGGGTCTTCACCTTTGAACTCGGCTGATATTCCAGACTCATTTCCAGATGTTCCATCTCCATCCGTGCGTTCAGCAAATGACAAAAGTGTTGGTTTGTTGAAATCAAGTTCCAAATTAAAAAAGAAAAAAGAACCTGTACGATTTGAGTAAGTTTCTTGTTTCTTCTCGACTTTAACTGATTCCAATGTTAGACTGAGAGCCTTTGTAAGAATACATTTTTTTCTTTAAAAAATCTATTCTTATAAACAATAGATTGTCTTTTATTTGTTGAATATTTATGTAAATTTGCTTGTTTTTATATAAATCTTTTAACAACAAGTGTCGTAGAGAAGGGGGAGATTAGGTCTTGTGAGTGACATCATGGTGAGACTTTATATATTTTATACTTTGTATTTGTCCAGTTTTATGGTATTTTGTGTAATAAATATCTACTATGAAATGAATACGGTCTTTGTTACGAGAAAGGTATTGAAAAAATGAAATACATTTGCAAAATATTTGCATCTGGAGGGCGTCTATGATTGCTACTTTACTATCACTTCCCTTAGAAGAATTTTGCATAGAAAGTTCCAACCAAAATGTTGTCACCTTTTTTCTTTATATCTTTCTCACAAAAATAGACTGTCTGTTTGTTGCATGCCCACTCTATTGAGAGCGGCCGATTAATCTGCAGACAGCTTCTGGCATAAATAGAATTATTCTTATTTTTCTCTTTCAAGAATTTTAGAAACATTTTCCAAGTCCAAAAGTCTTCAAGAATCTTCCAAGAATTCTTTATTCCGAAAATTGAAAAATATGGATCACCAGATTGCTCTTATGGATGAGCTGGCATTGAAAATGGAAGAAGAGTATCATCGGACAAAATTGGTAAGAAAATTGTAGACCTATAATTCTTCTTCATATTTTGAAATGTCCATTTATTGGGGGGGGGGGGGGGGCATGTGTAATGTAATAGATGCCGACGCAGAACATGGAATCGACTAACGTGTGTTCAAATCCAGTTGGATTTATTGGTTTCACTGACACTGTAATATCAGCTGCGGAGCTAAATAGAAACTTGTGAATTGTTTATGATTGATCGTTTCCAAGAGTGATTTTGTTTTGGCATTAATCTAAAGAGGTTGATTTGCCATTCAAACAGACAAACCTTGACTTACAAAGAAAAAAAAAGACATTGAAAAGGAAACAATTATTTAAACTTTGTCATCTTCATGTTTCATTTGTTATTATTACTTGCAATTCTTTCTCTTTTGAATTTATCAACTTTAAAATGGACTGAGATGTTGCTAAAATATAAGTATACTTTACATCAAAATATTAAGCATGTCCGAAGCTTAGTGTGCTGAAGAAGTGGTCGCCATCATAATCGGTTTAATGTTTGTTATACATGCTGGCATATGTTGGATGGCTTTAGAAATTGACTTTCAAACCAACCCAGGTCTTTATTTATCCCTCAAGTCCATACTTATCATTTCCTCTCATGTTTTTCTTGCCCTTTCTCTGTGAATCTGCTACTTCAACTGTTCTACATCTACTAATCTAAGAACTCTCATTCATTTTTTCACTGTAACCATATCATCGAAATCTTCTTTTCTGCACACATCTCCATGTACTATCCAGATTTAATCTTCCTCTAGGGTCATCAGAACTAAGCCTGTCTTTAAGACTCACATTACACATCCATCGTATCATTCTCATATCATTTCTCTCAATGAAACACATCCTCAACCCGTAGCCAGGTTTCACTTCCATACATCATCACACTGCATACACATGCCTGATAGACTCTCCTTGTCAACAAAGGTACTGCTCTACTGGTTAGTAATGGCAGAAGTTCTCTGAACTTCATCCACTTCTAACTGTTGCAATTGCATCAGCTCACCCTGTGCTCCAATGGTATCACCAAGGTAACAAAACTTCTGAACAACCTCAATGACCTCGCCATCCAAATATACTTTCTCCACATCTGAGTTCTCACCCATTTCTATCGTCTTACACTTCTTGCGCATAAACTGGTTATCATCTCTTAAACTACCTGTAATTCCACTGCACTTTTTGTGTACCCAATGCTTACAAGTACCACAAATTCTCTTACCACAAACTGAGCAGGGGAACTTTCCTCTTTCTGGAGGCTTTCCAGCACTACAACCACTGACTATCACTTTGGTTTTCGTAACATTCACTCTCAGACCTTTGACAGAACTATGCAGATGAAAATTTGTTACAATTATTTTGAACTGGCAGAACCCGTGTTCCAGCATTGCCTGGGAAAAATATAAAATACTGATTTTATTAAAAATATAAATAAATAGTAGAGTATCAATCCTAAAAAACAAAAATCAGAAAAGAACCCAATTTACCTGTAAGTAATTTAGATTATTAAAATAAGATTTAACATGGACCCGTGTCCTGGCATTGCCCGGGGAAAATATAAAATACTGATTTAAAATACTAAAAAGTGTTATTTAAACATGTTTTCTCAGTGTAGAAGGATTTCTCCTTCACTGACGGAGGACAGAAAAGATAAATTATACTAATTACTTTAACAGTAATTCTATTTCGAAAAGGTAAAAAAAAAGGAAAATAAACCGAAAAGGAAAAAAATATTATAAAATCGGCTAATATTTAAAACAAAATTGAGGGCAAAGTTAGAGGTTGGCAGTGGCGGTCATGAAAAGTGCTGCCGGTTAAAATGAATGCAGTATCATGTCTGAAATCTGAAGAAACACACTTTTTAAATGAGTAAATATGCTAGTGTTATTAGCTTATTTCCCAGATGATAACATGTTTCATTGGATCAAGTTCAATGAAAAAAAGTAAAGTCTTTTAGTGACTTATATAAAAACATTTTAATAAAAATATGTATGAATAAAATTATTTGTTTAAAAACATAATTATTATGTTTTCGCAATACAAGTTTAATTAAGAAAACACTGAAAACATTTAAGTCTGAAATAAAGTTTTGTATTTCTTTCACATTATAATATCCCAGAAATCTGAGTATCCACTTTTCTGAAAAAAAAATTATATAAATATCAAATTTAAAAAAATAAAATATTTGTATAACTCACTAAAAGACTTAACTCCAAATTTAATATATGACGACAGTGTTAATTCCTAGTTTAGTCACGGAAACATTCAAAGAAGAAAAATAAATAGTTTTAATTATTTATTTATCGTTTGAAATCAATAAATTACAGTAAGAGAATTAATTGTTAAAAAAAATATAGAAAAAGCTTACTGATGCAGACGTGTAAAGTCTTTGCGGACATTTTTTGTATCAGGAATGCGGATGTGAAGCGTTCGTAAGAATTAATGTTTTTGTTAGTTTCACCATTGAAAAATGCATTTCTACAAATAATAATGAAAATAGGTTTTAAATACTTTATTTTTGTAAACAGTCTAATAGTTTTTCATAAGTATAAATTAACTAAAAGAAACGAAACAGTGCAGTACTAAATTATTTTGTATGTTTATGAAGGACAAAATGAAATAATTTAGGTGATTTAACTAAAATTCCCTTCTATTACGAAAGGACCCGGTGTAACTGGTGGTGGTAAGAGTAGATAAATAGTAATAAGTAAAAATGGATGCCACCTTCTCTTTGGAAGGTTTATTTGGGAGAGTTTGGTCATCTGGAGAAAATATAATAAATAATAAAAGAAGACTAAATAAATGCATAATTTCTGGAAACATTCATGAGGGCTTAGCCTAATTGGATTGCAGAACAGATTAGCATATGAAGGTTTTGATTATTATCCTATTATGTCTTTATGCGCAAGGGGGGATCAACTTTACTTTTTATATAGATGACAGTATTGGCTAGGAGCAAAGTGTAGTATCTGTTCTAATACTACACATTTTTTTCTGTCCTCGGTTAGTGAAGTAGATATCCTTCTAGACTGAGGCTATTTTTATTTTTGTCCCAATTCAGACTGCCCCTTTTCAGGGAGCTGGATTTTCCCCACATTAAAAACCCAACTTGTGTCTAACTATGCTCTCATTGGGAGGCAAGTAAATAGAGACAGTATATATCATCAGGTGGGACCTTTGTTGTTGTTGATATTCATAAATGATTAACCTAATGATATAAATTTAGAAACAGAACTAGTTATGGATGTTACAATTCGGCATAATGCTTGAGTGTTCACTAATGGGCTGGGACACTAAGGTTCAAGCCTTGGTCGAGTCATACCAAAGGCTAAAAAAAATGGCACTTGATGACCCCTTGCTAAACACTCAGCATTATAAAGTGAGGGGCAAGAGTAAGTGAAGTTATCCTGATAAAGGAGTGGCGCCTTACCCCTACATCTCAGTGTAGTAGCCAATTTAAAGAAAACCTCTTGGTCGCTTTCGACTATGGTAAACTATGATTTACCTTTACAACATGTTAGACCATTGACAAAAGAAATAATACGGATGGATCTAAATAAAGTATGATATTGGGAAGATACTAGAAATTAAAATGTAACCAATTAGCAGCCATGGTTCTTTTTTAGGACCAAAAGGATAATTAACCATATTTCAACAACATCTATATTTTTAACAGATATCTATAATTAGTGATAAAGATTGGAATTATTTCCAAATATTACACTTACTGTCTGATGTATATTGGTAACACTGATGTCTCAGTTTTAAGTATACTGTGAAAAGCTAAAGTTGAAGGATCCAATCAGTTTCATCTATTTTTCAATCAAAATTGTTTGGTAAGTAGTCCTTATAACCAACCCACATTTTTATATATAGTATAAATGAATGCTCTAAATATCCTATAAAGTTAAGTAAATCTTTGAAAGTAATTTTTCCTCAAATATATAATAATTGGTAATAAATCAAGAAAAATAAATATAGCACTAATATGTTAACATAGAAAATGTAAAGTACTACACGTTGAATAAAGGAATATAAAAGTTAAATATATATTAAACAACAGAGAGACGTTTTTCTAATTTGGCAAAAAATAAAAACAAGCATGATTCAGTTGCCATGTAGGGAAAGGGTGGCAGAAGAGGATACAGTAGCCCAACACCTGTCCAAATTCACCTTGAATTGTTGCGTTGTTAGAGCATAATTTGCTGTTAATATTATTATTCATTTTGAAATAATAAATAAGAAAAATATGACTTTCTTCTTTCGTAAAAATAATTGTAATTGTCAGTTAAATATTCCTTAAATAAATAAATGATTCTTTCTTCTTTCTTTGTTTACTTAAAATTGTAGTAATTTAATTTTTTTTTAAACGATAAATATTCTGTCTTTTTACTATAAAAATAATTGTCAGCTAAATAATCTTCAAATTAATAAAACGAATGTCATTTTTTAAAATGTATTTCTTGAAAATTGTACTGTTTTAGTTGACGGGGCGATAGAATTCGATTTTGGAACAATTCATTTTAAAATGGGTAAAGTTGGAATTATTTACTTTAGTGACATCAGATTATTCACTAATAACCATCTTTGCTGATCAGACTATCTCATTTCTTTTTAATATGTGTGAAAGGTGCTAAGCCAAAAAGACGTCCAAAGGGTAGCTTTCAGTTCAGTTCCTGTTGAGGGCTGCTGTGGCTTCATTTAAACATCATATTTACTACTTTTAATTTTATTAGACCCAGAATCCCAAGGGATCTTTATCAAATTTGGTACAATTCTAAGCAATAGTTTTGATGCCTATAAGTGTTTATAATTATCATTAATAGTAGTAGTATTTTAATTTTGACCCTCCCCCCTATCTGTCACACACCTACCATTTCAAGGGTGCTTTATGTTTATTTTGGTCTCATTCTGGCCAATAGTTTTGGAGTCTATAAGTGTTAATTGCTTTTAGTATGAGAAGCAGTGGTACAGAGTACCCCTTCTTCCCCCGAAAATGTTATCTATGAAATTGTTAATAAAGTTCATAATCCAAGCATATTTGGTACAAATAAACTTTAGTCTATACCTGACTTGTCCACCAAGTTTCAGTCATGAATGTCTAACAGTCTTTGTTTATGCAAAACTGTCAATAACTTTTTC
Source organism: Sepiola atlantica (assembly GCA_963556195.1). Taxonomy (NCBI): domain Eukaryota; kingdom Metazoa; phylum Mollusca; class Cephalopoda; order Sepiida; family Sepiolidae; genus Sepiola; species Sepiola atlantica. Next base: position 133,023,048 of record OY744516.1, on the reverse strand, counting down.
ACATTTCTCTCTTAGCCATCACAGTCAAAATCAGGGTATTGCCATCTTCAGTTCAACAATAGTCTGGGGATTGTTTTGATAGACATTATCTTTGAGATAACCCCAGAGATAAAACCTGTGGTGTTACAGTTCAGCGAGTGTGAAATCCATTCAGAATTACACCTTCTACTGATGAAATGATCACCAAAGTGGCTCCCCATATATCATTGAATGGCAATAAAAGCTGAAGTTTATTTGTACCAAATATTGCTGAGTTGCAGAAAAGAATTGTGAATTTTATTAATGATTCCATGATTGGCATTTGGGGGGGGGGGGGATCCTGTATTTAAAGTAGGTAATAAGGGATTAAAAAAAGTATAGCTCCTGGAGGCTCACAGAGAAAGAAAAATGTTCTGACATTAGCTTTAATATATTTTTAAAATAACTAGAACTGAAAGAAAATTATAAGTTGTCTCCCCATATCATTGAACAGCGATAAAACAAAGACTGTTGGACATTCATGAATTAAATTTGGTGGACAAGTCAGGCATAGAGTGAAGTCTATTTGTACCAAATATGGTTGAATTGCAGAGAAGATTGTTAATTTTATTAAGAATTCTATGGGTGGCATTTCTGTGTGGGTCACACTGTAGAATTAATATTTTTATCCCACTTTAGATTTGATGGAAGTAATTTTGGAACCTGTAAGCGAACATGCAGACACAAATTTTTCAATTATAATATAGAGTGTCGTAGTAGCAATGATTTTTGTTTTGTTTTGTTAAAGCTCGAATTAAATTAATGTTTTTTATTTCTCTTTCAGTTTTCACATCGAATGGACACTTTGATTGCACTGGAACCTGGATTGGGAGGTACTCCGGATCAGGGTCCACCTGTTAATCCTGGAGAAAGTTCCCAGGTTTCCAGGTTATCATCCAATCCTTATCACTCAAAACCACCATTGGACAAGTCACAAACCACACGTTGGGCTGTTCCGACCACATCTTCAAATAAAAAACTCGACAAATATGCTGACCAGAAGAAACCTCTGAAAATATCAGTGAGTTTTGTTTCTTATTTTTTCTTAGATCAGAGAAAGGAGTCATGTTTAAGATTTTTATAAGTAAACTAGTAGAATACTCATACCAGGATGGGTATAAGCAATAAATATATATGTTTTAAATTTTAATGTTTTTTTTTCTTAAGGGAGGGGGGGGGGCGGATATGGTACAGTTCGGTGCAGACCCCCCTAAAGAGTATAGTTTAAAATAGAAGTAGTGCCCACATTACATGACATGCTGCCTAGAATACATATTTCATAATTCATAATGATCAGTTCAATAGTTTAGGATTTTACCAACCACATACATATTATTGACGTTCACACTGATCCTTTTAAAAATGTATTGCTTTATATAGCTCAAAATTTGATGTAGAGCAATTCTTTTCTCTATTGGATTTTTGTCATCTAACTTATTTTAAAAGGTTTTTGAGGACGGGTTTGGATGGCCGCACTTCCTAAATGGTAAAGTTTACAAAAGAAATAATGTACCCATGTTACTCACTGGGTTACCGAGAATATATATTCCAAAATTCATAATGATCGGTTGATAAAAAAAAATAGATTAATATATTTTTGCACCTCCTAAATGTTAACAGTTACAAAAAATAATGTGCCCATGTTACTCACCGTATTTTTTAGAATATATATTCTAAAATTCATAATGATGCATTCATTAGTTTAGGAGGTTACCTTGTACATTTTTTTTTTTTTTTCTTCCCCCATTTAGAAACTGTCTTGCTTGTTTTATGCTCTTGAAACAATCCGGAAAACAGTGAGCAGCTCATACCTAGGTAGATTTGGGAGGATCCTACTAACCAACACACTTAGCATTTTTTTTTCAGCAATCTGTTGTTTTTTAGCTGCCCCCCCCCCTCCTCCAACCGATGAATTTGTACATATATTTTTTGTAAATAAAAACGTCAAATCATTGGAAATAATGCTAAGTAGGTTTTACCCACATAGTGAATGTGGTATTTTGGTGACTGAAACTAGTTTAGAGAATAGACCAAGAGGACGACAGCCGACTCTATCCCACCTCACTCAATTTCGACATTGTGCCACATATTATTTTATAAAGAAAATTTGCAGACTGTGAACTTTTTTGTAAAATTTTAAAGATAAATACCTTGTACATATATATACCTAACTTTATAAGTATAGATTTAAATTCAGAATGAACTAAAAAGTTATAAATATTTAATATTCTAATTTTTATGTTTTAGTGACACACATGCTTGTGAATAACTTTCTTGTATACAAGGCCGCCATTTTATGGATAACACAGATGTGTGTCGAAAGAAAGAGAAAAAGATAATAGTGACGAAACAATTGGATTAACATTCATATACATTTATTTGTCAAAGACAAACTTAAAGAGAGTTATTGAACATGTAACTTAGTACTCCTTTTTTCTTCTATTTATTTAACATCACTTTTCCCTTGTTCAGGGGTCAGACGTTTTCTGATATTACACAAGCTCACTTTCTGATTCTCACAGTTTAGCAGGTCAACAATCTCCAAATTCCATTCTGTACAGTCTTGTCCAATCACATGCATCCAAGTTTTACTTGGCCGGCCATCTTTCCTGCGATTTATGACGTTTATGCTTCTGCAACAGTTTATCCAGGAGGATGAATGTTCCATGTGATCATAGCAGCGTAATCGATTCATCCTTAGGATAACCTTCATGCTGGGCAAGTGTAGTGCTTTCAGCAAATCCTCCAACCTGATGTTTTGGATTTGGTCAGATTTCACATTGCAGATCCATCTGATCATGGAAGCGTCATTGCGCTGCAGACGGGTGAGAGAGAGGACTGGGCAAGGACCCAGCATTCACTGCCATATATCATGACGCTCCTGACACAGATGCTATACAACTTACCCAGATGTAGAGAGGGACATTACATGATGTTACCAAAGGCAACAACTCACAAAATTTTGCCCAAGCTGTCTTCACTCTTGTGGCTGTACTGAGTACACAATATAATATACAAAGACAAAACAACAAATATAAGTACTAAGCAACAAATACATTAAGGTCTCAAATAAAATAAAAAAGGACACATGTTGTCATGGTCAGTGATAGAGAAATATGCGTGGGCAATGAATAAGTAAATGTTACTTAGTTTGTGTTGTTGGTTTCTGAAAGTCTATGCGACTACAATCAGAAAGGTATCTGATGGACTCAGCATCAGGCTTTTTAAAGACCATACAAAGATGCATAGCTAATCGGATCAAAAAAGAAAAAGATAGTATTGTTCTGAATTTCCCACATACATGCAGAACGAGTTTTCTTAACTTCTGCAAAGGAATATGTGTTCTGTAACATTGGCTGAGGGAGATGATCATATAATTCTGGACCTAGAGAACAATGCATGATGGAAAAATTAATCTCTTATATAAAGGATAGTCTCATTTTCTGTGTGCTTGTTCATGTGTGTGTGAATATCCAGTTAAAAAGTCACAAACTACAGACGATAACTTAGAAATCTTACATCATCATTGGATTTAGTGTGGTCTGACATAGCTATGGTAAAAAAAAAAAAAAAAAATATTGTAATATTCATATTTTTGGGGTCACCAGGGACTAAATTAGTGCATAGAGGATCAAAGAATGTTTTATTCAGGCCAAATTTATGCTTAAATACTTTACTTCTGGGATTGAGTTATGTTGGAAATAAATTCCATTAAGTTGTTCTAATTAGCCATAATTTACAACTAATTTACCAGGTGACAATTTGATAACATGGTTTCTCTCGATCATTCTCACCCTCTCTTGATTGACCTCCCCATGCTCTTATTTTATACAATGTCTATCACTCTCACTTTCATCACTCTCTCTCCCTCTGTTTATTAACAAAGATAATAAAACAAACTATAAAATGTCAGATTAGAATAATCTATTATAAACGAAAGTAAATATCATCACAAGCAGTAATATTATTTACCCCATAGCTGGAGAAAGAATCAGAAGGAGTAGAAGTAGATATAGCTAGCTGATAGAGACTTAAGTTATGAGTTTGTCTTTTTATTTAAAAAAAAATTAACTGGTTTTGCAAACTCACTTTTTCTTAATTCAAACAATCTAATCTGAGCTCAATGGGTGACCCAAGGAGTCACATTTTTTTCTAGTATTTTTATATATATATATATATATATATATATATATATTTAAAATCAAATATGAACCAAAAGTAAACTTTTAGTAAATAGGACCTGTAGTGAAAAGGTTAAGCTCAATATACGAGATAGAGCAATTATAAAGATAGAAGAAATAAGAGTGATAAACATGTTCGAATGTCCAAATAAATTTGGACATTCGAACATGTTTATAACTCTTACTTCTTGTATCTTTATATATATATATATATATATATATATATATATATATATAAGGAGTCATATATATATATATATATATACAGGGTGGGCCAAAATAAGGGTCCTATCTTTAAATTTGAATAACTTGAATTTGAATAACTTCCACAAAATAAAAGTTAAACTCACCAAACTTTATGTGTGTGTAGACTGACCCTTCCGAGATTTTTTGAAATAAACAAAACAAATTTTAGCCGAAAAACACTTCTTAAAACTTACAAAAACTAAAGTATTGTTTTTTTACACTGTTTTGAGTTTTTTAAGCAAAAATAATGTTTTCTAAATGAGGGTACGTTCCTTAGGGCTAATACGGCTCATGCTTGCTTCGGAAGGGGTCCTTTACTTATTCTAAAAAAATAAAAAATAAAAAAATCAATAAATAAAAAAGTTATGAATTTTTAAAAATAGGACCCTTATTTTTGCCCACCCTGTATATATATATATATATAATGAGAGTCATATATATATATATATATATATAATGAGAGTCATATATATATATATAATGAGAGTCATATATATATATATATATATATATATATAATGAGTCATATATATATATATATATATATATATAATGAGAGTCATATATATATATATATATATATATATATATATAATGAGAGTCATATATATATATATATATATATATATATATATATATATATAATGAGAGTCATATATATATATATATATATATATATATATAATGAGAGTCATATATATATATATATATATAATGAGTCATATATATATAATGAGTCATATATATATATATATATATATATATAATGAGTCATATATATATATATATATATAATGAGTCATATATATATATATAATGAGTCATATATATATATATATATATATATATATATAATGAGTCATATATATATATATAATGAGAGTCATATATATATATAATGAGAGTTATATATATATATATATATATATATATATATAATGAGAGTCATATATATATAATGAGAGTCATATATATATATATATAATGAGAGTCATATATATATATATAATGAGTCATATATATATATATATATATAATGAGTCATATATATATATAATATGAGTCATATATATAATGAGAGTCATATATATATATATATATATATAATGAGTCATATATATATATAATGAGTCATATATATATATATATATATATATAATGAGTCATATATATATATATATATATATATATATATAATAAGAGTCATATATATATATATATATATATATATATATATATATATATATAATAAGAGTCATATATATATATATATATATATATATAATGAGTTATATATATATATATATATAATAAGAGTCATATATATATATATATATATATAATGAGTTATATATATAATGAGAGTCATATATATATATATATATATATATATATATATATATATAATGAGTCATATATATATATATGTATATACAGGGTGGGCCAAAATAAGGGTCCTATCTTTAAATTTGAATAACTTGAATTTGAATAACTTCCACAAAATAAAAGTTAAACTCACCAAACTTTATGTGTGTGTAGACTGACCCTTCCGAGATTTTTTGAAATAAACAAAACAAATTTTAGCCGAAAAACACTTCTTAAAACTTACAAAAACTAAAGTATTGTTTTTTACACTGTTTTGAGTTTTTTAAGCAAAAATAATGTTTTCTAAATGAGGGTACGTTCCTTAGGGCTAATACGGCTCATGCTTGCTTCGGAAGGGGTCCTTTACTTATTCTAAAAAAAAATATAAAAAAATCAATAAATAAAAAAGTTATGAATTTTTAAAAATAGGACCCTTATTTTTGCCCACCCTGTATATATATATATATATATATAATGAGTCATATATATATATATATATATATATATATATATAATGAGTCATATATATATATATATATATATAATGAGTCATATATATATATATATATATATAATGAGTCATATATATATATATATATATATAATGAGTCATATATATATATATATATAATGAGTCATATATATATATATATATATAATGAGTCATATATATATATATATATAATGAGTCATATATATATATATATAATGAGTCATATATATATATATATATATAATGAGTCATATATATATATATATATAATGAGTCATATATATATATATATAATGAGTCATATATATATATATATATATATATATAATGAGTCATATATATATATATATATATATATATATAATGAGTCATATATATATATATATATATATATATATATATATATATATATATATGAGAGAGAGAGAGAAAGTCATTATATACGGATACATGTTGAACAGAAATATTATTTCTGAATAGATATTTGACAGCCTTCAAATAAATACTTCACATATTTTATATATAGTATATATATATATATATATATAATGATGATGGGTAATTTTGTTTTATGTGTTTGTAGTTATTTAACAATTCCATTGTTTACCTGGACCTGTAATGAAAGTATATAGAGTTTTTTCTTCTGTTTACCTTTTTCTGTTATTTTGTGCTGAAGAAGTATCTGAAATACATATACACAAATTTTTTTTGATGTTGAATTTTTGGAACATGGTTACATAATATTGATTATATCATAAACTTTGTATTCTTCTGAGTTATATATACATACACACACATATGGGCCTAGACTCAAAGTGGTGCACTCAGAAATTGCTGTGATGGATCCCCCTAAAGATGGTGAAAAACTAATATTAACATTAAATCTTACAAAATGCTAAAAATAAACAAAAGCTTTCAAATCATATATTTTTATTAACAGAGAAGATCGATTATGATGACTAGAATAATTATCAATCATACATGGAAGTGGGACATTTTTAAAAAACAAATCAAACATTACAACATCAACGATGCTAGTAGGTTTTTAATATAGAGAGTCCCCAGCGGCATTGGATACAGACACAACAGCTATTTGGATTTTGATGCAATCTAAATCCATCCCTGTATATACACTTGCGAGACTTATGGCAATTATTCCTCTCAAGAGCTTGTTTTCTCCGCCATGAGAACAATCTACTCCAGTGAATTAAATAAAGGGTTCATTTCAAAATTCCATAGAGGTTTGTGAGTTAGAAAAGACGCACCCAATGAAGGTCAGAGGTTACATGAATATAATAACCAAGATGAGAATAATGCAAACCAATCCTTGTGTTATTGTGTGATGTTGATCTACCCTATTTCGGGAATAGATGAACTCCTCCAGATACTATATATAGAGTTACGACGAAGTGTCGTGGCAGTAATAGCCACAGTATCGAACACAGACTTTCTGTAACATACTATTCTGTACTTGTGTAAATACACTCTTGTAAATATGCCACCGTGTTGTCTTAATTATTATCAGCCTTTCAAGGTCACAACACCTTGTACATTCTTACTTATCTTTTTTTTTTTTTTGTAGGTATCTGAGTCTAAAAACACAATTTTTACACCTCATTTGAGTACTCAACCTCCTACTCAGCAAAATAGTTCAGAGACTGGCCAAATTGAAGATCAATATATTGAAAGGTAA